>CM066032.1:597129695-597325894 GCA_033557465.1 Ichthyophis bannanicus
CTGTGGCCACAGAGATGGTGCAGTACCTGGAGATGATAAACCTGGCAGGATGGGGTCACACACCCTGCTCTGCACATTTTTACTGTGGGCTTCTTCACCCTGTCCGGTGACAAACATGCAAATAATACCCAGACATGACCACGGAAAGGGGCGATAAAATATAACCAACATGGGCTACAGTGATTTTCATGAACAAACATGGGAGACACTCCCAGGAAAGCTACAAAAGACTGGATTGGACTGTCCATCTGGACAGAGGCAGAAGCTGTAACAGGGGTGATAGCTTTGAGACCTATTCCATTCAGGCTGTGCAGCCTCCTGTGCGGGATCAGAATTGGGTCTACGGTCTGGACACGCAGGCCGAGCCACAATTCTGATCAGCCTCCATGCCTAGCCACATACATGGCTACATCAGTCAGGCTCCTGAATGGAACCACAGTGCCATGGTGTCCCTTCGCCATGGCACCGTGGCTCCATTCAGGAGCCGCGATCCCTGGCCACTAACTAAGCACTTTTTCTCCACAGCACGACCCCTTATCTGGCCTTCCAAGGACTGGGTTGGGCTGCGAGGAACCCCCTGTGCCCCTTCACCTGTGTACCCAGGCAGGGGCGGCCCAAGGGGGGTGCGGGGCCATGTGCGAAGATTAATTGCGGGGCCTCATTTGCATAGGGAGCCTCATTTGCATAAATACTTGCAGAATGTTAACATGCATTTTTAGTAAACATGCTTCTTAATGAGTGTCTGGATAAAGAAAGACTAACAGATTTCTACGTTACTATATTCCAGTGCCAACCGCCAGGCCCATTAGGAAGTACTATAAACACTGACCATTTAGAACTCATAGCAAATCCACCATATCATAACAGCTCTGCCAGGACTCACAAAGCACCAAACCCTACCTATCAAAAGGCAACACTGAAATTATTAAACCAATACATCTCAGAGAATACCAATGCATCTCCTACTGGGGAAAGAGAACAAGTGACATGGTCAAATAGAAACTACATGAACAGAATACCTCAGCTTGGTTAAAATGCAGAACATAGACCGTCACCAAAGAACAAGGGATCACAAATTAGAAATAGGAAGACAATAATTAAACTGGGAACCCCAAAAGCCAAACTTGGGATGTACAACAACACTGGAGAAATAAAACTATAAATTAATTTCCTCTTGTACTAAACAAAACACAAAAGATGTTAACGATACATATTTCCCACAGCTGATATATTCCAGTTAATAAATTCAGAATAAAAAAGTATTTTTCTACCTTTTGTTGCTTGTGCATTTTCTTTTCAGTTGTAATTGCTCCAGTCATTTTCTTCTGGTTTCTTTGTGTCTTCTGCGAGCTATCCATTTTCCTTTCTTCTCTTTTAGATTTTTTTGCAAATTGTTTCTCTATATCTGCTTTAACATACTGATCTTTCCCCTTTTGCTCTTTCCTCCATTTCTTTCCTTATTCCTTTATCATCCACTCAAATTTCACCCTTCCATTCTCAATCTCCACTTACTCTTCCAATACCCGGCCCATCGTAGACTTTTCTTCCCTCCCACACAAAATATCTTTTCCCCTCTCTATTCCCATTCCCCATCCCTTTCTAGTCCTCCCCCAAAATCAGCTCCTTCATAGTTCTAGACCCACCCAGCATCTGCCCCCTTTTAGTCCCAGTCTCCCAAGCTTCCACATCAGCCCATTTCCAGTTCTAGCCTCCCATATGCTGTTTTCCAGTTCCATTCCAGCCCCCCATCAGCCCATTTCCAGCCCTATTCCAACTCCCATCAGCCCACTTCCAGTCCTATTCCAGCCCATCACCCATTTGCAGTCCACTTTCCCCCCCATCAGCATGCTCAAACCACTTATACTAACAAAGGTGCCCTCTGACCTTAACCTACTGATTGTTATCTGATAAATATGACTGAAACCAGGCCAAGACATCCCCATAATGGATGTCATGACTAATTGTATCAAATGTTGCCAAAATATCCAACAGCAATAAGGCCCCATGGGAATTCCTATGATTCTACCTGCCCTGTTATAGTATGGGCCATAAGCCATCACAATTGCTCAAATGACCACATGAACCCGCACATCCATGCTGGGTGACATCCAAAAGCTCTTGTAGCATTTAATTAGTTTCAAAGTACAAAGGCTAAGACCTCATAATCAAAAGGTATCTGAAAGATGGCTTACTATGTGTAAGCAGGGAATGAACCACTAAAAACTGATGCCCGCCATTCCTTAGAGCAGCTTATATCTGTCAGTCAAAATACTTTTTTTTGTATTGCCTCCCTAAATGCCAAACTTTATTTTTCCAAGTCTGATGGGCCTCAATATTTGATGATCTCTGTCAGCATCTTCCTAGACAATATCAGCATTCATGGCTGTTGTTGCCATATGGCAACCTTCAAATTTTCCCCCAAATTGTTCACCGGATTCTTTATTTCCAGAAAATTATTTAATTGTATCTTAAGTTATGTAATCTGTTGTGGACGCAGAAGGGCTAAGCTGTCAGAGCTCAGGGGTAAACCATGGGGAAGACCATTGTCTACTATGCTTGACTGGAATCTGACAAACTGGGGCTAACAAGTCATATAGACCAGCCATAGCCTTGTTCTAGGTCTCTATTATCAGATACGTTCCCTGGGATCCATCAGACCAATTTGGCAGATTATCAACCCCATAATTCTAGAAATCTCCCTCTGCTTCCTTACCTTCTGCCAGGCAATCTGCATTTCACCTAAACCAAGATCTAGATCTAGAAAAAATAAAATAACCATATGATCAGACCAAGTGACTGCCCTTCTCTGAAAAGCTTCAAGGGAACTTTATTCCCCATCTCCCTTCTCGTACTTACTAAAAAGTATGATAGCTTCATGTGTAGCTCCCACTACATGCTGAATAAAATTGATATCTAACATACCATCTCTCAATTTAATCTCACATGGGAAGGTAACTGCTTTAATAATGAACATTAAAGTCATCTAAAATGACCAGTTTACCAAATTCCAAAGCAACGTCCTCAATAAGTTTAAGCAGATTCTTCATCTGGGTCACAGAACCAGATCTACACAGATCAACATAAATACCACTCCACCCCTCCCAAATTGCCCAACCAGAAGGCAATTATCCCTTCCCACAAGTCACAAAGGCATCTGCTGCAATCGAAGACAAGATTTAACCACAAGAACAACCCTTCCCCCTCCTTTCTTTCCTTTCCAAGATACACCAAACCAGGTATAGCCCTCTGCACATAGCTGCTGCTCAAAAGCTGTCTCACCTTCCAAAAGCCCATATCTCTGTAATCACTATGATATCCCATCCATATTCCTTTACTTCTTTCAGCAACCATTCCCCTTTGTTTCTCACTGTTTTTCCATTTAGTAAGTCGGTAGACACCTGGTTATTAAGAACATAAGAACATAAGATATGCCATACTGGGTCAGACCAATGTCCATCAAGCGCAGTATTCTGTTTCCAACAGTGGCCAATCTAGGTCATACATACCTAGCAGTTTCCCCAAGAGACACAGGTTCCACAATGCTTGTATTGGTTCAAGCATTGATATCCTGGGTCCCTTCTTAATAATAGTTTATGGACCTTTCCTCCAGGAACTTGTCCAAACCTTTTTTAAACCCAGCTACACTAACAGCCTTTACTACATCCTCCGGTAACAAATTCCAGAGTTTGATTACACGTTGAGTGAAAAAATATTTTCTTTTATTAGTCTTAAATAGTTTACCCTGTAGCTTCATTGCATGTCCCCTAGTCTTTCTATATTCTGATAAGGTAAACAATCGATCTACGTTTACCAGTTCTACTTCGTTCATTAATTTATAGACTTCTATCATATCACCCCTCAGCCGTCTCTTTTCCAGGTTAAAGAGCCCTAACCTTTTTAGCCTTTCTTCATAGGAGTATCCTTCCATCCCCTTTACCATTTTGGTGGCTCTTCTCTGAACCTTTTCTAAAATCGCTATATCCTTTTTAAGATACGGCGACCAGAATTGCACACAATATTCAAGGTGCGGTCTCACCATGGAACGATATAGAGGCATTATAATATCTTTTGTTTTATTTTCCATTCCTTTCCTTATGATTCCTAGCATTCTATTTGCTCTCTTGGCCGCCGCTGCACATTGGGCCGAGGGTTTTAACATGTTATCCACAATGACGCCTAAATCTTTTTCCTGGGTGGTGGTTCCTAATGTGGAACCTTGCATCGTGTAACCATAGTTTGGGTTGTTCTTCCCTAGGTGCATAACCTTGCACTTGTCCACATTAAATTTCTTCTGCCATTTTGATGCCCAGTCTTCCAATTTATCAAAATCCTCTTGCAATTTTCTACAATCCTCTTGGGTTTTAACAACTTTAAATAGTTTTGTGTCATCTGCAAATTTAATAACCTCACTCGTTATTCCACTTTCCAGGTCATTTATGAATATGTCAAAAAGCAGCGGACCCAGCACAGATCCCTGGGGTACACCACTATTCACCTTTCTCCATTGGGAAAATTGGCCATTTAGCCCTACCCTCTGCTTTCTATCTTTTAACCAGTTCCTGATCCACAATAGTACACTGCCTCCTATCCCATGACTCTTTAGTTTTGCCAAAAGTCTCTGATGAGGGACCTTGTCAAAGGCTTTCTGAAATTCCAGATACACAATATCAACCGACTCACCTTTGTCCACCTGATTATGCACTCCTTCAAAAAAACATAACAGATTAGTAAGACAAGATCTTCCTTGTCTAAAGCCATGTTGGCTGTCTCCCATTAGGTCATGACTATCTACATGCTGAGTAATATTATTCTTTATGATGGTTTCTACCATTTTTCCCGGTATTGATGTCAGGCTCACCGGTCTGTAGTTTCCCGGATCACCCCTGGAACCCTTTTTAAAAATTGGTGTTACATTGGCGATCCTCCAATCTTCAGGTATTAGAGATGATTTTAATGATAGTTCACAGATTACTAATAGCAGGTCTGCAATCTCATATTTCAGTTCTTTCAACACCCTTGGATGTATACCATCCGGTCCAGGTGATTTGCTACTCTTCAGTTTATCTAATAGTTGTAATACATCTTCCCAATGTATCGATATTTCCTTCAATTCTTCCGCACCTTTAAATACCACTTCAGTCATGGGTAACATCCCTACATCTTCCTCAGTAAAGACTGAAGCAAAGAATTCATTCAATCTCTTCATTCAACACCCGAGTGTACATACTAACCCTTTTTTGGTAATCTCTCAATGTCTGACCTGCCTATTTCACCTGTGCCACTATTCTACTCTATTCTAAAATAGCCCCAGAAGAATTGGTAACCAAATATCAAACTGTACTATATTAAGATTCCAATGCTGATGTCCATCGAGTTAAAAAGTAACATTTAGAATTTGTCGGAGCCACATTCAAAAGGGGGTGGAAAAAATTACACACATCCTCGCTCTAGGGGCTCCTTTTGCTCAATCATTTGAAAATAAAGCATATGATAAACTTGTCTATAAAGACCTTTGTGTGGAGGTGTGTGATTATCTTTTCTTCCGGTTTCACTCCAAGATTATTTTGAAGTTAGATTTGCTTTATATAATTTTTTTAAAGAAAACTTAGAATTATGGTATATTTTTCAGACAAACCAATGACTCAAGATAAATCAGTTATCACGGGTTCATCTAAATGGTTACCACCAGATGAGGTGGATCCCACTATACTTACGTTTCAGAATTTGATATTTCAAGGGTTACAGAAATTGGAGGCATGACCCAGAAAATCATTTTCAAATTTAATAAAGGAGCAGTTTAGAGCAATTTAAAAACTCTCTGAATCTGATTTAGTAATAAGAAAAGCGTATAAGGGAGGAGCTGTAGTAGTGCTATCTCAAGAATTATATCAAGAGGAGATATCTACACAGTTAGCTGAATGGCACTACTACAGCCTGCTCCAGCAGGATCCAACTTCACAATTATTGGGTCACATCAACGCTCTTACAGTTGAAGCTTTGGAAAAAGGTTGGATAACTAAGAAAGAGCCTTTTTGGTTAATCATACCCCCAAAACTCCAGTAATGTATCCAGTAATGTAAATTATTAAACAAACCTCCAGGTCACCCTATAGCATCCTGCAGAGGATCCTTATTAAAGCCCCTGTCCAAATTTTGTATTATTTTTTTACAACCAGCGGCAGCTAAAGTTCTTTCCTATATTCGGAATACTGGTCATTTTCTTGCACAATTGGCTTCATGTACGGTGTGATGAAGAGAGTTCTGCTGAGCCCATGGAAATAGAGGAAAATTGTAAATATACCTTTAAGGAGAGAGACAGGCAGGGAATTCACAGCTTTCAGAGTGCAGGTAAAGGAAGAAAACATGCAGTCACTGAAGTCAGGCCACACCCAAGCTCTGCTAACCTAAGTGCAGGCTTGGGGAGTAATGAAAAACACCTGAGTAGGAAGCAGTGTACGCTAGTTAAGAAACAGCCTTATAAACCCAGAGGAGAAAAAGGAGGAGGGCCAGCCCCGGGAAGCAGAAAGGAGATCACCGGGGAGGAGAACGGTGAAGATTTTGGTGAGGAGCTCAGCAGTGAAAGTAGCAGCCATAAACAAAGCCAGGCTTGCAGGAGGAGTGCCGTTAGTCCTGAAGCCAGCCGAGGTGTGGCTAGGAGAATTGCTGATGAGGGTCAGGCTGCAGTTCCAACGGTTTATGGTCCAGCTCAAAGAGTTCAGGCTGCCAAAAGGTGGGTGGAAAAACTCACAGCTAGAAGTGACCAGAACCCAGCTTGGTGGAAAGAACCAGGGCTGAACAAGTTAGAGGAACTGAGGCAGTTGATCCAGAGAAGGAATTCTCACATTCAAGGTACAAACATTCCTTATTGTGGAAAGCACCTGTGGAGAGAGGTCCAGGAGCTTTTACAAAGCATTAAGCCAGAAACAGTTCATGAAAGCTCAGAGTCAGACGTACATGCTAAAGAGCAGGAAGAGATGCAGGTAGACTGTTCTGAGCAGAATTCTATAACTGAGGAATTAGCAATGGACTGTTCATTGTGCAAGAAGGCAGATTGAAAGCTTTCTGATAAAAAGTCTTTAACCAAGAAAGCACTGAAGAAACAGGGTGAGTTAACCTATCTGTGTTAATGCTAGGAACTGCTTCTAATGAAAAGAATACATGCATAACCTGTATTTGAATTACTAAAGAAGCAGAAGATAAAAATGGACACTTTGCTTTGCTTGAAGGAAGAAGCTATGTTTTGTTTGCTGAACGTTTGATGAAAACAACTACACATGTTAAAAGGCTTATGAAGCAGTTTCAGTTCTAGTTTGTGTATAATGTCCTGATGTTATTGCTTGGAGAAGAATCCTAACATTTGTGTTGAGCCTTAGTGCTTTGGGGAAGATAAATAAATTTCTTGTTTGCCTTTAAAAACCATTGGTTTCACACTACTGTCTTTAAATAAGGAGAAACAACTACAAGTCCCAGAAGTCCAAGCTGTGGACAAGAATAGTATAATTCTTTATTTAAGGACTAACATTGGCAGCCCTGCGCCTTTAGGCCTTTGGCCCGGGCTAGGGTGACGACAACGGATACTTCCATGTACACATATTTGGTGACTTTAGCTATGCAGGCACTTTATACTAACATTGACCAACATGAGGCTATTCAATATCTTTGGACTTACCCATTAGATCTCCCTAGCTAATTGCCTAGGGAGCTTTTAATTGGCTCATTTGGAGGTCGTTCTGAACAAAACCTTTTTTCTATATGATGGCCAATATTTTTTGCAAACCTATGGCATAGCAATAGGAGCTGATTAGGTAGAATCCTACAAACATAAAAATCGTAGACATTTGATATTACGGCATAGTTTAAAATGATGTGAATAGAACAGAACAATAAATATAATCATTAGAATAGACATATACATAGATAATAGATAGTTAAAAAATATAATCAATAAATAAATCAATAGAAACACAATAAATATAATATAAAACCAATAAAAAGAAGGGAAAACGTGGATACGCAATCATAAATAAATAAATAAAATCTTAATATACGCATATAACTAATACAGATAAGTAAGTGTGAAGCTGTAAAAAGTAATTCTAAAACAAAACAGAAATGTGACAAACATGGATACCTCCACAGGAAGACCCAGCAAATCGTGGTCTTCAAAGGAAATTGTACTTGTCAAGCTAAAATGAAATAAGGCACAAACAAATAAGCATTTATAAATAACGATTACTTATAAAACTTCTATATTAGGCAATAAAATCTTGAAAGACAGATAAATATAACTAAGGACAAAGTGAAACAAAAAGGATCAGGAGCAACTAATGAACATGAAATTATACTTAAAAGAATAAATAATAAAAGGTAGCAATGCCTTTAGAAACATACATAATAAATCACATTGTTACAAATGATAAAACTAGGAATGTGGAGTTTGGGAAGAAAGGGGAGGTTGGGAAGAACAGAACGCAGCAGGAGCGAAAATGAACAACTGTTGTTGTTCCTCTCAGTGGTATCTTCAAAAAACCAGTCGCATTATTATTTTGTAAAATGGCCATGTCGGCAGTAACAGGCTCTTGGACTAGTACAGCCAGTGATGGAAAACCAACATTATAGTGGTCTAAAATACATTAAAAAGGTTTGTACTTGCAGTATCTTATAAAACTAAGCTTCAAAATATAATAAAGGAATCATAAAAGACAGAGCACTAAAACATCGTAAAGTCATCTGCTGAGGAAGGGGGATGACCGCATTGGCAATGATAGTCTCAAGATCTTGTGTATCCAGTAATTAGAAGAACAATGTTGTTGCGATCCAAAATATAATCTAAAATAAGTAACTCTATATCAACAAATACTTAAAAAATGGCTCATCATGTGATGATACTAAAACAAGGGGATGGCAATATCTGCATCGGCAGACTCGAAGTTTTATAAAACTGGTGTTGAAAACAATACGTTGTTCTCCTAAAACATAACATAGACTGAATAAATCTGTATCGCCAATCTCATATGTAGCCAAGCTGAAAAGAAACCATAAAAACTAAAGCGCTCTGGCATACAGCACTTATGGCCAAAGCCGGAGGATCGGGAGGCAATAAACAAACTGCAGATTATCAAAGACACCGGGTCGATGGAACTAGTAATAAAAACTATCTGTAGATATCTACTTTGTAATATTAGGTACCTCCTTCACGCACCGTTATAATGGAAACTCAAAATCTTCTTAGCTCTGGGCGCTAGAGCAACACATATCTCACTGGTAAACAATTGTTCTAAAAACATCGGCTCATGCGCACAAGTATTATAGAACTGCCTTGAGCGGGAAGAGGAGAAGGCGTGACGGTGGGTGGAGCCAAATTAAGCTGAAATTGTATTCGCCATCTATTTTTCGTTGCAAATCGGTAAAACTTCGCAAAAATTGGATAAAGAGTGTCACCATTAATGTAAGTAGTAGAAACTCATCAAAGGAGAAAAAACCCAAATGTGGCCAGCACTAATGTTTTAGGGAAACAGAGGAATTGGAAGTAAACCACAATGTCTCAACTTGTACAGAGAACCAAAAAAAAAGAAGTTATAAATATGTTCAATAGATTCTAAGAACAACAATGACAACAGCATATATCAGAAAAATTCTAAAGAAAAACAGAAAAATCTCTTTCTAAGTTGAGGCCAATTGGAACAAATGAATCCATCAAAAATATATACCTCTGTTCAAGCCTCAGAAAGGTTTTATTCAAGTCGCCACCCCTCCAATTAGATCTAACTTTTTTAATAACAAAAAATTTAAGTTCGGTAAATTTGTGTTGGTATTCTTGCCAATGGGCGACCAGAGGTTTATCTTCTACATTTCTTCTAATGCAGCTTTTGTGTTCTGTAATCCTAGTTTTTATGCTACGTGTGGTCTTACCTACGTACAGTAGATTACAGGGACACTGTATGACATAGATTACATTTGATGTCTCGCAATTGGAAAAATCATTAATGTGAAACTTTTTGTGTGTGGTGGGATGAATAAATACCTCCCTGATAGGTAAAACATTAGGACAAACAGAACACCTCCCACATTGATAATGTCCCTTATATTGTGATAGATATCTTTTTTCTGTGAGAGCTGAAGGCACAAGTAAATTCCGCAAATTGACATTACGCTTGTGCGCAACTATGAGATTCTTATCCTGAAATGCCGGTAAGGTCTGGAGAATTTGCCACTCTTTTTTTAAGTATTTCTGTTATTTGTGATGAAAACTGTGAATATAGAAGAGGGCAAACTATCCCTATATCTTCTTTTTTCTCCTTGGGTTTCAGCAAAAGTACCCGTGATGAATCTCTCGCTTTACGGTATGCTGACTCAACATACCGCACAGGATATTTCTTCTCAAGAAACCGTTTTTTAATATCTTGTGCTTCATCTTCAAAGTCTCGCATGGCTGTACATGCCCTCCTAACCCTCAAGAATTGACTCACTGGAAGGTTATTCTTAAGGGAGGGATTGTGAAAACTATCGTAGTGTAGAAAATGGTTCCTATCGGTTGGTTTTTTGTAAAGCATAGTAGAAAACTCAAATTGTTCCTTCCTAATCAAAAGATCTAGATATGAGATCTTATGATAGTCATATGTAATCTGAAACCGGAGATTGGCATCTAACTGATTTATCCAAATATTAAACTCCAATAGAAAATCTACAGTGCCTTTCCAAAGAATAAGGATGTCATCGATGTATCTGATCCATAGGACTACATTGCCTTTAAATGGATGATCTTTAAGAAAACTCTCTTCGAAATTGAACATATAGAGATTTGCAACATCTGGGGCCAAAGCTGACCCCATCGCTACACCCTTGATTTGTTTATAGAATAGGTTTCTGAAGCAAAAGAAATTCTCAAAGAGTACAATCTGTGCTAGTGATAAGAGAAACGTTGTAGGAATATGTCGAAATACTGTCCATTTGAGAAAATAAAGTGTAATAATATCTAATGCCTCTTTCTGGGGGACATTGGTATAAAGCGACTCGACGTCTAAAGTGACTAAAATAATATCTGTACTATCCATCGTGAAAGTAGATAGAATTTCAATCACATGTGCTGAATCTCTTACATAGGACCACAGTTCTTTAATAAGTTTCAGGGCACGGGCAGGGTCCCAGGGCCCGCCTGTAACCGGGTGCTCGGCCCGGCGTGGGACCCTGCTCGTCCTCGAGATCGTCGTCGGCGTGCGTCTGCGTCAGGACGCCGGGAGCATTATTTAAATTGATTGGCTCCGCTTGGGGCTTGAAGAGCGGAGCCAATCACGTAGGAGCATGGGACATGTGTTCCGGGGCTCGTGGCTTGCCTGGAGCACATGTTAGCGGGTGCTCACCTGGCAGGAGCATCAGCGTCGTTGCGGTCCTGCGGGAAGGCCTCAGTGCTGTCGGAGGTCCGTGAGAGCATCGCGATCGAGGCGAGCTGACAATTTTTGCTGTGTGGGGGACTTCGGCAGGAGAGTACGTCCTGCCAGGGCAAGTAAAATAAGCGGCGCAGGAACACGGTTAATGGGAGGGATGGGAGTGACGTGGAGAGGCAGGCTCGTGGGTTGGGGGGTTGTGTTATAGCTGTGGGCTGCCCAATTTTGCCGGGGTTAAGGAGGCTGTAGAGCTTTTAGGAATGGGGCCAAAGAGAGCTGGTGTGAGTCGGGTGGCTGGGAGGTCAGCTACGGTGGGGAGGGTTGGTGGAAAGGGGGTAAGGGAGGCTGTCAGCAGGGGGAGAGTGCAGCAGTGGGGCAGAGGAGCTGGGCACGCCTCAGGGGTAGCGCAGGGCGGTGAGGTGGATGCTGCTACAGCTCCGGGGGTAGGGAGGGGGGCTGGAAGGGGGCGCACGTCTAGGCCCCGGAGGGCGCGGGCACCGGGGGGGTTAGACGGATCTTTCGCGATGCCGCCTGGGCCTGCCCCTGAGGGGCTGGGGCTAAGGGACGACGAGGCTGTGTGCAACTCTGGGGAAGGAGGTTCTAATGGTGGGATCCCCGGGGGGAGGGGGGCATGGGGTAACTTTGTGCCATGGGAGTGGAGCAGCGTAGGGACCAGCCCCTCGCGCGGTGGAGGCAGAGGCAGGGACTGGTTTAGAGGATATGCGCCGTCGCCCAGGGGTTTGGGTCATCAAGGGCAGCATACCGATTGGGATAGGTGGCAGGCTGGTGGGCAGGGTTCATCGGGGATGGATTGGGTGGGGGCTTGGCAGCCGTCGTGGCCCTCGGTTTTCTCCCCTTTGTGTCCCCCCTTTCTATCTCCACAGATACCCTTTCAGGCGGCTTCACGGGGTGTGCCGCCTGCTGGGGAGTCGGCGCGAGCGAGGCATATGGAGTCCAGAAGCGGAGTGGCGGGAGCAGTCACGAGCACGATGGAGCAGGAGCAGGATGCACGTGCTCAACAGCGGGCGGTGGATCCTCGCGATGGACTGTTGGTGGCTTCTGACGGTGCAGCGGCTGGCGGAGTGGCGGGTGAGGCATCGGGGTGTGGGTTGAGGGGAGTGGGGGTGGGGGGTCATGGGTTGAGCGTTCAGGGAAGGCGCGTAAGAAGAGGAAGCATGCTTGTCAGCGGAGGCATAGCTCCGATTCCTCATCATCTTCCTCGTCCGAAGGTTCTGATTCTTCGTCAGGCGGAGCGAGGAGGATGGCTGTGTCGGGTGACGGGGGGGTTGCCGGGCTAGGAGGGGTAGGTTCCGCATCTTTAGCGGCAGTGGCGGAACTGTGGGAAGGCGTTCCTAAGAAGTTGCGGCGGAAGATTCTGAAACACAAGTACATTGACATTTTTCGATTGCTCAAAGGCCGCAAATGCTCCGGGGATAGCAAAAAGAAACGTAGAGAAGATAAGAAGGCCAGTCGGGTTCGCTCGGTATCGCGCAACGTAGTGAATTGGGTCCGATTGTTCTTGAGATTGGCAAGTGTTTGGGTTTATCATTTTCCGGAGCAGTATGGCAGCTTGCTGTCCTATGCCGACTCTATTTTGGGAGCTTCACAAGCGCACGAAGGATGGTCGTGGCTTAATTATGATGAAAAGTTTCGGAATAAAATGGAAGAAAATAAGTTATTAAATTGGGGGACCCAAGACATTAATCTGTGGTTGACGCAGATGTCTGTCAAGGCGGGTGCTGGAGGAGCGGGTGGAGTTAAGATAGGGCCAGGTCTTTCAGGTGGGGCAAGTCGTTCCTTTCGCGGAGTGCCCCCAGCGGGGCAGACGAAGCCGGTCCTTGGGGCGGGGGCTGACCTGTGATGGAGATATAATAGGACCAATTGTCCATTCCCGGAGTGTAAGTTCCGGCATGCATGCTCGGTTTGCGGGGGTGCCCATGCTGCGGCAAAATGCGTTAAAAAGGGTGTCGCCCCTACTGCAATTCCGGGAGCCAAGTGAGGGTTCTCGTCAGGAATTAGCGCCTTCCCCAATTCGGGTGCGGGTGCTTAGTAGCTGGCTTCTTCGGTATCCGAAGAAAAAAGATACTTTAACGCTGCAGTTAGGTTTTAGGTTTGGTTTCGCTATTCCTCTTCGAGGCGAAGTAGTCACCGGAATGGTTAGGAATGCTACGAGTATTCGGCGCTGGGCGGCGGTAGCGCATGAAAAGTTGGCTGCTGAATTGCGCGCGGGGAGAATTGTGGGGCCGTTCTGCAACCCACCGTTTCCGAATTTTGTCGTTTCCCCTTTGGGCGTTATCCCCAAGAAAGAGCCGGGTAAATTCAGACTGATCCACAACTTATCGTCGCCGCTCGGAACTTCCGTTAATGATTCTATACCACGCGAGTTCTGTATGGTGCGGTATGCCTCGTTTGATAAGGCGGTGGAGTTGGTATCAAAGGCTGGTTGCGGGGCGCTGATGGCGAAAGTGGACATAGAATCGGCCTTTCGCTTGTTGCCGGTTCATCCCTCGGCTTTTAGGTTGCTGGGTTTTCAGTTCGAAGGCGCATTTTACTATGACAAGTGTCTGCCGATGGGTTGTGCGATATCTTGCCGATGGGTTGTGCGATATCTTGCGAGATGTTTAATACCTTCCTCCATTGGATGGTGGTAAAAAGGGTGGGTGATTCGGAGGTGGTGCATTATCTCGATGATTTCCTATTTGTCGGTGGGGCGGGGTCAGAAACCTGCAAAAAACTGTTGGAGGGTTTCGAGGGGATGGCCGGGGAGTTGGGGGTCCCACTGGCGGAGGGTAAGATGGTGGGCCCGACCATGCAGCTTACCTTTTTAGGTGTGGAACTCGATTCGCTGAATATGGTGGTGCGGTTGCCGCATGAGAAGGTGATAAAGCTCAGGATCTTAGTGGCCAATGTACTGGCCTCACCAAAAGTGACATTGAAAGAGCTGCAGGCACTATTGGGGTCCCTTAACTTTGCCTGTAAAGTCATTCCTATGGGGCGGGTGTTCAGCAGGCACTTGGCGGCGGCAACTTCCGGATCAAAAAGACCGCATCATCGCATTCGAGTGTCTCAGGTTATGTAGGAGGATCTATGGGTCTGGGATGCCTTTTTGTAGGGCTTTAACGGGACATCCGTGCTGCGTGAGGCGGAGATCTCCAGTAGCGACCTGCAACTTTACACTGACGCTGCAGGGGGAGTTGGGTGCGGAATCTATTTCGGGGGAGGCTTGGTGTGCTGATAGATGTCCGCAGGCTTGGGCGGATGGAGGTTTGTTGAGCAATATTACTTTCTTGGAGCTCTTTCCGATATTAGTCGTGTTGGAGTTGTGGCCAGATAGTTTGGTTAACCGCAAGGTTTTGTGGTGGTGCGACAACGAGGCGGTGGTCCATGTCGTCAATCGTTATTTGCCCCGCTGTAGTAGGGTGGCTTCGCTTATGCGACGGGTGGTACTGGCTTGCATGTGGTTGAATATTGATTTGAAAGCGCGGCATATCCCAGGGCAAGTTAATGAAATTGCTGATGCTCTCTCCCGTTTGCAGATGGAGCGTTTTCGGAAGTTGGTGCCGGAGGCGGACGAGGTGGGCCATTTGGTCCCCTCGAGCTTGTGGAGCGCTGGTCTGCAGAGATGAGGCACCTATTGAAGAGCTCAGTGGCTGCTGCCACCTGGGAAGCCTATCAGCGAGGTTGCGCACGGGTGCAGCAGTTTTTATGTGAGAAGGGCTGGAAAGGGGGGAGGGTGCCTCATATGTTGCTCGGGCAGTACGTAGTGTGGGCGAAGGAGAACGGGGTTACGCGGTCGGCAGTGCGCAGCCATTTGGCAGGGTTTGAATTTTTTGCCAGGGCGGTAGGGTGGGATTCCAGAAGCAGAGGTTTGCTAGCGCGGCGGCTACTACAAGGTTGGGAGCGGTCTCAGTCGGCTCCACGGGATCGCTGATGACCGATAACTCACGAGTTACTAGTGATGGTGTGCCGGGAGTTGGTGCAGGTGGCGAGTGCTCCCTACGAGGAAGTGCTTTTCCGGGCGGTGTTCTGTCTGGCCTTTTTCGGGGCCTTCCGGGTCAGTGAGTTGGCGGAGGCTTCGGGAAGATGTGATAGCGGGAATAGTTTGCGTCGGCAGCATGTATGGATTGAGAACGAGCGAATGCGGATTTTATTGGCTAAGTCCAAAACGGATCCGAAGGGAAAAGGGTTATGGGTGGTCCTTCGGGCGACGGGCGGGATTACATGCCCACTCTCTGCCATGCGGGAGTACTTGGCCATTCGCCCGGTGGGCGTAAGTGGTCTGTTTGTGCACGGGGATGCCTCCACACTTACGTGTTTCCAAGTCACGGCAGTATTGCACTTAGTTTTGCGGCGGATTGGGGAGGATCCTCGTCTTTTTTCGTCGCATTCTTTTCGGATTGGGGCAGCAACTAGTGCGGCGGTGGTGGGCTTGTCAAGCGAGGTGATACAGAGCATAGGCAGGTGGCGCTCAAAGGCTTTCGAGGGCTATGTCCGATTATGAATAATCAGACGGGGGGGATGGGGGTTCACTAATGCTGTGCTTTTCTATTGCAGATGGGGGTGTGAGTGTGCGGGGATGTTGGATGCTGGGGCACTCCTTCGTCTATTGGACTGGCCAGCGGGTGGCACAATGACCTTGTGGAGCGAACTTGCGTCTGGATCCTGCTGTGGTGGTGGTGTCATGGCTGGGTGAGCGGGGTCTGCGGTGGTCACAGCTGCTGCCTTTGCTTCGTCACCATGAGCGCATCAGGGGCCAGCCAGCGATCCTGTTGGTGCACTTGGGGGGGAATGAACTGACTGCTTGGACTTGCAAGCAGCTGATCAGGGCTGCCAAGAAAGACTTTTCAGTTCTGTTTAGTATGTTTGCGGGGGTAGTGTTAATGTGGTCTGACATCATCCCGAGGCCTGCGTGCTGGGGGCAGTGGTGCTGGTCTCGCGGGTTGATCAAGATCAATAGGCAGATCGGGAGATGGGTCTGTGAGCAAGGCGGATATCAGGTGCAGCATCCCTGGGTTGAGGTGGCCTGCTCCGGCTTGTACAGAGACGATGGGGTGCACTTATCTCCAGTGGGTACGGATCTGCTCCTGAATGATTGGCAGGAGGCACTGGAGAAGGTGGTACAAGAAAGGCCACACTGGTCGCAGCTTGGGGCTATGGGGGAGCGGCACAGGTAGATATTGTCCCCTGTGCCGGTGGCGGGATCCTGGAGGTCCGGGGTCCGGAGCCTTTGGCGACTTGGGGAGGGGGCGGGGTGCCCTCGATCCAGACAACCCCTGGAAGACTTTTGCTAGTAACATGGCAAAGTCGGATAGGGGGGGCAGAACTTGGCCGTTGGTGGGGACCACGGCTTAAGCGGAGGCGTGGCCGCCTTGCTAGTTGCATGGCTGGCGGTCCATCAATCCGCGGGGTTGGTTGGCTACATATATATATATATATATTTACATTTATCTGTTAATGTTTATGAGTTGTTTCAAATAAAGCTGCGACCAGTTTCCACCAAGAATGGATGTCTGTGTAGTTATTCGATGTGGTGGGGGAGGGGGTAGGATAAAGGCATGGGAAGGCAAGAAAGAGGGGGCGCCGGGTCCAGCTACCCGGTTAGTTTCAGGGCGCGGGCAGGGTCCCAGGGCCCGCCTGTAACCGGGTGCTCAGCCCGGCGCGGGACCCTGCTCGTCCTCGAGATCGGCGGCGGCGTGCGTTTGCGTCAGGACGCCGGGAGCATTATTTAAATTGATTGGCTCCGCTTGGGGCTTGAAGAGCGGAGCCAATCACGTAGGAGAATGGGGCATGTGCTCCGGGGCTCGTGGCTTGCCCGGAGCACATGTTAGCAGGCGCTCACCTGGCAGCCCTCCCGCCCACCCACTTTTGCTGGATGGGGGGGAAGTTCATGGGGTGTCGCAGCTGGGGGAGGGGAGGGGGGGTTAGTGGGGGCGGGATCCCGGAGGTCCGGGGTCCAGAGCCTTTGGCGACTTGGGGAGGGGGCGGGGTGCCCTCGATCCGGACAACCCCTGGAAGACTTTTGCTAGTAACATGGCAAAGTCGGATAAGGGGGGCAGAACTTGGCTGTTGGTGGGGACCACGGCTTGAGCGGAGGCGTGGCCGCCTTGCTAGTTGCATGGCTGGTGGTCCATCAATCCGCGGGGTTGGTTGGCTCCATATATATATATATATTTACATATATCTGTTAATGTTTATGAGTTGTTTCAAATAAAGCTGCGACCAGTTTCCACCAAGAATGGATGTCTGTGTAGTTATTCGATGCGGTGGGGGAGCGGGTAGGATAAAGGCATGGGGGGGCAAGAAAGAGGGGGCGCCGGGTCCGGCTATCCGGTTAATGGACGTAAGAAGATGTCTAAAAACTTAGAAACGGGTTCTAAAACTGAACCAGTGGAAGAAACAATTGGACGTCCAGGAGGTTTATCTAAAGATTTATGGATTTTAGGAAGAATGTAAATGGTGGGGATCACTGGTGCATCGACATCCATGTTTGTCACATTTCTGTAGGTGGAACTGTAGGTCAGTGAGGTACTGAGGCATTTGGGTGTAAATGGCTCGGTGAACTAGAATGAGAATTTTAAGTTTAATATTCAGTTCACTAGAGTGAGAATTTTAAGCTTAATATTCAGTTCACAGCACAGATTGAGAAGAATTCCATTCAATTTTTCGACATTACTATCACATTAACCAAAGACGGGTTCCAAACTTCACTGTATCGGAAGCCTGTTCAGAAAAACACTTTGTTAAGATATCAAAATTATCATTCTATTCCTCTAAAACAGGGCCTCCCATATGGTCAGTTTTTACATATGCAATGAAATTGTTCTAGCCTAGCAGAATATCATAAACATGCTATGGAACTTCAAACTAGGTTATTAGCTAGGGGATATCCGGCAAGTACTGTTGCCAAAGCTTATAAACGAGCCAGGTTCACACACGGAGAATGGCTCTTGGATGACCGGACAACACAAAGTATGTCCTAAAAACAACACAATAAGGTGGTGGGAGTGCTCCCTTATGACAAATATTCATAAGGTCACTTCAATGTTGTACAAGTACTGGCTGATTCTCAGCTTTCACTCTTGTTTAAAAAAAAACTGATATTGGCTTATTCTCAAAGTGTTAATCTTTGGGATAAATTCATACTCCAAAGGATCAACCTGTGAAATTCAAAGATAACCCAGGCCATTTTGCCTGTGGCAAATGCCAATTTTGTTCCTTAACAGTTCCAGGCTTACCATGGTATGACACACAAGGGGATAATTATGTAACATTATTTTATTTATTACATTATTCTATACCGCCCCTTCCAGAGATCAGGGGCAGTTTACAGAGAACCCAAAACATTTTACATAGAACAGGAGCAAAGTTTTACAAGATAACTTCACTTGAATCAATTTTCAAAATGTAACTATGTATAGGTTAAGTATTGTCATGATGTGCGTGTTGATAAAGTTGAAAGTTTGAAAAGAAATCCTGTTTCTTTTAAGAAGCTAGGTGTGGAATTACCTTCAGGCACAGCTAGAGGGAGCAGGAAGGAATATTCAGGAGCTAATGAGCTTGAGAAGCCTAATGACTTGCACCTGGAAATGACCCCGGAAGTCAGGCAGGAAGATTTCCTTATAAGCCAGAGCTGAATGCTTGCAAGGGGTGCACGGCTACACAGGGAGGTCCAGTTCCAGCTGCCTTAGGGAAAGGCAGTCCAGCAGCATTGTGCAGTGGGAGTAGAAGGAGAGTTGGAGGTCCAGGTCCAGCTGCCTTGAGGAAGAGGAGCACGGCTACACAGGGGAGCACGGCTTCACCAAGGAAAGAGAAAGAAGAGAAAGAGAAGGACCTGAGAAGGAACAGTGAAGAAATCCTAGAGGAGCAAGCCCACAGGTACAGGGTTTACAAGGGTGAAATCCAGAAGGGCCAGGCTGATTGTGCAGCTCTCCCAAGGAGGTTTGTTAGAGCCAGCTCTGAGGTTAGAGGCTGTGCCATGCCCTGTTCTTCCAGTGTTCCTGACTCCAGAAGAGAGAGAGCTAAGCCAGAAGCCAAAGGGAATGGTTTGGTGATAAGCTCACAGTCTCTGAGGAATAATTACCCAGTTTTACCAAGCAAGAGAGGAAAGGCATTTTATAATAAACCTGAGTTCTTACCAAGGGAGGAAAGAGAGTCCAAACCAGGTTTTACTAAACTGCCAAGGAGCACAGCCCTGCCTAATGCTGAGAGGCAGAGACATTGCTACAACAGGAAAGTTGCTGAAAGGAAAAGCTCTGTGGAGTCAAGCCAGCAAAGTTCCAGGTATGAAACAGTTATTGATGCTAGTAAATGCATGAAGCATAAAGGCCCTGGGAAAACCAGTCCTCGCTTTACAAGGAAGGAGAAGCCAGACTGGTTTAGTAAAATCCCTAAAGCCCTGAGAACAGACCCTTATTGGAGATAAGGCCCCGGAGGCATAGTACACCAACACAAGTCCGACAGGGACAGTGTTTGTTCCCCTGGTGATTTTAGTGAGGAAGAACGCATGGAGACAGGATGCATTGACACAGTTTCCCTATCACCACCAGAGCAGATGGAGTGTGACCTGTGCACAGCCTTATGTCAAGAGTCTGTAGTAACTGAGTAAAATAGAAGAGTCTATGAAAATGTTGATGTTTTTGGAATGAACTGAATTCCTGTTTTCTGACCTCTGCATTAATTGTGAAGTGTAACAATTAAGCACATGTTTTGAATACTGGTGACCTTTTGCAAGAAAGGACTTTTCTGTTTCATTATTCATCTCTTAATTTGAACCCTTGCATTGACGGGGAATAAAAGCCTTAATTCCCTCCACTTGGTTTTGTTGCTAAGTTCTTTTAGGCAGCCGGAACTGATAAGAACATTTTACTATGCAAATGAACCTTACGTTCCCGGTGGCTCCCTAAATATAATCTTTGCCGTGGATTGCCCATAGGCGTAGGGGGCGCTCCCCACGACAGTATCTACAGGTGTTTTTTGGTTTGGGTGCGCATGATCTGGTTCTTCGTGGCCTTGTGTTGACCTTGTTCCAGATGTGTTAGGTGATGGGCTGGTGTTTCAGTGATGCTTGTGAGTTTGGGTACGAGTTGTCTTCTCCGTAGTGTATGGTGAAGAAGTGAGTTTTGAGCTGCTTTCTGAAATCTTTGAGGTCTTTGATTACACGGATGTGTAATATGAGGGAGTTCCAGAGGCTCTGAAGCTGGTGGTTTGTTTTGTTTTATGGATAGAGAGTGGGATTGTTAGGGAGTGGAGAGCATTCTCCCTGCGGGATCTGGTGTTTGCAGGGGTGAGTAGGGGAGTTGAGAGGGAGGATGGTGCAACATTGTTGATGAGTTTGAATGTTGTCATGAGTAGTTTGTATTTTATCTGGCTTTCTATTGGAAGCCAGTGTAGGTTGTATAGGAGGGGGTGTTACATGGTCGATTAGTCGGACTTTGCAGGCGATTCTAGCTGCAATGTTTTATTTATTTACTTTTATATACTGCGCTCTTTGAAATCAGTGTGGTTTACATATAACGAGAACAAAATAACAGTTTGCGCTCGTTGGAGTATGTATAGTTTTTTTTTTTCTGGTAGACCCTGCAACAGGCTGTTGCAGTAGTCAAAATGTGGGGTGATGATGGCTTGCAAAACTGATCTAAAGTCGATTGCTTCAAGGAAGGGTCTAAATGGCATACGATGTGTCAATCCTCCTTTGTGGTATATATCATAATCTGCCCCTGCCGCCTTTATTATGTAAGTGAGTTCAAGAAGATCGTGTGAAGCGCAAAAATGCACTAACCCCTTTCAAACTACTATTGCAGACTAATATTGCAATTGTCGGGTCAGACAGACCAGAGAAGAGCTGGAAAGATGCTCAACCCTGATGTCCATGAGGTTATTTTAATTATTGCATGAGTGCAGAAACGTGACTTAACCTATCGACGATAGTGTCCAAACATCCTTCAATCGCTGGTACTAAACTGTACATACAGCTGTGAAACAGGACATTCAAAGATCCTGGACAGACAGGGATAAAGGGGAGAGACAGTATGGATTAGGATTATAATGGGCTGATGGGGGGGGGGGGCTAGCACTGGTAATGGGCAGAATGGGGGGGGGCTAGGACTGGTAATGGGTTGATTAGTGAAGGCTAGGACTGGGAATGTACTAATCGAGGGGAGGGCTGGGACTGGTAATGGGCTGATTAGGGGGGACTAGCACTGGAAATGAGCTGATTAGGGGAGGCTAGGACTGATAATGGACTGATGGGGGGCTAACATTGGAAATGAGCTGATGAAACCCATCATATACTGCATAGTGTTTAGAACCCATAGCCTTCTCATTGCTTGCAAGATAACTTACATCGCATAGCCCCCACTACTCCTCAGCCATGGCCCCACATCATTGTCCTTCTCTTCCTCATACTCCCCAACTGCCTCCCCTCCTACCAGCACCCTCACTCCTCTCCCCCTCACTCCCCCTCTATCTTCCTCACTTCTCCCTCCATTCTGTCTTCTAACCTAGCATCTGCCCTTGAGCTTCATCATACCCTCCCCCTTATTCAATCAGCCCCTCTCTCTTTAAGGCAACCCCACCCTCGCCTCTGCCGCACTGCCTCCGCTTTATCCTGCTCTCTACTACTCCTTCTTCTCTCATCCCCCCCGATATCTTTCCCATTCTAAGAAGAGCTCCTCATGTACCCTATCTAATCTCATCCATATCCCCCTCCTTTCCCCTTCTGCCCTCCCTCACTCTTGCCCCAATCTCTCAACCACGTGGACAGAACACTCACCCAGTGACACCTACCCATACCCTAGTCCCTCTAGATCCCATTATTCTGAAAATAGACCATCACGTAACGGTCCCTCTAGACCACAGACTTACTCTGGAAAGACATCCTCATGTAACTTATCCAACCTTATCCATATCCCTCTCCTTTCCCCCTCCGCTCTCCCATTTGCTTGTGCCCTATGGAACACATGCTCAGTCTCTAACAAACTTGCTTTTACTCATGATCTCTTTATCACTAATGCACTACACCTTCTTGCCCTAACTGAAACCTGGCTCCCCCCAGATGATACCGCATCCGCTGCTGCTCTGTGCCACGGGGGTTACCAGTTCTCCCATACACCTCGATCCACTGACCGCGGTGGTGGTGTTGGGCTTCTACTTTCTCCCTCTTGCCAATTCCAACCCCTCCTGCCACCTCAATCACACTCTCCCCTCTCCTTTAAAGTCCACTCCATTCGCCCCCTCACACCACTTCCCCTCCGAGTAGCTGTTATCTATCGCCCACCCGACAAATCCAAATCAACCTTCCTTACCAACTTCGACTCCTGGCTTTCCGTCTTTCTGGATTCCTCTTCCCCCACTCTTATTCTTGGCAATTTTAACGTTCACATCGATAACCCCTCCGATCCCCATGCTTTAAAGTTTCTCGCCCTCACCTCCTCATTTAACCTCCAACTCTGTTCCACTGCCCCCAACCTGTACAGCCACTGCCTTGACCTGAAACTCTTCTATAATTCTTCTCCCTCAAACTTCCGCAACTCAATCCTTCCCTCACATGACCATCACTTTTTAACCTTTAATCTTCAGCTTCCGCTGTCTCAACCTTGTCCTGTCCCCTGCGACCTATTTAGAAACCTCCATAATATTGATCCCCTGACTCTCTCCTCCACCATTTCTCCATCTCTTTCCTCCATTATGTCATCCAAGTCTGTCGACGAGGCAGTATCCTCTTATAATGCTGCACTATCCTCGGCTCTCGACACTCTGGCCCCACCCACCCCACGTCCTGTTAGGCGTTCTGCTCCCCAGCCCTGGCTTTCATCCACAATCCACTATTTACGCATCTGTGCCCATTCTGCTGAACGTGCTTGGATCAAATCCTGCTCCTCAGAAGACCTTCTACACTTCAAATTCATGCTTGACTCCTTCCAGTCAGCCATAACACTTGCCAAACAAAAATACTACATCCATCTGACTAACTCCCTTGCCTCAGATCCTCGCTGCCTCTTTAATACCCTCAATTCTCTCCTCAAGATCCCCCCGCCACCAGTCCCGCCCTCCCTCTCTGCCCAAACCCTAGCTGACTACTTCCATGACAAAATCCACAAGATTACCCTCCAATTCACCTTTCCCTCATCTACCTCCCCCCTCCACAATTCTCCCCCTATCCATTCTTCCTCTGCTACCCTTTCCTCCTTCCCTACAATCTCCGAAGAGGAACCTGGACTCCTTCTTTCCTCCTCCAAACCCACCACCTGCTCCTCTGACCCTATCCCCACCCATCTCCTATACCCCATCTCTCCCACCGTTGTCCCTGCCATCTCTCATATTCTCAACCTTTCACTCTCCACTGCAGCCATCCCCGTAGATTTCAAACATGCTGTTGTCACACCTCTCCTCAAGAAACCCTAACTCGATCCCACCTGTCCTTCTAACTATCAACCCATCTCCCTCTTCCCTTTCATATCTAAACTACTAGAGCAAGCTATCCATCGCTGCTGCCTCAACTTCCTCATCTCCAAGGCTCTCTTGGACCTACTACAATCCGGCTTCCATCCCCTACATTCCACTGAAACAGCCCTTACTAAGGTCTCCAATAACCTGTTCCATGCTAAATCTAAGGGCCTCTACTCTATACTCATCCTTCTCGACCTCTCCGCTGCCTTCAACACTGTTGACCACAATATTCTCCTCACCACCCTCTCCTCGCTTGGTTTCAAGGGTTCCATATTATTGTGGTTCTCCTCCTACCCCTCCCATCGCTCCTTTAGTGTATGCTCTGGCGGCTACTCCTCCTCTCTCACCCCGCTCCATGTTGGCGTACCCCAGGGATCCGTCTTGGGCCCCCTCCTTTTCTCTCTCTATACCCAATCCCTTGGCGTGCTTATCTCCTCCTATGGCTTTCAGTACCATCTCTATGCCAATGACTCCCAAATCTGCTTCTCTACACCTCATATATCTCTCCAGCAATCCAGACCAAGATCTCTGTCTGCCTCTCTGACATCGCTGCCTGGATGTCTCATCGCTTCTTAAAATTGAACATGGCCAAGTCTGAACTCCTCATCTTTCCTCCCAACTCTTCCCCTCATCTTCCCTCTTTCTCGGTCTCCGTGGGTGGATCTACGATCCTTTCTGTTCCCTCGGCCCGCAATCTGGGGGTTATCTTTGACACCTCTCTCTCCTTCTCCACACATATCCAGCTCATAGCTAAAACCTGCCGTTTCTTTCTCTACAACATCAGCAAAATCCGCCCCTTCCTGTCTGAACACACCACCAAAATGCTTATCCACTCCTTAATCTCCTCTCGGCTCGACTATTGCAGCCTACTCCTGGCTGGTCTCCCCGTGAGCCATCTCTTCCCCCTTCAATCCATACAAAATCATGCTGCTCGACTAATCTTCCACCAGCCTCACCATACCCATGTTACTCCTCTTCTCAAATCACTTCACTGGTTTCCCATTCAATTCCACATCCAATTCAAGCTTCTCCTGCTGACCTACAAATGCATTCACTCTGCGGCCCCTCAGTACCTCTCATCTCTCCCTACATCTCCCATCGACAACTTCGCTCTGCTAACAAACTACTTCTATCTAAACCTTTCACTTGCACTGCTAACTCCTGACTTTGCTCCTTTCACCTTGCTGCACCCTACGCCTGGAAGAGCTTACCTGTGCCTATACGCCAGGCAGCCTCCCTGGCCCTCTTCAAATCCAAGTTAAAGACCCACCTCTTCACTGTTGTGTTCAGATCCTAACTGCTATCCTTCATCTTAACCTAACCCCTGTGGTGAGGAGAGCTCCCAGGAAGAGTTGGAAGTGGAAGAAAACCCTGTTTTTCCCTTTAAAACAAGTGACAGTTCAGTTGTGCACAGTGCTTGCAAGGCAGGCAAGAAAAAAACTCAGCTCTCTGCTAAGGCCAGGCCATGCCCTAGTTCAGACGGGGAGCCAAGCTTGCTCAGTGATTGGTCACACCTGTGCAAAGGCAAGGGAGTGCCCGGCAGCAAACGGTTTTTAAAAACACACTCAGAGCAGAGAGGGGAGACACAGACCCAGGAGACCCAGGAGACACACACACGGGAGACACAGCAGAGAGAGCAGAGCCAGCACGTCCAGGGGAAGCTGGAAAGGAACAGATCTGCAGCCAGAGCAGACAGAGCAGCAGAGGCACAAGAAGGAGAAACTCTGAGAGATCCTGGAAAGGGAGAAAGGTTCCAAGGAAACTTTCAAGAGAGTGACTATCTGGGAAGGAGTGGGAAAAGGCACCAGAAGGCTGAGTTCCATAGCCTGAAAGATATCAGGAGAAAAGGAATCAGTAGCTGTCTGAGAGACCCGCCCCAAGGTAAAGCCAGTACGTGTAAACCTGAACAGCTTGCAGAGAAACAGTTTGCTTCAGCTAGTGACCTGGACCCAGGCCTAACGTCTGCTAAGAGGTGGGTGGATAGTTGTATGCATGAAGATAACTGAAACCCAGATAAGAGCAGAGAAACTGAGCTTTTAACACTAGAAGCATTAGGAAAACTGTTTGCAGAGAGGAAGCTCTACCCTCCCGATACAAGTGTGCCTTCTCAGGGTGATTTGCTGTTGAAGCAGTTCCAAGAGATTTTAGAAGACAGGAAGTCTGGGCAAGTTTATAAAACTGGTGGAAGTAAGAAGTACGCGGTGTCCATAGAAGCGATGCAGATGGATTCTTGTATGCCAGAATCTGAGTCAGAATTGTCACCAATGGATTGCTCTTTTTGTCTAAAGGAGAACTGAGCATTGTTGAACAGGGTTGAAAGACTGTGAAACAATATAGTGCCTAATTTCTGTGACTTCCAAGAGTTGGAAAAAGCCAAGACTGTGTCCTACTAAGTATGTGAGCTTCTGAAGCCAAGAAGCTGCCTTTAGTAAAAGTTTGGTTTGGAAAAGAAAACAGCAGCTGTTAAAAAGTTTACCTGATACGTGGAATGACCACAAGAAGCTGTGCTCTGTGAAAGTTTATTTGAATGAAAGCTGCTGCCCAGTGATAGAAGGTTTTTGTTGCATTTTCCTCTGTTAACCTGATTTACTCTTATGTGGAGAAGCATCCTTTGGCTTTTGTGTTTTTGAGCTTTAATGCCTTGGAATCCTGCAAAAAAAAATACATTTTCTTGCTGCCTTAAACCACCGGTCTCACAACTACATTTGTCCTTATATAAGTAAGCCAACTACAAGTCCCAGAATCCCTCTGGTGACAAACAAGGGAAGCTTTATTTAAAGGGACACTATAAGGCCGCTCTATGCTTGTAAGCCTTCGGGCCCAAGCCAGGGCATCGCACCCCATAATTTTTTATTCCTCATCTTAACCTAACCCCCCATCATTTTCATAACCTAACTGTTTGACCACACTATGCTTTGCACTAAATTGTATTGTGTACTGTCTCGACTAGATTGTAAGCTCTGATGAGCAGGACTCCGATGAGCAGGGATTGTCTCTTGTATTCATGTCTGTACAGCGCTGCGTGCATGGTGCTATATAAGTGTTAAATAGTAGTAGTAGTAGTAGTAGGGGGGGCTAGAACTGGAAATGGACTGATTAGTGGAGACTAGGACTGGTAATGGGCTGATTAGGGGAGGCTAGCACTGGTAATGGGGTTGAGGGGGGACTAGGACTGGAAGTGAGCTAATTGGGGGGCTTTGACTGGGAATAGGCTGATGGTGGGGAGGGGACGATAGAGCAGCTGGTCCTGGAATAAAACTGGGGGCTAGGGCTATAAATGGGCTGATGCGAGGGGATGGGAGAATGAAACTGGAAGGGAGTGGATGCTGAGAGGGACTGCCATGGTATTTGGACTAGAAAGGACTGGACAGTGGGGAAGGAGGGGGATTGGAAGGGAATAGACACCAGTGGCAGTCATGGGAATGCAAGTTGACATTGGAAGGTACTGGGAGGGAGGACTGGAAAGGGGCGGATACTGGGAAGGGTTACTGGAAATGGAAATAGGCTGATGGAAAGAAGTGAAGAAAACAAAACAAGCGATAAGAAATGGCAGATGGACCATAGACCACAGAAAAAGAGCTAAGAGAAGACAGGAAAGCAGAAGCCTCAGATCGGGAACTGCATGATCAGAGAATAAAATGGTCAGACAACAAAAGTAGAAAAATAATTCTATTTCATTTTAGTGACTGGACGTTGTGCTATCTTTATATTTTACACTGTATGGGGGAACTTCATATCTTATTTATCTGATGTTGCACTGCTTGAGGAGTCTGACTTCTTGGGGTTTCAGTTTAAATTTTGTCTACATATTGTGGTGATGCACATGCAGCAGAGCCCTTTAAAACTGAAAAAAAAGAGTTTTTTTTCATAAACGGGGGATGGGCTCACCAAAACATAGCTCCCAGGTAGAAAGAGAAACTAAAGCACACACTAGCAGGGCTAGCCTGAAGCCACACCCAGCCTCTAGAACAGTTGCAGGCAGAGAGAGGGTGGGGCCAGGGAAGGAAACAAGCCACAGAACATTTAAGCTGCGTCACACAGGAAGTGAGGCAGAACAGGGTTTCCCAGGAGAACAAGGAAGTGAACCAGCAGAATCAGGAGAACAAGCAGGACGTGCTCAGACACAGGAAGGACTGCAGAGAGAGACTGCCAGAGGGCAGGAAAGACTGCAGGCCAGAAGCCAGGAGGAGAGGCAGAGAGTCCAGAGAGACCAGGGGAAGAGGCAGCATTACAAGGCTGTGAGACCTGGTGGTTCAAAGGGGACCAGCCACCACTCCCAAGGCAAGTGTCAAGGTTGTGGGCAAGAAAGGAGCTGGGGAAGAAGTCAGGACTATACGTCTGATTCTGAAGGCAGCAGCTCAAGTCCTGGGCCCTTGAACAGACAGTACAGAAAGTCTGATAAAAGGAGGGTTTCTGCCAGCCAAACAACTCATATATTCCCTGAGGTGGAGTTGTTAAGGGAGAGAAGGGCAAGAGGTTCTGACCCAGTTAAAAGGGGGAACCAGAAGCTAAAATGGGGAAAGCTTTTTAAACTTTTAAAAGAAGTGCAGCAGAGTGTGCCAGAACGTGCCCCAAGCCCTGAGCTTTATAGTTCACCTAAGGAGATGGAAGTGGAGCTTTATCCAGACAGTCCAGTGTCTTCAGCAGAGTCAATGGAGTGTGTACTTTGTGTGAGCAATGTTTAATGTTTTTATGGAAGGCTGTATGATACAGGTTAAGAAGATAACATATGTGCTGGTATCAATGAATGCCTAGGATAAGGGCAGACAAGAAGATAGAAACCTCGTGTTTAAAAGCAGCCAGTTTTACCACTGCTAAAGCCCAGTTAAGAAGGCTATTGGTTTTAAACTAAGAGGCAGCACATGGCTGGTATCCTAATCTGCAGCAGCTGAGAATGTGAATTCAAAACTGTCTTATTGAAGTTTTGTTGAACTGTGCACTTAACAGTATTTTGCTGGTTTTGTTAAATGGAAGAAGGCAAACTTAACAAGAGTGGAGAAAACTACTTGGAGAGTTTTTGCTAAGAAAGTTACTGGAGAAAGTATCCTATTTTTGGTTATATTTTTTGGTTTGCCTTATCATGGTCATTTGTCAAAAATTGATTCCACGAAGAAAAAAATAAAAAGCAATTTATTTTTACAAATTGTCCTGTGTCCTCATCCACTCGTACTGCTTACAAAGCAGGCCACAACTACACAAAAAGAGTGATGACCGGCGCACCCCACTAGGCAGCCGCCTAGATGGGTGGGCGCCACAGGTGGCGTAGTAAGTTGGATTTTTTCGCTGGAATCAAGTTGGCATGCCAGAGAGGCAATCCATACCAAAGAGGAAGGAGAGACATCCCCAGGAGCAGCCGTGTCAACCCCAGGTCTGCGGAGCAGAAGGGAAAATCCGGAGTGGCGGTGGAGCTGGATTCCGGATCAACGGAGTTGACAAAGTGAGACTCTGCACCAGAACCAGGTAACCCGTAGGCTGGAGGGTTAATCTGGATAGCACTGGTGTAGGAGGGTGGCTGTTGGGTAGTAATCACCAAGGCAGCGGAAAAGAGAAGAAGTCCGCACTTGGTGTTTGTGTCTTTTGTTCTCTCCACAGGAAAGAGGAGCCATGGAGTCACGCGACATCCTGGACTGGGCGGCTGGCCAGATAGCCAAACATCAGGAGTTGTCCGCACAGAGCCTGGAGCAGGCAAAGGCGTTGTTCCAGTCGCAGCAAGCGCCACTCATTGAAGCGATGTCCAGCTGGTTGGCAGCCCAGGGAAAGAAAGAAGAAGCTGCCGGGACTGTGCCAGGTGCAGGGGCAGGTTTTCAGGGCTGGGACTGGCCAGGTACTGGGACTTTCTCGGATGGGCGCCTCACGAAAGATGACGATGTGGATGATTACATCGAGGCTTTCGAGAGAATAGCTCTCTTAGCCAGATGGCCAAAAGAGCAGTGGGCACTAAGGTTCGCTGCTTCTCTCACGGGCGAAGCCTTAGCGGCCTACAGAGCTATGCCTGCTAGTTTAATTAAGAGTTATGATGATGTAAAGCAAGCTGTGAAAGATCGCTTAGGTTTAAATCCGGCGGTCTATCGCAGGCAACTGCGCTCATGTAAGTTGAGGTCAGGTGAGACACCTCAGGCATTATATCATCGTGTGAAAAACCTGGTGTACAAGTGGCTGATGCCAGAAGTAAAGGATATAGAGTCTATTTTAGATACAATAATCCTTGAGCAATATATGGAGTCTGTACCAAGCAGCGTGCAAACCTTCCTAGTACTCCAAAATTGCAAAAACACTCGGGAAGCCATTGCATTGACTGACCGCTTTCTGGAGGCTAATAAATTAAGCCCAGAGAAAGGGGGTGTTTTTAAAAAGGACAAACTGGAGTTTCTAGAAAGGAAGGCCAAGCTTGAGGGATTTGCAGACGAAAATGTAAAGATGCATAGAGGATACAATATGCATAGGAAGTGTTTCTCGTGTGGAGAAGCTGGTCATTTAAAGAGGGACTGTAGAGCCAAAAAGGCCTTGATAACAACCCAGCACAGAGATGCAGGAGAAGGGTTCCTGTTAAGGGTGGAGGTAGAAGGGATACCAATGGAGGCATTATTGGACTCGGGCGCAGACCAATCTATGATTTCCCAGAGGCTATGGCAGCAAATAGAGGCGAAAGACAAACCCTCGCCACTGACCTCTGGGAATCATATTAGGATACGCTGTGTCCATGGCGCCGCTTCTACCTACCCCATACAGTCTGTGGTAATAGAGGGAGTAGGTCTGAAAAAACAGATGGAGGTGGCCATAGTACCCAAGCTTCCACACGAAGTAGTCCTGGGCCGAGACTGGCCACAGTTCAGAAAAGGTTTAGCTGAAGAGTTGCAGGGAGAAGCCAACCAACCAGCTACCTTTTCACAGGCAGGTAATTTAGCCAGGGAGAAAACCTTACCCCAGATTGGAAAGGTTGCTGACCCCAAGCTAAGAGGAAATAGGGCCGTTAAAGATACCGCAGTCAGGGAGAAAGCCTTACCCCAGTTAGGAAAGGTTGCTGACCCCAGGCTAAAGGAAAGTAAAAAAGGTATGATCACTACCCGTACAGGTAGTAAGCACATAGAAAAAGAAAGTAGCCCCCAGGAAGACCCTAGGTCAGGGACAACTTCCCAGGGAGACCCAATCACCCCCTCGAAAGACATTCCTAGGAAAGGAAAACCTGAAAGGAGGCGGGAGAGGAGGACCAGGGCGCAGAACAGGGCCGATTTGATGGCCGGACAGGAATTGCCCTGGATTCCTGCCGAGTTAAAGGAGAAATTTCCCTCATTTCCCGGGGAACAGAGGGCAGATCCTGCCCTGGGCCGAGCATTCGAATATGCCAGGAAAGGATCCGAGACCCTACCAAGATTTCTCTTGGAGGACAATGTGTTGTATAGGGAAAGTACAGATGCACGGTCAGGGGGCACTAGGAGACAGTTAGTGGTACCTCATGCTTTTAGGAACATAGTGTTAAGATTAGCTCACGATCACCCGGTGGGGGGGCATAAAGGGGTACAAGGCACCTTGGAGCAAGTGTTGGCTAGGTTTTATTGGCCCGGTGTTTTTAGGGAGACGTCAAGATTTTGCGCGTCTTGCCCGGCTTGTCAGAGGGTCACGGCGAATCATCCGCCGGAGGCATCTTTGATCCCGATGCCAGTTATAACCAGACCGGTACACAGATTGGCGGTAGATATAGTGGGGCCGTTGTTAAAAACGCCCAGGGGCTACCAATACATACTGGTCATAGTCGACCATGCCACTAGATTCCCTTGGGCAGTTCCCTTGCGGAATACCTCTGCCCGCCTCATAGCTCTGGAATTAGTGAAAATCTTTTGTGAAATTGGATTCCCTCAGGAGGTTTTAACGGATAGAGGGAGTAATTTCATGTCCCGATACCTCGCCCAGTTGTGGGATGCCTTTGGTATCCAGCATATTCGCACCGCGGCGTATCATCCGCAGACCAATGGCCTGGTAGAAAGGTTTAACCAGACATTGAAAAGCATGCTGAGGAGGACCCTCGAGGGTAACATAGCAGAATGGGATACAATGCTCCCATTTGTGCTATATGCCTGTAGGGAGAGGAAGCAGACCTCCACAGGCGCTTCCCCCTACGAACTTATGTATGGGCGTACTCCGAGAGGGGTGCTTGATATACTGAGGGAACAGTGGATAGCACCCGCGGAGGGTGAGCAGGAGGTACCCAAATTTCTAACTGATTTGAAAGGCCGCTTGCAGCGTATGGCAGAAGCGGTGGAAGGGAATTTAAAAGCGAGTCAGGCCCGTCAGAAGGCTTATCACGACCGACGAGCACGACCACGTGTCCTGAGAGTAGGAGATAAGGTACTGGTAATGGTTGCCGCTGCCAGTTCCAAATTTGAAAATGCCTGGAAAGGGCCCTACAGGGTTTTAAAACGTGTGGGTCCTGTGACATATACTTTGGAAACAGGAAAAGGGAAGCAGCAAGTGTACCATATCAATGTACTACACCCATGGCAGGAGCGGGCTGTGGAAGTAGCTACAGAGCAGGACAATGACCCACAAGCTTTAGTTGGGATTACCAGCTGTGCACGGGTTGTGGCGCCAGCCGATAATAGCTTAAGGGGGGGATATGTGGTGATGCACATGCAGCAGAGCCCTTTAAAACCGAAAAAAAAGAGGTTTTTTTTCATAAACGGGGGATGGGCTCACCAAAACATAGCTCCCAGGTAGAAAGAGAAACTAAAGCACACACTAGCAGGGCTAGCCTGAAGCCACACCCAGCCTCTAGAACAGTTGCAGGCAGAGAGAGGGTGGGGCCAGGGAAGGAAACAAGCCACAGAACATTTAAGCTGCGTCACACAGGAAGTGAGGCAGAACAGGGTTTCCCAGGAGAACAAGGAAGTGAACCAGCAGAATCAGGAGAACAAGCAGGACGTGCTCAGACACAGGAAGGACTGCAGAGAGAGACTGCCAGAGGGCAGGAAAGACTGCAGGCCAGAAGCCAGGAGGAGAGGCAGAGAGTCCAGAAAGACCAGGGGAAGAGGCAGCATTACAAGTCTGTGAGACCTGGTGGTTCAAAGGGGACCATCCACCACTCCCAAGGCAAGTGTCAAGGTTGTGGGCAAGAAAGGAGCTGGGGAAGAAGTCAGGACTATACGTCTGATTCTGAAGGCAGCAGCTCAAGTCCTGGGCCCTTGAATAGACAGTACAGAAAGTCTGATAAAAGGAGGGTTTCTGCCAGCCAAACAACTCATATATTCCCCTTAGGTGGAGTTGTTAAGGGAGAGAAGGGCAAGAGGTTCTGACCCAGTTAAAAGGGGGAGCCAGAAGCTAAAATGGGGAAAGCTTTTTAAACTTTTAAAAGAAGTGCAGCAGAGTGTGCCAGAACGTGCCCCAAGCCCTGAGCTTTATAGTTCACCTGAGGAGATGGAAGTGGAGCTTTATCCAGACAGTCCAGTGTCTTCAGCAGAGTCAATGGAGTGTGTACTTTGTGTGAGCAATGTTTAATGTTTTATGGAAGGCTGTATGATACAGGTTAAGAAGATAACATATGTGCTGGTATCAATGAATGCCTAGGATAAGGGCAGACAAGAAGATAGAAACCTCGTGTTTAAAAGCAGCCAGTTTTACCACTGCTAAAGCCCAGTTAAGAAGGCTATTGGTTTTAAACTAAGAGGCAGCACATGGCTGGTATCCTAATCTGCAGCAGCTGAGAATGTGAATTCAAAACTGTCTTATTGAAGTTTTGTTGAACTGTGCACTTAACAGTATTTTGCTGGTTTTGTTAAATGGAAGAAGGCAAACTTAACAAGAGTGGAGAAAACTACTTGGAGAGTTTTTGCTAAGAAAGTTACTGGAGAAAGTATCCTATTTTTGGTTATATTTTTGGTTTGCCTTATCATGGTCATTTGTCAAAAATTGATTCCACGAAGAAAAAAATAAAAAGCAATTTATTTTTACAAATTGTCCTGTGTCCTCATCCACTCGTACTGCATTCAAAGCAGGCCACAACTACACAAAAAGAGTGATGACCGGCGCACCCCACTAGGCAGCCGCCTAGACGGACAGGGCGCGGCTACAATATTTTTATTTTTACTTTAGATTGTAAGTCACTTATTCTGTACTTGGTGAGGGTCTGTGTTCTGAGTGTGTAACTATGCCCAGGTGTTCTGTTAACATGGAGTTTGTACATAAAGATCTATACTGTACTATAGTTATTTGACATGTTCAGCTTTTCAAATAAATGTTCCAGGGCCCACAGTAGTATTTACAGTGATGCTTTTTTTGGTGGGCTCCTTATGTGAGTTTTGGAAGTTGGTGCTGATATGGTATGGTATGGTAGATTTGCTCTATAGATACTCAGTGACTATAGATACTCAGTGAGTTTTGTATTAGTTCACAATATGCCTGGTACTGGAGAATGTTTGTTGTTGTTTGTGAGATGATCAGAATCAGATTTTCTTTTTAAGATATTTAGTTCTGTGGTTGAATGTCCTGGTTCTGCTCTGCAACCACTGTTGAAAGGGGTTCTGTGGATGCAAAATATATGTTGAAAAAGAAAAAGCAAGAACCATAATGCAGTTAACAACAAAATAAAAATGAGTTATAATTTAGTTTTACAAACTGTGCTATGGTTCTCGCTCTCTTTTAGTTCCTTGGTGTGCAAACATCTTGCAGTGCTGCGTACGACTTGTAGCGCTATACAAATACTCAGTAGTAGTAGTAGTAGCATTTCCTCCATATAATCTAATCAGGTGTTTGGTATGGTTCAGTCCCTGATTGGAGTTTTGAAAAAGCCCCGCCCCCCCCCTCTACGGGGGTGGGGGGTGGGGAGGGGGGTGCCATCTCATCCTTCCCCTCAGGCAGCAGATTGCCTTGAGCCGCCCCTGCATGCTCTACATACTATCTCCACTTGTGTAGCATGAATGTGGTTGCAGAATTTTGTAAGAGCTCTTTTCCTTGTGTAAAATAGCCTTTACATGTGGCAAATGTTTCAAAAGATTATCCCCAAGAAAGTATTTTATAACAGGATGATTTATGCGCTGCCAGTTTTACAACGGTAACCTAAGCACCTGTACACCTTTGCAAAGTTAGTTCAGAAAAGGTAGGTGCACACATTCCGACCTACTCTGAGATAGGTGTAATTGTGTGGATATGTACCAGAAAGAATAGGCACATGGACACATAGGGTCCCATATCCATCTAGGTCGGCTATGCACCGCTATTGCCCATAGCCGTGGGCGCACACCCTTATCCCCGGATATGCAATGCTGGGGTCATATGTGGCCCTGGCATTGAATATCTGGGTTTGCTGCACAGCCTCCCAGACGCAGCAGATAACTGGACAGTGCGATATTGCATGCTGCCCGGTTAGCTGCCGCAGCTAAAAGATAGACAAAGCAAAAGCTCGCCTTTTAGCCACAGGTCGCTAACTGGGCAGTGTGCAATATTGCCACTGCCTGGTTATCGACAGTCACTGCCTCCGCTCTTCCCAGGAACGCCCACGACACACCCCGATGCTAAGCGGTTAGCATTGGGGTGTGTAGGGGAGAAGAACGGGGATATTCAGTGGTACTAACTGTGTTAGTGCCATTGCATATCTCGCTGAGCGGCATTTACAGTATATGGTGCACAGGGCTGTAAACCATGTAAATGCCTTTCAAATATCGGCCTATAGTTTATAAAACATGCACCAGCTCTACCTATTCTGCCTGCTCTGCAATGACTATGTATATATTGTGTAAAGTAGGACCTATAGGGTAGTTTTATAAAGGCATTTTTGCACATGTATGCCAATATACCTGTGAAAAAATGCCACTTAAATAAATACCCCATGAGTACTTGCATATGTGATGGCAAGAATGTGAGAGCTTTAATGTTCATTTGGAGTAGGTGTTTTCGGGGTGCATTTTGGATGAAACCATGATGGACCCGATATTTAGCACCACTGGCTTGTACTGCTAATGTGTCTAGCCGCCGGCGTTGAACATCAAACCCAGATATTCAATGGCAGGGGCATATCCGGCCCCGGCACTGAATATCTGGGGTCACCGCATAGGCTGTTGCTAACCGGGCAGAAGCTCAATATCACTGCTGCCCGGTTTGCGATAAGTGGCGAACGTTAGGCCAGGGTTACCTGTGCCTGGTCTTCACCGCATTTCGCTAACTGGGCAGTGGCTCAATATCACTGCTGCCGATGAGTGAGTGTAGAGCCAGCAACCATGTTCATGTTGCTATCTCACTGACCACATTTAACACAGTTAGCAGCTCTGCTAACTACATTAATCGCTTTGAATAATTCCCCTGCGGTTTATAAGATTCATGCCTTCGCACATACTTAGGCATGAACATTTAAACCTGCTCCTGAGCAAGTACCATATAAATGTCTGAGTCTTCATTTTAGCCACAATTTATAAAATAGGCCCAAAATAGATGATTACTTGTCTTCCCAATATAGATGGCCTCAAATAAAATTACTGTCAACAAGTCACAAATCAGCAAGAGTTATCAGATAGCAAGACCATACTGAGTTGATAACAGTTTATAAAGTTTTTATGATAGCATGCTAAAGCTCACAGAAAATGGCACATACTTTAATGAAAGTCGCTTTCAGTTTCAGGGAACAATTTAAATTGTATTAGATAAATTTCCATTCCATTTATTAGATTAATAATCTTTTAATACATAAGTGTTCTAAGTGAGGAACAATAAAATGATTAACATAGAAACATAGAAAAATGATGACAGAAAAAGACCACATGGCCTATCTAGTCTGTCCTTCCATATCAACAACTACAACAGTCCCCTTTTTACCTTTAGAGATCCTCTGTGTTTGTCCCATGCTTTTTTGGTTTCAGATACTGTCCTCATTTCTATCACCTCCACTGGGAGACTAGTCCACGGATCTACCACTCTTTCCGTAAAGAAATATTTCCACATATCACTCCTGAATCTTTCCCCCTTCACCCTCACCCCATGTCCCCTCATAGCAGAACTTGCTTTCAATCGAAAGAGGTTCTCCCCCTGTGCATTCATGCCACAGAGGTATTTAAACGTTGCAATCATATCACCTCTATTCCGCCTTTCCTCTAAGGTGTACATATTAAGATCCTTTGCAGATGACACAAAACTATTTAAAGTTGTTAAAACCCAAGAGGATTGTGGAAAATTGCAAGAGGATCTTGATAAATTGGAAGACTGGGCATCAAAATGGCAGATGAAATTTAATGTGGACAAGTGCAAAGTTATGCACCTAGGGAAGAACAACCCAAACCATGGCTACACGATGCAAGGTTCCACATTAGGAACCACCACCTAGGAAAAAGATTTAGGCGTCATTGTGGATACCTTGTTAAAACCCTCGGCCCAGTGTGCAGCGGCGGCCAAGAGAGCAAATAGAATGCTAGGTATCATAAGGAAAGGAATGGAAAATAAAACAAAAGATATTATAATGCCTCTATATCGTTCCATGGTGAGACCACACCTTGAATATTGTGTGCAATTCTGGTCACCGTATCTTAAAAAGGATATAGCGATATTAGAAAAGGTTCAGAGAAGAGCCACCAAAATGGTAAAGGGGATGGAAGGATACTCCTAAGAAGAAAGGCTAAAAAGGATAGGGCTCTTTAACCTGGAAAAGAGACGGCTGAGGGGAGATATGATAGAAGACTATAAATTAATGAACGGAGTGGAACAGGTAAACGTAGATCGGTTGTTTACATTATCAAAATATAGAAAGACTAGGGGATATGCAATGAAGCTACAGGGTAAACTATTTAAGACTAATAAAAGAAAATATTTTTTCACTCAGCGTGTAATCAAACTCTGGAATTTGTTACCGGAGGTAAATTAAGGCTGTTAGTGTTGCTGGGTTTAAAAAAGGTTTGGACACGTTCCTGGAGGAAAGGTCCATAAACCATTATTAAGAAGGGACCCAGGATATCAATGCTTGACCCAGTACAAGCATTGTGGAACCTGTGTCTTTTGGGAAAACTGCTCGGTACGTATGACCTAGATTGGCCACTGTTGGAAACTGGATACTGGGCTTGATGGACCTTGGTCTGACCTAGTATGGCATATCTTATGTTCCTATGTCTGTCCTCATATGCTTTATAATGAAGACCACTAACCGTTTTAGTAGCCACCCTCTGTACTGCCTCCATCCTGTTTATATCCTTTTGAAGGTGCAGTCTCCAGAATTGCACACAATACTCCAAATTATGTCGCACCAAAGACTTATACAGAGGCACTATCACCTCCTTTTTTCTGCTAGCCATTCCTCTCCCTATGCACCCAAGCATCCTTCTAGCTTTTGCCGTCACCTTCTCTACCTGTTTAGCTACTTTAACCCTCGGATACACTTGGTAAATCGACTGACACGTATACACTACCCCCGGGTCACCCCTGACCCATATGTAGAAATATGGTGAAACATCTACTTTTGTTTGTAAAACATGGTTAAATTGTGAAGAATAAGACATACTTTTATGTATTTTTTATAATACTTGTTATTAATTGACCCTTTCAAGTGAATAATGTGCAATGCTAGCCAAGATCAGGCAGGACAAGTTGTACAAGGTCAGATATATGCCGCATAATGTCAATACCTGTTAACTATTCAGTTGCAAGCTTAAAAATGTTGTGCAGCACTGCACGCTTTGCAAACTACAATAGTTCTATATTTATTCGCTAGGTGGACAGCAACAGTCAAAGTATGGTGCCATTATGTCAAGTAATGGCATGATGCACATTGTGACAAAGCGTTTCGGGTGTGGCATTGTTTTACTTTGTCGTTAAAAATTTTAATCCACAGAAACAAACAAGGAACTGATGTCAGGTGATGTCATAAATGTAAGCAAGATGTTAGAAGACACAGGATTGTAATGTGGACTTGGAGTGGTGACTTTCGTTGCTGCTATAAAACAATGGAGAGTGTTATTGTGTGAGTGTCGAAAATCACCCCTTGTTTGTTCAGCAGCTTGCAGTACTGTATAAAAATGTTATTTTTGCAAACCATATGTATGAAAATACTTAAAAATGGTTCGCTGAGGAATACCTAGAGTACCAAAATACAATTCCTTACCATTTTGAAGAAAAAACACAAAAACCGACACCCGGGTCACCCCTGACCCGGGGGTAGTGTATCCGAGGGTTAAGATCATCAGACACAACCACACCGAGGTCCTGCTCTTCTTTAGTGGACAAAAGTACATCACCCCCTATACTATATTGCTCCCTTGGATTGCTGCAGCCCAAGTGCATGACCTTGCATTTTTTAACATTAAATCCCAGCTGCCAAATTCTAGACCATTGTTCAAGGTTAGCTAGATCCCTCCTCATGGTATCTACACCTTCCTGGGTGTCTGCTCTATTGCAGATTTTAGTATCATCCGCAAAGAGGCAAACCTTACCAGACAGCCCTTCTGCTATATCACTAACAAAGATGTTAAAAAGAATCGGACCAAGGACAGATCCCTGGGGCACATAACTGGTAACTTCCTTCTCCTCAGAGTGAGCTCCATTTACCTGTACTCTTTGTCGCCTCCCACTCAACCAATTTCCAACTCAATCAATAATTTAAGGGTCCATCCCTAGGGTGCTCAGTTTGTTTCTAAGTCGCCTGTGAGGAACAGTGTCAAAGGCTTTACTGAAATCTAAATACACCACATCTAGGGCTCTCCCTCGGTCCAACTCCCTGGTCACGCAGTCAAAAAAATCAATCAGATTTGTCTGACAGGACCTGCCTCTGATGAATCCATACTGCTTTGGATCCTGTAATCTGCTGGACTCCAGAAACCTCACTATTTACTCTTTCAGAAGTTTTTCCAATAATTTATTCACCACCAAAGTTAAACTAACCTGCCTGTAGTTTTCAATCACATCCTTACTTCCGCTTTTGTGTAAAGGGACCACATGAGCCTCTCTCCATTCCTTTGGCACCACTCCCGACTCCAATGAGGCATTGAAAAGGTCAGTCAGTGGAGCTGCTAGAATGTCCCCAAGTTCCCTCAGTATTCTAGGGTGTATTCCATCTGGTCGCATCGCTTTGTCTACTTTAAGTTTAACTAGTTTCTCACGAACACAGTCTTCTGAAAATTCTTCAAGATGCCCCTCCCTTAGGAAAGGATTGTAAAGGGGGTCTTTTACTAAAGGGTGCTGGGTTGTTGCACCTAAGGCGCCAAAAGCACTGAAAATGGGTAATAGTACTGCGTTAGCTGTCGGGAGTATGGAAAGCATTTTCCCAGCAGTTAACGCAAACTGCTGTCCCCTAATGTGGACCACATTAGCATAGGTGCACTTAACTCCACCTATTGAGCTGCACTGTAGGTGAGCCCACGCTAATGCAATTAGCACGCAGTGTGAACCCAGTGTTAACTACTCTGAGCTCACCACGCCCACTCTTCACCTCTAACCCTCCCACTCATGACCCCAAGGAAGGTTGCAGAGTTAGCATGGGAATAATCCCATGCTAACTGTCATGGTCCCCCATGCTAGTTTGCAATGCATGTCCTAGCGTGCCTTTAGTAAAAGGCCCCCAAAATTTCATTACATCTCTCTAGCCTCACGCATGTCAGAGACATATTGCATAGCTCAGCATAAAGATAATAACCACAGTCTTACCTAGTCACTAAGCCATATTTGTGAGTTGGACATCTGAAAACGGGCACTTACAGTACACATGTAAAGCATGGAGACATCCCTGGGACTTTTTTAGAAGCCAGGTATATAAATGTCTGCAGTGCGAGAACATCCATGTAGAAGAGGAGGGTGGAGGTGTTGCCTGGGTGGAGCAATTTCAGGATTTTGCAATAAAAGTATAATTTTAAATTTCCAGGGGCTGCTGGGTCGCCAGGGATCAGCATTGACTTGATGGCACAAAAAAACAACCCTTATAAATTAATGTGGATTAAATCCATTAATGCACATCAAAATGGTATAGCTTGCATTAAAACAATTATTTTGAAATAAATCTGTGAAACAAAATGAAAACCCCCCCCACAAAATTGGGAAAAATTAAGAAAAAAATTAAAACCACATTTTGTTTTGCCTGGGTACATGCTTATGAGATAGAGAGAGAAGGTGGGAACAGACAACCGCAGTTGACTTTCTTTAAGTGCATTTGAGCAGCTGAATGAGTTGCACCATTCGAGAGAGACTCTTTCCTTACTCAGGACCCCAGCCACTTTGTCCTGTGTTGGTCCTGGCTCTTACCTTGACGTTTTTGACAAAGTGTCTCCCACTTGAAAAACAGTGAAGTTCACTGAACCAGAGAGATACGATAACAAAAATCTGAAATTATTTAGGCCACCAGGAAAACTATTTAGCAATCAAAGATAGCAATCAACTAATTAAAATAGAGAATAAATTTTTGCAGGTTGAAACAAAATCTACAAAGTTTAGTGTGCTTTCTCCATTATTCTTTACATAGTAGGTATATTCTACTTTTGATGTAATTGTTCATTAAAAAAAAGTTGCATGATAAAGACTTTTTTTAAAAATGGAAATTTCTCCCAGCAACACAATCAATCATATTTCTAAACTCATGTGCCACCTCAAGCCCCTGAGTCTCAAAGACTTTTTACTATGAAGCCTAGTTGTTAAATTAGCACTGATCAAAGGCTAAAACATTTATCATGCTTATTAGTGAATAAACCTAGCAGCAGGTATCCCAAGTGAGGAAGCAAACCCTCATTTCCTGCAAGAATGAATTGGAAATTATTCAAAATGCTTGCAAACATTTTTCAGGAGTGACGAATTGTCAAGGAGAAAGCAGCTGCTAGATGTGGCAGTCCTGGAGAAAGTTAAAAAAGAACATCTTTTCCAAGTATCTCCAATTAGCCCATGGGGATGTTCCACAGTTTGATTTACTATAATTGCCATTGAAATCTTGTATCAGCTGACCTTGCAAATGAATTGCGAAGTGCTGGTAGAAAACTATTGAGATTCTTAATGTGAAGGGAAATGGGGAATGTTTCATGCTTTCTCCTGAAAACAGCTTTGCGTGTCATTAAAAAAGTGTGTGTCTTCAAGTTCTAAGTTCAAAGGTGACTCTTTAGTGACCGAGATGCACTTATGTTCACTTTCTTTCAGGGAACACATTCCCATCGCTCTTCAGAAAATCTGTAAAGAATTGACACATACCGGGTCCTTGTAGCTTTGATCTAATTAAAGGGGTCTATTTATGAAACAAGGTAATGTGCTGGCACGTGTTAATGCACACTGTCAGTAAATAGGCTCCATTAATTTCACCCGGACGGATTTACTAACAAGCATTCATTTAGCTTGTCCCCATTGATGCTTCTTCATAAATAGAACCCATAAAAAAGCATCATGTGAGCTTTTAAGGTATAAAAGCACAAATATAGAGTTAAAAAATCAGAACCCTCTATATACCAAGAGCTGGAGACAAGTACAGATTTAGGTAAAGTGATAGAAACAAACATAAAAAAGAATATAGCAGAATATCAACATTTGCCCTTCTGAGTTCTAGTAGTTATATTGGTGCTCCAGAAAACAGGAGTCTTTCTATGTCATGATAACTTTTAAAAGGATCAAAATAAAAGATGTTGGAGCAAAGAAACTTTCAAAGCCACATAGATCTTTTCTTCAAATTTGACTATAAGGCTGTAAGAAGGATATGTTTCTATCCAGAGAATCTTCTGGGGTGGAAATTCCTACAACAGAGGTCATCAAGAGGCATCCACTGCAGATAGTTGGGATCTGTTAGAAATGATTTGATGAAATGTAGTCACTGGAGGTATTAAATTATATTTAAAAAAAACATATTATGGCAACAGCTCATTGGTGCTGAGAGAAGAAGACACCACGGGGATAATTTTATAAGAGCCACCCAGATTTAAGCATCAACTATGCATTTAAATGTTGATATTTACGCATGTACATGACCATTTAGAAAATACTGACTATCATGAAAGTACATTGTGTTGCATGTACTTTCACTGTGGCCGTGCAAGTGGGTCATGGGTAGAGTTTACAGGTGCACACATTGATTATGGAATACTATAATTTATATGGCGTATTTGCACAAAGTACAGTAGGTACGAGTATTTAGACCACCTCTAGGGCCTAAGAAGCATTATCTTCAGCTTACACTAATATTGGTTCGTTTTCATACACTGAATCATTCAAGCATTTGTCTAGTCTACCCCTTTGAAGTCTATGGGGCAAGCTATTTTACTATGAGGCTTTCCATTCATGTTTAATAACACCTGCTTGAAACTTCAAGGCAGGCGTCTGTAGAACACTGCCAACAAGAGTCACAATACTCCATGCACCAGAAGAGTGGAAAAGGGCACACAGAATGGCATAAGGAAGGGCAAAACAACCCAGAGAGTGGAACAAACTCTCCAAGGTAGGGGAAGAGGAGAAGCAGCACCAGCACTTGTAGAAGAATACCATGGCACCTCCAGAGAGGTAAAATGGCACCAACATTGGCAAGAAGACTCCAGGTATAGGCAGAGGGATAAAGGAGCAACAACACTGTCTTGGCAACCCCAAGGCAGTGTGAGTGGTTTAAAGCAGTGCTATCATTGACTGGAAGGCACAGGCAGAAACATCACAAAAGAATTTCCAGAATGGCTAGAGGAAGGCCCAAACCTCCAGAAGAGTGCCAACGTAGAAGCAGGACAGGTTACAAGGCCCTAAAAACACCCAAGGAGGGAACACATAGCACCCAGATTGGCTGTTTTAGGTCTTACAGCCTAAGATTTGCCAACACAGCAGCAAGACAGACTAGACGGCTTCAAACGTAGATTGACTGTAAGGCCCTAAAGCACCCAAAGTGGACCAGCAGAACACATACTTCAGCTGCAAGGCCCTAAAACATCCAAAGAAGACCAGCAGAGCAGCTAGGCTGATTGGCAGAGCCCTGACAGTGGAAGCAAAGTGAGGTCAGCTAAATTGTGCATCTGCAAATTAGAGTCCTAGCACTAAGGACTCTGGTTACAGTATGAGAACCTTTGATGAAGGTCTCCTTGTGCTAGAAGGAAGACTTGATGGAGTGCTTGAAATGAAATCCTGAAGGAATTAAAGATTATAAGAACATAAGAATTGCCATACTTGGTCAGACCAAGGTCCATCAAGCCCAGTATCTTGTTTCCAGGTCACAAGTACCTAGCAGGTTCCCAAAAGGCACACAGGTTACACAATGTTTGTCCCGGGGCAAGCAGTAGATTTCCCGGGTCCTCTTTAATAATGGTTTATGGACCTTTCCTCCAAGAACTTGTCCAAACCTATTTTAAACCCAGCTTCACTGACAGCTTTTACTACATACTCCAGTAACGAATTCCAGAATTTGATTACACGTTGGGTCAAATATTTTCTCTTATTGGTCTTAAATGGGTTACATTGTAGCTTTATCGCATGTCCCCTAGTCTTTGTACTTCTTGATGATGTAAACAATCGATCTATGTTTACCTGTTCCATTCCATTCATTAATTTATAAATCTCTATCATATTTCCCCTCAGCTGCCTCTTTTTCAAGATGATGAGCCCTAACCTTTTAAGCCTCTCCTCATAGGGATATCCTTCCATCCCCTTTACAATTTTGGTGGCTCTTCTCTGTACTTTTTCTAATTCTACTATATTCATTTTAAGATACGGCGACCAGAATTGCACACAATATTCAAGGTGCGGTTGTACCATGGAACGAATCAGAAGAATTATAATATCTTTTGTTTTATTCTCTATTCCTTTTGTTATGATTCCCAGCATTCTATTGGCTTTCTTGGCTGCTGATGCACTCTGGGTGGAGGGTTTTAACATGTTATCCATGCTGACGCCTAAATCTTTTTCCTGGGTGGTGGTTCCTAATGTAGAACCTTGCATCGTGTAACCATGGTTTGGGTTGTTATTTCTTAGGTGCATAACTTTGCACTTGTCCACATTAAATTTCATCTGCCATTTCAACATCCAGTCTTCCAATTTATCAAGATCCTCTTGCAAGGCCCAAAAATCAGTGGTAGTGAGAGGAAGGGGCAACAGCCCTGGCTGTGAGAGCCAAGGATAATGGAGGAAGGGCTAACACAGTAGCAAGACCAGCTGGATGGCCCAAAAACACCTAAAGAGGGCAAACCCAGAACCAAGACAGACCACAAGGTTGTACCACTTCAATAGGAATATCTGAAGGCATTGTGGTGAGCAATGAGAAAAGAAGAAGAAGAACAAGTGTGTCTTCCAAAGACACTTTTAAAGGATTAAGAAACATGTATTCTCATAGTGGGGCAAAGTCAATGGTGATGGAAATTTGAAAAGAACACTGAAGGCTCGTCAACTCTGTCAAACTGATAGTGTTCCCCCAAGACACCAGATTCAATTTTTCTTGAACTGTAGGCCAAAGTGCTTGGTAGTACACCCAAAGAGGACTTGTACAGCACCTAGTTAGACTGCAAGGCCCTAAATACTCATAAGAACATAAGATATGCCATACTGGGTCAGACCAAGGTCCATCAGGCCCAGTATCCTGTTTCCAACAGTGGCCAATCTAGGTCATACGTACCTAGCAGTTACCCCAAAAGACACAGGTTCCACAGTGCTTGTACTGGGTCAAGCATTGATATCCTGGGTCCCTTCTTAATAATGGTTTATGGACCTTTCCTTCAGGAACTTGTCCAAACCTTTTTTAAACCCAGCTACACTAACAGCCTTTACTACATCCTCCGGTAACAAATTCCAGAGTTTGATTACACGTTGAGCGAAAAAATATTTTCTTTTATTAGTCTTAAATAGTTTACTCTGTGGCTTCATTGCATGTCCCCTAGTCTTTCTATATTCTGATAACATAAACAATCGATCTACGTTTACCCGTTCCACTCCGTTCATTAAGTTATAGACTTCTATCATATCTCCCCTCAGCCGTCTCTTTTCCAGGTTAAAGAGCCCTAACCTTTTTAGCCGTTCTTCATAGGAGTATCCTTCCATCCCCTTTACCATTTTGGTGGCTCTTCTCTAAACCTTTTCTAATAACGCTATATCCTTTTTAAGATACGGAAACCAGAATTGTACACAATATTCAAGGTGCGGTCTTAAAATGGAACGATATAGAGGCATTATAATATCTTTTGTTTTATTTTCCATTCCTTTCCTTATGATACCTAGCATTCTATTAGCTCGCTTGGCCGCCGCTGCACACTGGGCCGAGGGTTTTAACATGTTATCCACAAAGACGCCTAAATCTTTTTCCTGTGTGGTGCTTCCTAATGTGGAACCTTGCATCGTGTAACCATAGTTTGGGTTGGTCTTCGCTAGGTGCATAACTTTGCACTTGTCCACATTAAATTTCATCTGCCATTTTGATGCCCAGCCTTCCAATTTATCAAGATCCTCTTGCAATTTTCCACAATCCTCTTGGGTTTTAACAACTTTAAATAGTTTTGTGTCATCTGCAAATTTGATAACCTCCCTCGTTATTCCCCTTTCCAGGTCATTTATGAATATGTCAAAAAGCAGCGGACTCAGAACAGATCCCTGAGGTACACCACTATTCACCTTTCTCTATTGGGAAAATTGGTCATTTAGCCCTACCCTCTGCTTTCTATCTTCTAACCAGTTCCTGATCCACAATAGTACACTGCCTCCTATCCAATGACTCTTTAGTTTTGCCAAAAGTCTCTGATGAGGGACCTTGTCAAAGACTTTCTGACCATCCAGATACACTATATCAACCAACTCACCTTTGTCCACCTGTTTATTCACACCTTCAAAAAAACATATCGGATTAGTAAGACAAGATCTTCCTTGTCTGAAACCATGTTGGCTGTCTCCCATTAGGCCATGACTATCTACATGCTGAGTAATTTTGTTCTTTATGATGGTTTCTACCATTTTTACCGGTACTGACATCAGGCTCACCGGTCTGTAGTTTCCCGGATCACCCCTGGAACCCTTTATAAAAATTGGTGTTACATTGGCGATCCTCCAATCTTCAGGTATGTCACGCCCTTAGCCCCTTACAGACAGTATGGAGGGGTGTGCTTGTCATAGGAGAGATTCACCATTTAGCCTTTACCTGACTGGCTGCCTTGTAATGCCTCATGGGAAATGTAGTCCAGTCAGAAGGTACTTGGCTTTAGTTAAAAAAAACCACATTTGTAGTTGGCTTTGAGTGATAAGGCTTTTGACAGAAATTTATTTATGGGGAAAACGCTAGGTTCACAAAATAACACCTTTGGATTGTTTCTCCAGGATTCTTTCAAAAATACATCAGGATATAACTGAACTCAAAACAAAACAGCTTATAATGTTCTTCAGCATAAAGAAAAGTCCTTTCAACAGCCAATGCTATCAGATATGGTTAGCAGTGTTGTTTTGAAAACAAACGGAAACAGCTTTTCCTAAAGCAGGTTTTTTTTCACTCAGTCCAGAATACTTCCCGGCTGTTTGTCTCCTTAAGCACAGGAAAACTTTCAACAAGAAGTTAAACTCTTCATAGGCAAACAAATCTCTATGCAAGGTTTTTAGGAATAGTGAAAACAAAATCAAAGCTTTTCTTACTTTCACCGTCAGCACGGCTTCAGGCTGTGCACTGCACTGGCTAGCAGCTGTTTAACAAGTTTTAATTAGACAGCTTCAGCTTGCTCAGCAAAAGGTATTTCTCCTTTAACACGGGACTTTCACAAGTTATCTACAGGCTCTCAGGGTTACCGGACTCTGGAGGTTTTCCTTACGGTTGACTCCCTTCCAAACCCTCTGTATTTGAAAATTGGCATAAAGAGCAATCCATGTATGAGTCTTCTTCTACAGCTAGGTCCTGTTCACCCAGTTGCATAGGCTCTACCTTCGTTTCTAGCTCAGAGGGCTTGGCTGACTGCCTTCCGTTAAGGCAAAAGCTGTCTCTTGCAACTCTGTAGTGCTCCAAATTAGACAAGCTTCTAATGCTCATATCTGGGTCAAGGCTTGTATCAGCTTCTCCTCGCTCATGCTCTGGCCACCATTCACCTGAGCTTCCTCGTCCTGTCCTCCAACTTGTGTTCCTTGTTCCTGCTGTTCTTACTGTTCCAGCTCCATTCCTCTTCCAGTAAGCATTCCTACTCCTCTCTCTCTCTGGATAATCTGACCTAGACTTAAACCTCTCAGGCTCCAGCCCCACCCCTTCTCCTCTCAGGTGTTGGAGATCAAACTGCCTCATGGCAGCTGAGTAATTGGGGAATTCAGTGACGTAAGCGTTCCTTATCCTGGGCCTGCATTCCCTCTCCTTTTCTCTACTAGGGACATTCTGCAACCTATTGCAGCTAGGAATTACCTGCTTTCTAGGTGTAAATGGAGTTTTGTGTCTCTGACCTTGTAAAATAGGTCCTTTGATAAGGGTGAATTCCTTCTCTTTATCCCTGTCTCCTAGGTCATGATAAGCTTCCTTATCACAGGTATTACAGATGATTTTAATGAAAATTCACAGATTACTAATAGCAGGTCTGCAATCTCATATTTCAGTTCTTTCAACACCCTTGGATGTATACCATCTGGCCCAGGTGATTTGCTACTCTTCAATTTATCTAATAGTTGTAATACATCTTCCCGATGTATCAATATTTCCTTCAATTCTTCCGCACCTTTAAATACCACTTCAGTCATGGGTAACATCCCTACATCTTCCTCAGTAAAGACCAAAGCAAAGAATTCATTCAGTCTCTCCGCTATCGCCTTGTCGCCTCTTAGTGTCCCTTTAACCCTTGTATCATCTAATGGACCAACTGACTCTCTCACAGGTTTTTTGCTACGAATGTACTTGAAAAAGTCTTTATTTCGCGTTTTTGCTTCCGCAGCAAGCTTCTTCTCAAATTCTCCCTTTGCCTGCCTTATCAATGCCTTGCATTTGACTTGCCAGTGCTTGTTCTTTTTCCAGGTTTCGTCGTTTGGCTCTTTTTTCCATTTCCTGAAAGATGCTTTTTTTGGCAACAACAGCCTCTCTGACCTCACCTTTAAATCATGCTTGCAGTTTTTTGGACTTCCTTCCACTTTTCTTAAAGCGTGGAATACAGCTGGTCTGGGCTTCCAAGATAGTATTTTTCAACAACACCCAGGCTTGATGTAAGTCTTTAACCTTTGCAACTGCTTCTTTTAGTTTTTTCTTAACTATTTTCCTCATTTTATCATAGTCTCCCTTTCGAAAGTTAAAAGGAGTACTGTGGATTTCCTTACTATCCCTCCTCCACTAATTAAATCAAACGCGATCATACTATGGCCCCAATACCCTTATCTCTTGCATCAGATCTGGTGTTCCACTAAGGACTAGGTCTAATATGGCTTCCCCTCTGGTTGATTCATGAAGCAACAGCTCCAAAAGCAGTCATTTATTTCATCTAGGAACTTTATCTCTCTAGCATGTTCTGCCATGACACTGACGCAGTCGATACCGGGGTAATTGAAATCATCCATTATTATTACTGTGCTGGTTCAGCAGAGGAGTCAGAGAAGCTAGAAGAGCCCAGGCAGCAAGAGTGGCGTGAAGTCAGCTAAGCCATGTATCTGCAAGTTACATGGCATGGTTCCTGTATAGCCACCTTTGATGAAAATCCCCCTGGGCTGGGAAAAAATGTAATGCTTGGCAAAAGATCCTAAAATGTTTAGATAAAGATCATAGAATGCACTGTGATGAAGGTCACAAAAGTAGTGGCAGTGAGTTGAAGGAGCAATGCAACAATGCAGGCTGTGAGACCCCAGGACACCAAAGGAAGGGCCATTGCTGCAGCAGAACAGGTTGGACAACCCATAAACACCTAATGAGAGCCAACACAGCAACACAACAGGCTGGACGGCCCAAAACTCCTAAATAGAATCAACACAACAGCAAAACAGGTGGGAAGGTTCAACCACCCAAACAGGAATATCTGAAGGCAAGACAAAGGGAACTTCTGTCCTTGAGAAAAACCTCTGGCATCCCTTCATAAGAAACTGCATCAACCCACAAAGCGATTGATCAAGAGCAACACCGCAAGAAGAGTGGCAACAAGCCCCCAAGGCATAAAAATAGGAAGGAAATGGTAGAAATACCCCCTCCTGTACTCTTTCATCCAAAACCAGAAACTGTGAGAGCCCACCAAGTACTCTTAAACCTGAAAACACAGCACACTTTTGCAGATGTGCTTTCTGCTCTGTGTGCTGCCTAGTTCCTACCTGCCTGCCCGTTAGTCACTGTCCTATAATCTAGCAGAACTTTTCAAATCCGGTTTTTGTTTTTCAGTGTTTCTGTCTAGTTGTATTTTGAGAAAAATTACTGGAGCTCCAGCAGCTACTCATACTGACTTTCGCTCTCTCCCTTGATCCCGCCTGTGTCTTTCCAGCTCAACTGTGACATCGTTGCCTACAGGATTTGAATAAGTCGGGGAAGCACAGGCACCCAGAAAGATGCAAAGCATAAGGAGGAGGAAGACTAAGAAAAAAACAACAAAGGACACGGGTCATAGAGCAACACAGAAAGAAGGATGACGGAACCAAGTCAGCAGAAAAGAAGCAAATTGCACAACAGTGGTGGCATGAGGACTGAGAGAGGGGGAAAAGCAAGAGCAATAATGGTGCAAAGTGACAGAGGTGACAGCCAGCAGAGAACGGCAAAGAGAAAGATTTTCCTTTTTTTTCCCTGTTTCTTTATTTTCTTTTACGTTTTGTTCAGGGTTTAGAGGCACCCAATGGAAACTAGATAGCAGGTCGCAGAATGGTTGGGCAGACAGCAGCGACTGGTGGCAGGCAGCAATGAAAGTGGTAGCAGTTGCAACAGAGCAGAGCTAGGGATCATGAGAGCAGGCCCAGCAGCGAGAAGACAGACAGGGAAAGGAGGAACAGCAGAGCAGAGAAACATAGGCACCAGACAGCAGAAAGAGGCCAGAAAAAAAGGAGACTAACTTTTTTTAAAATCACCTTTTTTGATTTTAAGGTTTGGCATGTGGAGACAGAAGGCATTGACTGAAAATAGGCAGCAGCCTCAGGACACTACGATGCAAACAGACAAAACCATAGCAAAATACTGCTGGCACAGAGAGTGAGCAACTGCTTTAGTGGAGCTCTCTACTCATTCTCCCTCCCAGTTGCATGAAAACGGAGGGAAACCAAGGAAGGAGAGGTAAGTCTTTAGAAACACTAGTTTCTTCCACTGACTAAGGTGCTAGCTGTGACTGACGGGGACTCATGATATCCCCTATTATGGAGAATATACACTCGCTAAGCATGCTGGTTGGAGTGTATGACAGGAAATGCTGGGCAACCTTGATCAGGTATGGCTAGACTGTGCATGTTCTCAGCATGCAAAGGAATCTATAGCCATGGCCTCAGTGGACTCTCCAAGGTAACAGACCACTTTGGGAAACTGGTCTCACCCTGCACTAAAGCCCTTAGAACGCCAACATCCGATGCTTCAGGCGCATGAGTAGATGGCCGGGAGCAAACTTCCCTGAAGGTTGTGGCGGGCACCGTACTATCTCAGGAGACAGAGTGGTATCAGGATCACCAAGCCACTGGAAATCCTCCTCATTCTCAACAACCACTCCTGACCGAATCTCCCTCCTGACAGTAACTTCAACAGAACGATCCATGGGACCAGACACAGTAGACTGCGGTTCGGCAGGGTAAACCTTAGTCTTTCCTTTCCTTTTCGACATGGGTAAGGTAAGAGCATACAACCCTCATGCATCCATCTTGGTAAGACCATGCCTCCTCGGGACAGTCACTATTGCTCTCGCTTCCTATATTAATTGTATTCTGCATACCATGGATCCTCACGCACTTTAAAATGCCTTCATACCTCTGTCGTTTTTTTCTCTATAACATCAGCAAAGTTCATCCCTTCCTTTTTGAACACTCTCTAGTCACCTAACGTCTTGACTACTCTAACCTACTCCTTGCTAGTCTCTCTCTGAATCATCTCTCTCCTCTTCAATCTGTTCAAAACTCAGCTGCATAGCTTATATTCTACCAGTGTCGCTATGTTCATGTACTCTTCTCAAGTTGTTTTACTAACTCTCTATCCGTTTCCGTATCCAGTTCAAACTTCTCCTACTGACCTAAAAGTGCCTTCATTTTGCTGCTCCTCACTACCTTTCCTCTCTTATCTCTCTTTAAACCTCTCCTCAGGAATTTTGCTCTTCTGGCAGATCACATTCCCTTCTGCTGCCAACTCTAAGCTTCAATCTTTCCACCTTGCTGCTCCTTATGCCTGGAATAAACTACCTGAGTCAGTACATCAGGGTCCATCTCTGGCCCATTTCAAATCCAGGCTAAAAACTCACTTCTTTGAGGCTACTTTTGGATCCCAATCCATATAGTCTCCTGCTCTCCAACTATGTGCTTCCTTACCATATCCCTAGACATATCCTAGTCCCCAATTGTGTTGTCTGTCTTGACTATTGTCATGCCCTCAGCACTCACCTCCAGCTTAGAGGGGCGTGGTTGTATAAAGAACTTTCCCCTTTCAGCTTTAACTGACTAGTTCCCCGCAATGCTTTCTGGGAAATGTAGTTTAATTGCAATATATATGGGCTTCAGGTAGAAAGCTGTAGTCGGGCTCCTTGGGTAAGGCAATGACAAAAATTTATTGAGCACAAAAAAGGTTCATAAATACCACATTCAGGCATACTTCTCCAGGCTTCTTCAAAGTACCACAGGTTATAAGCAAAACAAAATCCAAAACCAAAGTGACAGCTTAAAGTATTCTTCAGCTCAGAAAAACATAGCCTTTTAACAGCAAGGCTACCAGCTTCCTATAGCCTTGCTGGTTAAAGCATAAAACACAAAACAGGCTTTCTTTTGTGGCAGTTTGCCTTCTTTTCCAGTCTCAAACCTTTCCAGGCTGTTTTCCAATTTACAAGCAAACAAAAGCTCCAAACAGGAACAAACTTTCAACGTGCAAGCAAAGTTCTATTCAGGTTTCTCAGGAAAATTCAAGAGTAAAAAGAAAGCTTTTTCCTCGCAGTTAATTTGGCTTCTTGCTGTCTCACTTCACAGGTAGCAGGTGGTTAACAAGCACAATTCACAACTCCAGCTTGTTCTTACATCTTAGTAAAACTTCCCCTCTTTACCACATGGGAATTTACAATCCATCTACCTGCTTCTTATGGTTACCTTTCTCTAGAGGGCTTTCTCTCAGGGCTGGCTTTCCTTTAACCCTTCTGTGGCTAAGGCTTGGCACAAAGAGCAATCCATGAGGGTGTCTTCCTCATTCAGCTCAGCATCAGGCTCTCCTAGCTGCATAGACTCTGACTCTCCTTCTGGCTCACCGGGCTTGGCTGACAGTCTCTCGTTAGAGCTGAGAGTGTCTCCTGCTCCTCTGCACTGCCCAGCATTAGTCAGGCTTCTCCTGCTCTGCTCAGCATTAATCAGGCTTCTTAGGCTCATACCTGTGCCTCGGCTTGTATCAGCTTCTCTTTCTCTTTCTCCTCTTCTTGCCTTTGCCCCTGCCCTTGCTTCTGGCGTTCCTTCCACCCTCTCTCTTTCTCCTTTACTATAATCTAGCATAGGCTTATATCTCCAGGGTTCTAGCCCCACCTCCTCTCTTCCCAGGTGATGGAGATCACTCTGCTTTCTGGCAACTGAGTAATCAGGGAGCTTACTGACGTAAGGGACTTGGACCTTAGGTCTGTATTCACTCTCCCTTATTTCACTAGGGGAAACATGAAACCTGTTCCAGCTGGGGGTTTTCTGGTTCCTAGGTGAGGTTGTGGTTTTGTTACCCTGACCTTGTAAAAGGAGCCCTTTTACTAGGGTGAACTCTTTGCCTTTTTCCCTTTCCCCTAACTCAGGATAGGCTTCCTTACCACACTATATTGTAAGCTCTAATTAGCAGGGGCTGTTTCTTACATGTCCCTGTACAGCGCTGCGTATGCCTTGTTGCACTACACAGCTGGTTAGTAGTAGTTGTAGTACTAAATCTTTAGCTAGACTGTGCCTTGGTGAAGGTCAAGTTGATTGTCTGCCACAAGTTAGAAGCTTGGGAGGACTATAGCAGAAGACTTACTTTGAGACATCTGCTGGTTTCAGCATGAGATATTCCTAAGCAATACTATGGGGAAGTTCTTAAGGTCCCCAATGAGTCAGTTACCTCTACAACAATCTTTTACCTTTCAACAGGCAGACTTGGGAAAAAATGTGTGATTATCTGGTGAGGAGGCAATAGGTGAGTCAGAGGTCTCAGGGGACAACCTGGATCCGAAAGGAAAAAATCACCTTAAGGGATACTCTCCTTGTGACCAGTATTCTTGAACTGGACAAAGCATGGACTATGAAAATATTCTTTAGGTATGAGTTTTTTGGGTTTGAAGAGTTCTTTGGGCGCAATATTGATTTGCGACGGCTATGTGCCGCTAAGGCGCATAGCCGTTGCTGCCGAACTTTAACCCCAGATATTCAATCCGGGGCCATTGAATATCCGGGGTCGCTGCAGAAGCTAACTGTGCAGTTGAGATATTCAGCCCGGTTAGCTCCGGCAGTGAAAGTTAGAACAGCTTTTACGGTGCATAACATTTGCTGCTGAGGGATAACCAGGCTGCGGCTGAATATGGCCGCTGCATGGTTATCCCCGGGTACTGGCCCCGGAATGCCCCCTATATACCCCGATGCTAAGCGTTTAGCATCAGGGCGTATAGCAGCATTACTTGGGGATTCAGCAGCATTAACCATGTTAGTGCTGCTGAATATCCCACTGAGGGACATTTACACGGTTTATAGCTCTGTAAACCCTGTAAATGCCTTTGAATATCGGGCCCTTTGTCTCCTAGGACATCTTAGTTAGGTGCAGATTCCTGGATAAAAAGTAGTAGGTAGTTTCATGGGGGGCTTTTTATTCCTATGTTTGTAACATTTGTTTATCAGTCTCATACTGTAAGTATTCTTTTCAGGACCCTCTTCACTTGCAAACCCATTGATCTAACATCTGTGGGACCAGTAAAGCTATAAAGTGGGGACATAGGAATGGGGGTATAGTGGATAATGTTTACAGTATTTCCTGTTATCTTGTCCTTTTATTCCCCTTTCATTTTTCTTTTGGCTATTAGTTGTCATCTAGCTTCTATAATGAATTGGATTCCCTTTCGTATGCGGTCTAATACGTTATGATGCTGATGTTTACTTTTCCTTATAATATCTTCTTGTTATATATTGTTTGAGGATATATACATTCTTTTTTATTGCTGCATTGCAGTTGATGGTTTTTTTTAACTTGTATAATTGTCAAAACTGAATAAAGACAAAACTTTAAAAATCCTGAATTAAAAACAGCAAACCTGTGAATTCAATGTTTAATCAATAAGAATGATGAAGCTAGAATCTGAAACAAAATCTAACCTCTTGCTGAGAAATAAGCAACGCTCATGCTTTCTAAGGAGCTCCTTCTGCAAACTGCCCCATGTGATTTCCTATTCACAAGGCCCTGCTGGTTGCCAAGGAGACAACTTTTATTTACTTTTAGGTCGGCACAGGCCACACGGAAAAAAGAGCATGGAAAATCATACAGAAGAGGCTAAAGAGTGATAATGCACTAGCATATCATGTCCCGCATACACAGAGAGTAAATGATTTTTTATTTCATACACAGGGTGCAGAGATCAGCATAAGTACTATTTATTTGCTCCAAGTATCTTATACTTCTCTACTGTGGCTTCCTTTCTCCTGGAAAACAAAGATACTGATTTGTTCTACCAAGCCTAGCATTGACAAAATGTCCTATTCATTTGCATATCGACTACCTTTCCTTTTGTTTTCTTACAATGGTGGAAAGGAAGCCCATGGCCACAAATGTTTAGCTGGTGGCAATTTTGAAATCCACAGATAAGGCATGACTTGGAAAGCATATAGGGAAGCTGGGTTTGATTTCCAGACACGGGTGCTGGTTATTGGGCTGGCAGGGGTTAGGGCTGCTGCAAAAAGAAGGTATTCTCAGCACCTCACATGAAGAGGATCCTAGCCATTACACAGCAGCAGCACACATGGATGGGATCTGGGGTACCTCAGGGAACCATGGTCTGTGACCGTCTGGGATGAAGGCGTTTAGAGAGAGGTGAGTGGAGCCCAATAAGGGAAGAGCTCTGCTCGGTATCAGTAAAGGCTTATGGTGCTTCAGCTTCAGGTCTCTGCCATAAATGTCAGTGAATAGAGATAGATTATGCTCCAACCAGGTTGAACGCTCTGAAAAGCATGTGAGTGTGTGTGTATGCAGTTTGAGTGTTGCACGGGCCATGCAACAGATGGGTGTAAATGGTTTAAATTACCACTGCATTATTGTTCCATCAGCTGCAATGCCATGTACACAATGCTGTCAGTGAGTGCAGTGGATTGGGGATGCACATTGTCACAGCAGTGGCATGGCCGCATGGAGACAGGAAAGACCTGCTATGCCTACCTTTGCAGAAAAACATTTATCAACTCTCCAACTAGCTCAAAACCTTGCCACACGCATATTATATAAGGCACAATGCACTGACAATATTACCCAATTCATTATAACCTTCACTGGTTACCAATCGGAACAAGAATAAAATACAAATACTTAATGATTACATTTAAGCATCACGACAAAATAGCCACAACTACACTGTCTTCCCTCCTCATATCCCCCACAAGCTCTAGAATAAGATCTATCCTATCCAGTCCCATGGCCTTGTCCACTTTCACTTTTTCAAGCTGTTCAAAAAAAACATCATCTTCTGTGAATGATGTGGTATCTACTCCATTCCCATTTCTATATTTGTCAATCATAAGTAATCCTTCTCCAAGGTTTTCTTTAGTGAATACAGAACAGAAGTATTTTTTTTATCATTTTCGCTTTTTCAATCTCACTTTCAACAAATCTGTCCTTGGCACATTTGAGTCTTGCACTTCCACCTCTGATCTTCCTCTTCTCCCAAATATACCTGAAAAAGGTTTTGCCTCCATGCTTCACATCTTTAGCTATGTTTTCTTCCACCTTTGCTTTTTCTATCCTTATTTCGCTTTTTACCTCTTTTAGCTTTATCCTGCATTCTTTTCTGTGTTCCTCTGTTTGTGATCTTCTGTATTTTGTGAAAGCTGTGGTTTTTGCCTTTATTTGGGCAGCCACTTCTTTGGAGAAAAATATAAGTTTTCTTTTCCTCTTGTTTTTATTTACTTTCCTTACATATGTCTGTTGCTCCTTTTATTGCCTCTTTTAGTTTAGCCCACTGCAATTCCACTTCCTTTATCCCCTTTCACCCTGCCAACTCCTCCTTCAGGTACTTTGCCATGCTACTGAAGTTGGCAATTTTGAAATCTAGGACTCTGAGTTTGCTGTGATTGGGCTCTGCCTTGGCTTTTACTTCATACCACACCATGTGATGATCACTGCTATTCAGATGAGCACCCACCCAGAATTTAGACACGCTATCTCCACTGGTGAGTACTAAATCCAGCGTTGAACTTTCCATGGTTGGTTCCATCTTTACTTTATTTGGGGTGTTACATGCATAAGTGACAATAGTTACACATGTAAGCACGGATTTGCAATTTATAGCATAAGTGTCAGCAAATAAACATGGATGTGCTGGATCCTATAAAAATACACATGTTCAATGTAAACCACCTTGATTTAAGTAAAAGGTGGTATATAAATACTGTTAAATAAATAGATAAAAACATAGAAGAGGAGCCAATTACAAAACCAATTAACAGTGCATTTACCTAACATTTGCGAGTGACTGGACTGAAAGGAACACTGGTGCAGTGAATATGAAACAAGCGTTTTAAATTAAAAAGTCGATGCAAAATAAATATGCAAAATATGTAAATAAGAAAAAAAAGAAGCTAAAATAGACTTTTCAGGTGTGTAAAGGAACTGATGATTGATAAGGGGGAGTGAGTATGCTAGGTTAAATATATCTAACTGCATGCCTCCATTCTGATGCTTCCACAGACCTTTTTAATATATTTTTTAATTGCAAGAAGGGTGCGTGAACATAGTACATTATCTGCATGGGAGATTCCCTATATACAATAATAATTTTTCTATAGCAGAGAATACATTTTTGTGGATTTCAGTATGTTCTCTTTCTAATGCGGGCGTTTTGTGCTATTGGACTTTTACATGAGAGTCAGGGGTCCACAAACTATTCAGACTGAGGACCTCCTCCTATTTGTCCTGTAGTCCCATTTAGCAGATGCTGCTGAGGTTCTGGGCAATAGTTTGGGGACCTCTGACATTGTCTTGCATCTCCTCTCAGCCTGCTTCTCCCTCAGTGCAGCATCTCTCTGTCAATCCCTCCCACTCCCCTGTGGTTTCAGCTTTTCCTTCTCTCTTCCTCATCCCCCATGGTCCTGCCTCTTTCCTCTCTCCCTGGCTTCCTCATGGCATCTCCCCCTCCCTCTCCTCCCTCCATTCCCAGTGGTCCAGCATCTCCCCTCCCTTCCCAGTATCCCACTGCAGATCAGCTTCTCTCACACTTCCTCCCCCACCCCTCCCCCGGGATTCCTTCAACTTGCCTTTACTCCCACAGGTCACAGCAGCGACTGTGATGTGCAAATGCTACCTTTCACTAGTCCTGCGCCTTCCCTCTGCTGCTTCCTGATTCCTCGACTCACCTTCTTGTTTCTGGTGGGAGGGGGGGGGGGTGGCAGAGGGGCTGATAAGTGGCAGTTTGTAAATCACTGCTGCTGCCATGACGGCTGGAGGTCAAGGCAGGTTGAAGGACCGCAGGAAGGGCAGGGGAAGGAAGAGAAGGGGAGAGGGGAGAGCAGGAAGAGATGTGGTGGCAGTGAATGTATGGGCTAGAAGCCAGAAGGCCAGGGGAAATGGGTCCATGGGCTGGTTTTGGCCTCCAGGACTCCTGAATTAAGTGCTTGATTTTCTAAAAGCCAATCAAGGGGCTGATTTTTGAAACTCAAGCACAATTCCTCTCTCAATTATCCCTCCAAAACCCAGGTTCAAATAAAAACTTAAGAGCATAAGAAGATAAGGAATTGCTATATTGGGTCAGACCAAAGGTTCATCCAGCCCAGTTTCCTGTTTCCAGCAACAGGCAATCCAGTACCTGGGAGGATCGCTAACGATAGACAGATTCCAAGCTGCTTATCTTAGGGATAAATATTGTCTTTCCCCAAGTATACCTTAATAATACTTCTGGACTTTTCCTCAAGGAACTTGTCCAAACCATTATAAATGAAGCTACGCTGCTTTTACCACATTCTCTAGCAATGGATTTCAGAGCTTAATTATGCATTGAGTGAATAATATATTTTATCCTCTCTTCTTTAAATGTACCACACAGTAACTTCAAGTCGTGCCCCTAATCTTTGTATTGTCTGAAAGAACAGACAGTAGGCATGTGCATTAGTTTTCATACAAATGATAACAAAAAAGGAAAATCACAATTTGCAGGTCATTCCAGTATCAATTAATTTGGTAAATTTGCACAAATCACCATTCATAGACGTTGTTTTCATTGTGTGTTCATGTTAATGCCTGCCCAGACTCATCATAGCCAGTCTCGAAGGGGGAGGAGGTCAACGAGTGGTCACCAAGAGCCAGCACAAGTCACTTGAGTCAGTTCTGCTGTAAATGCTTGGCCAGCAGCCAGAAATAGCTATCCCTCTCTGACATTTGCAAATCCCATGGCTGACTGCGTCACAGCAGGACTGAAACAAATAGTAAACAGACAAACATTTTGACTATGACTTTCAGAGAGTGGGGAAGGAATGTTTATTTGTTTATTTTAAAGCATTTTTCTACCATCCTATGCTAAAATGCATTCAAGATGGTGTACAGTGCATAACGAGGTCCTGAGACCCTAACAAACAGATAGGGAGCTTTAGGATTCTAAGAGAGAAATTCTAAGGGAGAGTTCGGCAGATTGCAAAGAAAAATAAAAATACCAGCTTCACCAGCAGCACTGATGCCATGCCACAGGGCTGTGTTGGGAGCAAAGAAGGACTTTAAAGTTGAGAAAACACAAAGAACTTCAAGCCGGACTTATGCCTGTGATATAGAAACATAGAAACATAGAAGTATGATGACAGAAAAAGACCACATGGCCTATCTAGTCTGTCCTTCCATATCAACAACTACAACAGTCCCCGTTTTACCTTTAGAGATCCTCTGTGTTGGTCCCATGCTTTTTTGAATTCAGTTACTGTCCTCATCTCTACCACCTCCACTGGGAGACTACTCCACAGATCCACTACTCTTTCCGTAAAGAAATATTTCCGCATATCACTCCTGAATCTATCTCCCTTCACCCTCATCCCATGTCCCCTCGTAGCAGAACTTGCTTTCAATTGAAAGAGGCTCTCTCCCTGAACATTTATGCCACGGAGGTATTTAAACATCTCAATCATATCTTTGCCTTGCTATGTCAAAGCAAAGAAGAAGAGAGTTGAACTATTTTTTGCTTTGCCAACAGCGTTTGCCTTCCTTTTGTTAGGCAGAGCCCGCCACAGGTACGGTTCAAGGGGACTGCCTTTGCACTTTGAAACAGCGCAGAATGAGTGGTGGAAGTTACTGTATCAAAACCTGTGTACTCCACTGCAGAACCATACAATACAGTGCAGCAATATTTCCTGCAGCTATCTTTTTCTTGTGGTCTCTGTTACAGCAGCTATGAAGTGGGGCAGACACAGCACAACTTACTGTAAACCATGGGGTCACTTTATAAGCTCTAGTCATGATTTGGACATATAAAATGTACATTCAATGTGAAAATCAAAGATGTCTTCAGAGCCATTTTAGAAAGCTGGGTATATCAGTGTCTCCGGTGTGATTGCATCCATATTGCATGGGTAGGGTTGCCAACTGGTTCCAGATGCGCCGACAGGTTTGATCCAGTCCTGGGTTTACCTCATTGCATGCAGGGATATGTAGTTCTGATTTCTCCATTGCACTCCATAAGAAAAGGAAAACTACAAGTCACTGCTTGCAATGGGGTAAAACCAGGACTGGATCAAGCCTGTTGGGTGCATCTGGAGCCAGTTGGCAACCCTATGCATGGGGGAGGGGGTTGAGGCATGGCCTGGGTGATCCTATGGAAATGCATGTCACCACATGATTTCAGAAAGACCTGAGCATGCCTGGTCCTAGCTGCAGACACAAGGGGGAGCACCTCCCCTGCAAAACCACAGAAACAAAAGCGAGCAGGAGGAAAACCCCACTGGAGGACAAGAGCTTTATTTTTGTGTCACCAGGTCTGCCCTACACATGTTTTGGCCTTGTGGACTTCTTCAGGGGACTTTGACCTTATAAAACATGCGCATATAAAAACAATAAATAATGAATACATAAACAAAAATAAGACAACAATATTCAACATTCTAAAATATACATATTTTAAAAAGTGCATGCTAAAACAGAGCCCAGTTATATGTACATATATAAATGTTATCCAGTAATAATACACAGAAAGTAAAAGTAAATATAAAGCGTATATGTTAAAAATATATATGCATACAGTATATAAAAACCATATCAAATAATAAGAAATATTGTACATTGCATATAAAACCATAACAAGTTACTTCACCAAACAGAAATTGTAGTGTGTTTTGGATTGAATCTAATCAGAGAGTTTATATACGTGTCAAATAGTATGTAATCAGTGAACTCACCATTTGCAGGAGACACTTTGTTATGAATGTAATTGTAAGCTATTTCTGCCAGTTTAGAAAAATAACAATAAAATCTATGAGCAAAAAAGGAAGAAAAAGGAGGAAAGGAAGAAGAAATCATCCACCATGTTGTCACATATCGAGAGGTGTTCCAACACCCTCTTATGGCCAAACAGTATCCTTTGACTAATTTTACCAATTGCAACTCGGACAGCGTGATATACATCATTATTTTTTTTTAACATAGGTGCTTTATATTTACTTTTACTTTATGTGTATTATTATTGGACAACATTTATATATGTACATATGATCTCCCGAGGGTAGACAGAAGAAACATAGAAACATGACGACAGAAAAAGACCACATGGCCTATCTAGTCTGTCCTTCCATATCAACAACTACAACACTCTCCTTTTTTCCTTTATAGAAACATAGAAATATGACGACAGAAAAACATAGAAACATGACGACTGAAAAAGAGATTTTTGCTGTGATTGTGGCTATCTCCTTCCCTTCTGCCCCTGTAGAGGGGATCCCCACGGGCAGAACAGAAGGACATGGCCACAGTTGCATCCCTGATGCAGGCTATCTGTCCATGATAAGGGCCGATTTTACCTATGGACAACAGGGAGCTGGGCCCCCATTGTTCAGGGGCACGGGACAACTTCCCCTTTTGCCCAAAGGTCAAAGCGATCCTGAGAAGATATTATTACTTGCAAAGAATCCAGAGGTTAGGAGAAAATGATAAAAAGTGAGGAAAGTATGCAGAGCATGTCGCGTGTCTTTCCAACCCTTTTGCGTGTGTGTGTCTCTGTGTATCTGGGTTGTTTCTATGTATTGTCTTTGGTTTGGAGGGGAGAAGAGCTAGATGGTTTGAAAGTGTGGTATCCAACATTCCATTGCTTTGGAAAGAATAGTAAAATTAAATGAAATGTAATCATATTTCTAACCGTTAAAGAGGTTTGGACAAGTTCCTGGATGAAAAGTCCATAAGCCATTATTAAAGGCGACCAGGGAAATCCACTGCTTCCCCCTGGGATAAGCTTCATGGACTCTGTCTACCTTCTGGAATCTCACAGGTACTTGATTTGCCATCATTGGAAACAGGATACTGGGTTTGATGAAACTTTGCTCTGACCCAGTATGGCATATCTTAAGTTCTTATTAGATGTCACTGTCAGATTTCAAAGGATGAATTTCACATTTTAACCAGAAGTTGCCAATATACCAAGGCAATAGGTATTGTTTTGCTTCTCGGGGGAAGGAGAGAAAGAAGATGGCCTTCCGCAGATAATCAAACCAAGAGAGCAGCGGAGGCAATGACCACAGCCTACCAAAGTATTAGGTGAATTTCTTTATTAAGGACCCAACTGTACAAGTTTCAGCCGAAGCCTTCTTCAGGGGTCTAAAAACATAAACATATAACATAAACATGATAAAAACATAAAAATCATTACATATTAAAAATTAAAAATTGAAAATTAAAAATATAAATATCATTACATATTAAAAGTTAAAAATAAGAAGACTATATAATATATCTGAACATTACCAAAACACCACATAGAAGGTGTGGGGAACACGTCTATGGGATGAAGTTACCACACTTCCCAATCTAGAATATGATAGAAATACAAAATATAACAGAAGAAGCGTTAGTCCACATAAAATTATAATGGAACGTGCATATACAACATCGTAATAAAAGGGCATGTACAAATGTCAAAAACAACCCCATGAAATACAAACTTCATATATTAAAAAAAATATATATATATATGGTGGACACCAATATAAATGTGTACACACACGTATATAAAAGAACTAGCAGACAAAAGACTTGATACAAAACTATTTTAAAGAAATGTAAAGAAACATAAGAAAACTAATATAATATAGTGGTTCAACACATAGTAAAATCATGAAAATACTAGCACTAAAAGTGCAAAACAATGAAACAAAAAAACAAAAAAATGTGAAAATAGGGGGCAACCTGCATCTGTAACAGAAAAACATACTGACAAGATCTTAACATTAAAAAGATAGTGGTACCACCAATGGGGACTGCAAACTATCAAATATGTGGTAAATGCAGGAGACCACTAGGTATGCTAAACAGAAAACGTAGGGGTGAAAATATTTGACAAGAGGAGAGAAGATATATTAGTGACATTACCATCAGAAATATGATGGATACATTGAGGCAAAAAAAGGGGGGCTAACCAAGGATCTCTCATTAAGTGTATAAAGAAAAATGTCTTGGGAGACAACATACATTTTAATGTCAGAACGAATAAAATACCAAATGGCAGAAAACGGATCAGAGGATGACACACTAAAACTCCATCGGTGGTCAGTTTTAGTGTGCCATCCTCTGATCCGTTTTCTGTTTTGCACTTTTAGCGCTAGTATTTTCATGATTTTACTATGTGTTGTATATGCACGTTCCATTATAATTTTATGTGGACTAACGCTTCTTCTGTTATATTTTGTATTTCTATCATATTCTAGATTGGGAAGTGTGGTAGCTTCATCCCATAGACGTGTTCCCCACACCTTCTATGTGGTGTTTTGGTAATGTTCAGATATATTATATAGTCTTTTTATTTTTAACTTTTAATATGTAATGATATTTATATTTTTAATTTTCAATTTTTAATTTTTAATATGTAATGATTTTTATGTTTTTATCATGTTTATGTTATATGTTTATGTTTTTAGACCCCTGACGAAGGCTTCGGCCGAAACTTGTACAGTTGGGTCCTTAATAAAGAAATTCACCTAATAATTTGGTAGGCCGTGGTCATTGCCTCCGCTGCTCTCTTGGATTGTTTTGCTTCTCTACCACAGAGGCTATACACATACAATAGTAGCAAACTGCAGGGTTCAGTCACAAGGTATTACCATACAGAGCAATTATATAGTTTTTTTACACAATTAAATCTCTAAGAGCCAGCCCTGCAGGACATGGGGGTGTTGCACCAATTGGGGGGGTGGGGCGGGGGGGAGGGGGGATGAGGCAACAGGGAGAATAGAAGGATGTTTGATGAGGAAAGTATATGGAGCATGCCTCGTAGAATATTTCCAGTCCTGTGGGTTTGTGGCTAGTTTGTCTTTTGTTTGTGTATGTTTGTGTCTGAGTGTTTGGAGGTCTTTTATTAAAATGTGCTAGTTGCCAGAGCGGATCTGATGCATGGTAAAGGCGCTGTAAGGAGTACCACTGGGACATACAGGGAACCCAAGGGAAAAGGGGGGCTCTGAAGAACAGGGTACCAAAGCAGAGGACAGGAAATCCTGGAAAGGGAAAATCCTGCCCTGGGGGAGGGTTCCTTACAGTATGGCAAAATAAAAAACAGGCAAAGGAGGAGGAGCTAAAGTGGGACAGGAAACAGGAAATAAAAATACTCACAGAGAGGCTAAGGGGAGGGGATAGAGAGGAACCAGCAGAGGAGCCAGCAGAGTCCATTGAGATAGAGTCTTGGGAGCTGGAAATAGAATACTCTTCAGAGTTTATGGAGATAGAGGCTGTGGAACAGAACTCACATGCTCATACCGGTCTGGCAGACCTTCCAGGTGACGAGGAGAAGCAGATAAGTTGAAGGACACCCTTATTTGTTTTGGAAATAACTTTCATACTTTCTAGTGGGAAAGAAAAGCTGACTGTAGGTCATTTTGGCCTTTCTGTTTTGTTTGTTTTGAGCAGTGTGGGTGGGTCAGTAGGCAAAGGAAACATTGATAAGGAGGTACGGTAGCTGCTACAGCCCTAAGGTTACCTAGATACCCAGGTTGGAACTTTTTCTTTTAAAAGACAGAGGAATACTGCACAGCCAATCCAATGGACTAGTGTATGCTGTGTTTGTGCTGTTTATGTTTATTAGAGTTTTACTGTCTTACTGGATAACTATAGCTGTATGGCTCAAAGAGATAAAGGAGTACTGCACAGCTAACTCAGCAAACTAAGCACCAGCTGTATTTGTGTTAATTTTGAAGATATGCTGTTTGGAGTTGGAGGAGTGTCGTCTGTTGTGGCTGCCTAAATCTGACCTTCCCTGGTTTCCATCCCTCTGGGAATCAAGTATATTGACAGCACACATTAGACCAGTATTAATAGCTAGTTCGGGGCCATGACAGTTAGTGCCACTGGATTAAGGCACTAAGGGGGTCATTCTGAGCCACAAAGAGTGGGGATGGGCATTCTGTTGGGACGTCCATCCCCGCTATTTGTGCCCTTTCCTGTCCTCATCCTCCTTCCCCGCTCGTTATAGGGCAGGGAAGGGGCAGATCGGGGGTGACATTAGGGCGGGCAGTGGGCGGTTGTCAGCCCTGAACATACAGGGCCTATTCCAATGTTGGCCCTGTACGTCTAGGGCCGACGGCTTAGACAGGGAACTTATTCCACCTCTGAGGTGGAATAAGTTCCCCTATCAGGCAGAGGATGGCAGCCCGGGGCATGGCAGCGTTGGGAGGGGGCAGAGAGCATTCCTCGCAGCCTGACCCTGGCCTTGGAAGGCCGGATTGGGGGTCGGACTGCAGGGAAAGCACTGTAGGAGCCGGTGGCTAGGGATTGCGGCTTTACAATGGAGCTGCGGTGCCATCGCAAATGGCTGCCATGACGCCGTGGCTCCATTGTAAAGCCCAGACTGAGTTAGTTGGGCATGGCCTGTACGTGCAGGCTGGGCTGAATCGTGGTTCTGGCCTGCACAAATAGGCCTGTTCGCGATTCCGATCCCACAGGGCTAGACATGCCCCACGGGATTGGAATCACAATTCCCTCTGTGCATCTGGATTCGGCTAGGCGCACAGAGGGCCTGTATGTCTGGATTGGAATTGGGCCCTAACTGTACAAGTTGGAGAGTTAGGGGTGGAGACCGGGCACCCACAGTACCTGCACAATGGGCTAGTAGTGAGAGTGCACTTACCTCCACTTCCATAGGCAGCATTGAGTGCACCAGTGCTCTTCTAGTACTGTGGCAGTGCCGCATCACTGCGTTAACAGCCGGGAACATATTTCCCATGCTCCTTGGTATTTAATGCTATGGTGTTGTCGTAACTTACCAAGACTTTGTGCCTTATGACAAAGAGACTTGCTTCTTTCAAAATGGCTCTCAGCTGCTATGTTTTAGTGTTTCGACATTTTCTATGCTTGAGAAGCTGGAATTGTTTCTCCTATAGAAAAGGATTGGGCAATTTTTGGGAACTTTATTTCTGTCCTGTTTTTGAACTTGATGTGTCTTTTCACCAGTTTTTCTGCCACTCTATATTTGGCCCTGTTCTGTTAAATTTGAGGACAGCCATTTTGCCCCAAGACAGAAAGAGAGATACACAGACATTCTGAAACCCTCATTTATTATTCCTTTCTAATATCCTTTGCATAGGAAAGACAAAAAAAGATTATGTTAGCAATAGCGTATATTAAAGGTGTACAAAAGTAAAGAATTTGACCAGTCTTTATAACTGAACAGAAGATGCCTTTTCTATTGTGTCATGATGTAAACTGTACATATTAATATCACGTACAGGATATTTGGGATTACTGCCAGGGAAAGAAATGGTGCTTTCCTCTAGCTTATTTTTAGCAAAGATCAAAAAGGACTTATGCAATTTATTAAGGTGAAAAAGAAATTGAACTTGCGAATCTTCAATGATTTATTGTAATACTGCATACTGGTTTTAGATTCTTTTGTAACTCCATTGTAATGTAAAAAAATCTACTTAATTTTATAGAGGCCATTAAAAATACAAACCCAACACTTTAATTGTCTCATTACATTCAGAAGTTATAAATGATCTTTTTCTCTAAAGTACCCACAAAAAATAGCAATAGCGGCAACAATAAAAGTTCACATGGGGGTAAATTTATGACCAACCAAAACAATGAGCCATATTGTTGCCTAATTAAAAGTATTGATTGACTTGTTTTATCTTTCTTCTGTAGAATACTTTCTCACAGTTTGTTTTCTTGAGCAAAAAATAAAAAAATCAATGCTGTACAGTTCTTGTTTATAATAAGTAGCTTAGCCACACTGATTTCCATGGACATTAAGGGAGTTATCTCAGAAGCCCTATTTGTGATCTGCATATATGTATAAATAGGCATATCCACGTAGAAATCACATCCATGTGTAAATGGCCATTTTAGAAAGAGGCAATTTATTCTTGGATGTCCTTAGTACGTGGAAGTTTTGAGGGGGTGTGTCAGGCGCAAGGCCTGGGTGTGGCTTGTGCGGGACAAAAATCAGCACGTGTGTTCCTCATTTCATATAGGTGAGGTGCGCATTAGCCCAAAATTCTTCACATCTGTATTTACACCTAATCCCTGGCGCATGTAGATTTTTTACAAATGTGCGCTTTGGCCTGTTCTTGACAGGGAGGATTAAGGGAGTTATCCCTTGGTGCTGCAGCTGGACTCATGTGGGGGCAGAGGAGAGAATGGAAATCCAGTGGCATCTTTCCCACTCCTACTGCCCCCTCTCCCTGTGCAGTGCTCTTGGGATCCCTTTCGACCTCCTCGCCAGTTGTCACGCTAACAACAACCTATTCAACAGCCCCTTCAGCCAGTGCACTTCCATCATCTGCTGATCCAGAGGTAAAGCCCACCCATGTGGATCCCTCAGATTCTTGATCTGTCAAGAAAATCTCCCGCACTTTTCAGCAGGGAACACAGTGTGCCTGCTGTGAGGCTGATTTGCTGTTACCTGCTACTTCTCTCATGTCTCCCTGCCCTGCACCATGTCAGTCTCCCTTTTCCCCTCTGTGGTGAGGACACCGTACATGGACACCTGATCTTCCTCATTTGCACTGGAAACTGCTGCTCTTTCTACACATTGTAAAGACATCGCTCTTTAGTTTCGGTGGTGGACTAGAGGAGCCCATAATCATATCCTGGGAATGCCCCTGTCTCTTTCTGCACACTTGTGCCAGTACTGCTCTCACCTTCTTTCTTTGTACGACCATTTAATTTTCCATATGTACCCTTCCCAAGCATATATACCCATATCCCTCAGCTTGGCCCTGCAGTGCCTCTGCTTACACTCTTGAAAGGACTAGAGGGAGGGGGTATGTGTTTGTCCGCTACCCAGCTCTCACTACCTCAGGCTTCAGTAGGACTGGTGGATTCCCAGGGAATGCACTTCTATTAAAGCTTTTAGCTTTCAAGTTTACTATTCTATGAACAAGGGAATGGAGTAGATATAAACCAGGGGCCTAATTTTTGAAAGGCATTTACACAGTTTTCAGCCCAGTAAACCATGTAAATGCCTTAGATGGGGATACTCAACAGCACTGACAGGGTTAGTGCCACTAAATATCCCTTTCTAACTCTCCTATGCTATCCAGTTAGCATCAGGGGGTTTCGCGGAGGAGCGGGGGTGGCGACAAGTGTTGCGATATTGGATGCTGCCCGGTTAGCAATCTGCGCCTTAAAGATAGGCGTGGGAAAATGCTCACCTATCTTTAAGGTGCAGGAGCTAACTGGGCAGCATGCACCATCTCTGCCGCACAGTTAGCTTTGACAGCTTCTGGTGTGTGCGGTGGTGACTGAATATTTAATGCCATCGCCGCAACATTGAATATTTGGTTTAGAGGTCAGCGGGGAGGGCTATGCGGCGCTGAGGAACATAGCTCTTCCAAAATGTGGACAGCTAAATATCGGGCCCAAGAAGTTTAGAAGGGATATTTAGGAAGAATATGGGATGTCCAGGTAACAGTGTCCAAAATACCAGGGGAGTGGTGCCGTGAAGGGAGGCACGTGTAAGTGCTTTCTGAAATTGCTCCATTTCCACCCCGATAGATGCATGTCATGCAACTAGTTCTGATGATGTGCCCGTGGCTACGGCAAGGCCAGGTATGTGCACATTTTCAGGCCATTTTAGAAATATGGACATCCCCCTAAATGCATTACTACAGAAACGGGTATATAGATGTTCTGATCAAGGCATCCATCCATTGCACACATGTCCCAAACCACCATTTTAAATCTGCAGAGGTGCCGTGGCAGGGCAATAAAAATGAAAGGACTGTTAATGAGCATCTAGGTTTGGTTGACCTGGTGAAAATTACTGTGGCGGTGAGAGCACATTTCGCTGTTCCCCCCTGCAAGTGTTGCTGCCAGGAAATGAGCACTTTTCTGCAACTTAGTCATGATCAGTAACAGGTATAGGTATGGATGTTTCAGCAGCCAGAAACAAAAGAGAGCAAGAGGAAAATGCCACTAGAGGGCAAGAGCTTTATTGTTGTGTCACCAGGTCTGCCCTACATGTGTTTCGGCCTTGTGGATCCCTGCAGGCTAGGGTTGCCAACTGGCCGGTTTTCAGCCGGCCTGGCTGGTTTTTCCACGGCCAGGCCGGCTGCCGGCGCAGAGGCAAAACCGGCCCTTTAAAAGCCGTTTTTTTTGCTCTGGCCGCAAGATCGGGAGCGGCCAGAGCAAAAAAACCGGCTTTTCTCCGCTTCAGAGGGAGCCGGGGAAGCCCGCGCGAGGCCCCGGCTCCCTCTGAACAGCCACCAGCGTGAAGAGCCTTTACCTTCACGCTGGCGGCTGTTCCTGTGAAGCCGCGAATGCTGGGAAAGGTTAAAGGTTGCCCTTTAACCTCTCCCAGCATTCGCGGCTTCACAGGAACAGCCGCCAGCGTGAAGGAAAAGGCTCTTCACGCTGGTGGCTGTACAGAGGGAGCCGGGGCCTCGCGCGGGCTTCCCCGGCTCCCTCTGAAGCCTCAGACAGCCGCGATGCTGGTCGGGGGGGGGGGGCAAGGACTGCATTGGCTGTGATGGGGGGGACCTGGACTGGAAAAGGGCTAAGGGGGGGGGGGACTTGGACTGGATAAGGGCTAAGGGGGGGGGACCTGGACTGGAAAAGGGCTAAGGGGGGGGGGGGGACTAGGAATGGTAAAGGGCTAGGGGGTGGGGGACTTGGACTGGAAAAGGGCTAAGGGGGGGGGACTTGGACTGGAAAAGGGCTAAAGGGGGGGGGCCTTGGACTGGAAAAGGGCTAAGGGGGGGGACTTGGACTGGAAAAGGACTAAGGGGGGGGACTTGGACTGGAAAAGGGCTAAGTGGGGACTTGGACTGGAAAAGGCCAAAGTGGGGGGGGACTTGGACTGGAAAAGGGCTAAGGGGGTGGAAATTGTACTGGAAAAGGCAAAAGGGGGGGACTTGGACTGGAAAAGGGCTAAGGGGGGGGACTTGGACTGGAAAAGGGCTAAGGGGGGGACTTGGATTGGAAATAGGCTGTGATGGGGGGGGGGGACCTGGACTGTAAAAGGGTTTATGGGGGGGGACATGGACTGGAAATGGGTTGTGATGGGGGTGGAGGGGACCTGGACCAGAAAGGGCTATGGGGGGGGGGGAACTTGGACTGGAAATAGGCTGTGATGGGGGGGGACCGGGACTGTAAAAGGGGTAAGGGGGGGGACATGGACAGGAAAAGGGGTGTGATGGGGGTGGAGGGGACCAGGACTGGAAATGGGCAAAGGTGGAGGAAAGGGGATCGTGGACTGGAAATAGGCTGTGAGTAGGGGGGCTAGGACGGCAAATGGGCTGTGATGGTGCGGGGGGACTCGGACTGCAAAGGGGCGGTGATGGTGCGGGGGGACTCGGACTGCAAATGGGCTGTGATGGTGGGGGGGGGGCCTAGGACTGGAAATAGGCAGTGATGGGGGACTTGGACTGGAAAGGGGCTGTGATGGGGGGGGGGAGCTAGGACTGGAAATGGCCTGTGATGTGAGGGCTAGCACTGGAAATGGGCTGATGAAGAGCTGGAATAGGACTGGAAATGGGCTGATGTGGGGAATGGGAGAATGGGACTAGAAGGGAGTGGATGCTGGGTGGGCCTAGAACTATAAGGGAATTGATTTGGGGGGAGGACTACAATGGATGGGGAATGAGAATGGAGAGGGGAAAAAATATTTTGTGTGGAAGAAAAGTCTATGATGGGCCGGTATTGGGAGAGTAAGAGGGGCTTGAGAATGGAAGGGTGAAATTTAAACGGATGATAAAGGAATAAGGAAAGAATTGGGGGAAAGAGCAAAAGGGAAACAATCAGTATGTTAAAGCAGAAATAGAGAGAGAATGGAAAACATCTAAAAGAGAAGAAAGGACAAATGGATAGCTCGCAGAAGACACGAAGAAACCAGAAGAAAGTGACTGGAGCAATTGCAACTGAAAAATAAAACGCCCAAACAGAAGGTAGAAAATACTTTTTATTTTGAATTTATTAACTGGAATATGTCTGGTCTGGGAAGTGTGTATTGCTAACATCTTTGCGTTTTTCTTTAGTGCAAGAGGAAATTACTTTATAGTTTTATTTCTCCAGTGTTGTACATTTCATGTTTGGATTTTGGGGTTCCCAGTTTAATTATTATCTGACCAAGGAAGTTAGCCTACACGTATCCTCGGAAATTTTTGTGGGTGGGGCTGGGGGCGGGGCAGGGGTGGGACTAGGGGCGGAGAATGGGTGGAGCATGACAAGCCACAGGTGTCGGGTTTTTCTCGGTGAAAAAGTTGGCAACCCTACTGCAGGCAGACAGTTTGCATCTGGGCCACAATCATGGCCATGCCCTTTTCTTCTGCTGCTGGAGGGGGGGTCTGCAAACGAGAGAGTGGCCAATTCTCCAAAGTTTGCCCAGGGCCTCATAAGGGCTGAAGTAGCCCTGTATCTTCTAGGACCAGCCAAGAAGATGCTGCAATATATGACTCCTAAAAAACCTTTACACTACAATCAGGGGCGGCCCAAGGGGGGTGCGGGGCCATGAGTGAAGACTCGGTGTGGGGCCTCATTTGCATAAGGGATCTCATTTGCATAAATATTTGCATAATGTTACCATACACTAACTTTTAGTACACATGCCTCTTAATGAGTGTATGGATAAAGAAAGACTAAAAGATTTCTACATTACTATAATCCAGTGCCAACCGCCAGACACATTAGGAACTACTACAAACACTGCCCATTTAGAACCTATAGCAAACCCACCATATCCTAACAGCACTACCAGGACTCACAAAGCACCATACCCTACCTATCAAAAGGAAACACTGCAAATATTAAACCAATACATTTCAGAGAATAACAATACATGACCTACTGGGGAAAGAGAACAAGTGGCAATGTCAAATAGGAATTATAACAGAATACCTCCGCTCAGTTACACTTGAACAGAACATAGACCATCACCAAACAAGGAATCACAATTCAGAAACAGGACGACAATAATTAAACTGGGAATCCCAAAAGCCAAACTTGGAATGTACAACACTGTAGAAATAAAACTATACATTAATTTGCTCTTGTACTAAACAAAGCGCAGACGTTAATGATGCACATTTACCAGAGCTGACATATTCCAATTAATAAATTCAAAATAAAGAGATATTTTTCTACTTTTTGTGCATTTTTTTTCAGCTGCAATTGCTCCACCAACTTTCTTCTGGTTTCTTCATGTCTTCCGCTAACTCTCCATCGTCTGCTGTCCATTTGTCCTTTCTTCTCTCTTCTAGTTTTTTTCCATTCTCTCTCTACATCTGCTTTAACATACTAATCTTTCTCCTTTTGCTCTTTCCTCATTCCTATTTCATCCATTCAAATTTTACCCCTCCATCCTCAATCCCCACTTACTCTCCCAATATCCGGCCAAATGTAGATTTGTCTTCCCTCCCACACAAAATATTTTCCCTCTCCATTTCACTCTCCCAGCTCCATCCCATTCTAATCCTCCCCCAACATCAGCTCCATTCTAGTTCCAGCCCCACCCAGCACCCACTCCCTTCTAGTCCCCGCATCAGCCCTTTTCCAGTCCTAGCCACCCATAAGCCCATTTCCAATCCTATCCTAGCCCCACCATCAGCCCATTTCCAGTCCTAGCTCCCCCATCCATTTTCAGTCCTCTCCGAATCCCTCCATCAGCTCATTTCCAATCCCAGCCCCCCATCAGCCCATTTCTAGTCCTTTCCTAGCCCCACATCAGCCCATTTCTAGTCCTTTCCTAGCCTCCACTCAGCCCATTTCCAATCCAAGCCCCCCATGAGCCTACTTCCAGTTGTAGCCCCTCCATGAGTCCATTTCAATCCAAGCCCCCACCACAGCCCATTTCCAATCTTAGCACCCCCCAACAGCCCGTTTCCTGTCCTATTCTAGCCCCTCCATCAGCCCATTTCCTGTCCTAGCCCCCCCACTCAGCCCATTTCCATTTCAAGCCACCCTCCCCATCAGCTATTTGCAGTTCAAGCCCTCCTTCCACTCAGCCGATTTCCAGTCCTAGCAACCCCCCGCAAGCCCATTTCCAGTCTTAGCCCCCCCACAGCCCATTACTAGTCCTAACCCCCCATCAGCCCATTTCCAGTCCTAGCCCCCCCATAGCCCATTACTAGTCCTAACCCCCCCATCTGCCCATTTTCAGTCTTAGCCCCCTCTCCATAGCCCATTATGTCCTACCCTCCCCATCACCCATTTCCAGTCCTAGCCCCCCCCATTAGCCCATTTCCAGTCTTTGCCCCCTCCTTAGCCCATTACCAGTCCTAACCCCCCATCAGCCCATTTCCAGTCTTAGCCCCCTATCAGCCCATTTCCAGTCTTAGCCCCCCCACAGCCCATTACCAGTCCTAACCCCCATCAGCCCATTTCCAGTCTTAGCCCCCCCCAATAGCCCATTACCAGTCCTAACCCCCATCAGCCCATTTCCAGTCTTAGCCCCCCTCCAATAGCCCATTACCAGTCCTAACCCCCCATCAGCCCATTTCCAGTCCTAGCCCCCCATAACCCATTACCAGTCCTAAACCTCCCCTCAGCCCACTTCCAGTCTTAGCACCCCCCCCCCATAGCCCATTACCAGTCCTAACCCCCTCCCCCCATCATCCCAAGTAGATTAAAAAAAAACCCGGCTGCTGCTGCCACTTCTGCCATGTCAGCGGCAGAAACAAACGTTCCGCCGTGGGGCCCCCTCCCCCCTGCCTGGAAAAGCCTCCCTGCAGCATCAGCTAGCTCCGGAGTCCCAAAGCACGGGATTCTTTCAGAGCCGCGAAGAGAGAGCTTCTCTGACCTCTCACGGTTCTGTTAAGCCCGCCGAGGGTGATGGGAAATCCCATCAGCCCCGGCGGGATTAACAGAGCCGCGAGAAAGGGAAACTCTCTCGCGGCTCTGAAAGCCTGCGCTTTGGGACTCTGGAGCTAGCTGATGCTGCAGGGAGGCTTTTCCGGGCAGGGGGGAGGGGGAGGGGGCCCCGTGGCGGAACACTTGATTTTCTGCTGCTGCCACGGCAGAAGCGGCAGCAGCAGCCGGGTTTTTTTAAAATCTACTTGGGATGATGGAGAATGTTTGTTTTTTGCGCGGGGCCCCCTGAAACGTGGGGCCCTGTGCAAAAAACATTCTTGCTCAATGGACAGGCCGGCCCTGACTACAATAGTAATACAAAGAAAAAAGGTTTATGTGATAAAAAAACACATCTACCCAAAGCACATATAAAATCAAACACTCCCTGAACAAACACATGATTAATGATCGGGTGTGAAACATGCTCCTAACCTTCAGGGGAGTCATTCAGTACAGTGAATAGTGGGTATGGACCTCTGGTTTGGATGTCCTTCCCTGCTATTCGCTCCCCTGCCAGCCCCAGCTAATGCCTCCCTGTATGAACAGCACGTTTGTAAGGGAAGGCCTAGACTTGAGTGGGAGGGGGTGTTTCCAAGGCAGACTGAGAGCAGGGCATGGGCGGACCACGACTCCAGACATACAGGGCTGATTCTGAAGTCTGCCCTGTACATCCAGGGCCGTGAACATAGACGGGGGACTGATTCCATCGTAGAACTGGAATAAGTCCCCCTGGACGTTGGGGGATCCTACTGACGTGTCCGGAAAAAAAGGTAGGAGGCTCAAGTAAGTTCCCTGCAGCCGGACCCTGACCATGGGAGTCCGGATTGAGGGTCCGGTTGCAGAGACAGAATGAAATCAGCAATGGCCAGCATTTACGGCTCCTGAATGGAGCCATGGTGCCATGGTGAAGGGGTGTCATGGCACAGCTGCTCCTTTCAGGAGCCTGACTGGGGCAGTCAGGTATGTCGCTGGGCGTGCAGGCGCATCAGAATCGGGGCCCGGCCTGCACATCCAGGCCATAGACCCGATTCTGATCCTGTGGGCATGTCTAACCCCCGTGGGATCAAAATTGGGTCTAACTCTGGGCGTCCCGCTTCTGGTCAGCCGCAAAGGGGGATGGACGGCCACATTGAAATGTGCCTCCAGAGGAAGAGATGAAAAAGGGGCCTCAATAAAAGGTAGGTGGCAAACTGAAGGTACATTAGTGCTCACTTGGCACTAGCGCTAGTGAACCAATGACATCCTTGCACATCATTCAGAGGCCCCTAAAGCAGTGTATTTTTACAATTTTTAAATGTATTAAAAAAAATCTGAAAAACACTTAGCTTTGATATTGATGGTTCTTCCGATTACAGAAGGAAAGGAATAGCTGTGAGACACTAGGTTGACTCAAGTTTCGCCCCTTTATTCACAGGGCTGCATCAGGACATGTCAAACAGCAGCATCTCTCAGCTTAAGAAATCACAGCCATTGCTTTCCTTCTGTAAGCTCTATGGACAGAAATCCTATGTAAACAGGGGAAGGTGATGGCAGTGGGGATGTATTACCGACCAGAATGAACAGATGGATGATAAAATGTTAAGAGAAATCAGGGAAGCTAGCAAAAGTTATAACACAGCATAGATGACTTCAGTCTTGTCTTATTAATTTATTATATTTTTTAAAGGTGTGAATAAACAGGTTGACAAAGATGAGCCGATTAATATAGTGTAGCTGGATTTTCAGAAAGCCTTTGACAAGGTCCCTCATGAGAGACTCTTGGCCAAGTTAAAAAATAATGAGATAGGATGATGTGGAACGGGTAAACGTAGATCGATTGTTTATGCCATCAAAAAGCAGAAAAACTAGGGGATATGCAATGAAGCTACAGTGTAACCCATTTTGGACTAATAAGAGAAAATATTTTTTCACTCAACATGTAATCAAAGTCTAGAATTTGTTACTGGAGAATGTAGTAAAAGCTGTTAGTGTAGCTGGGTTTAAAAAAGGTTTGGACAAGTTCCTGGAGGAAAGATCCATAAACCATTATTAAAGAAGACCCAGGAAATCCATTGCTTTCCCCAATACAAGCATTGTGGAACCTGTCTGTCATTTTGGGAAACTGCTAGGTACTTGTGACCTGGATTGTCAACTGATGGAAACAGGATACTGGGCGTGAAGGACCTTGGTCTGACCCAGTATGGCATGTCTTATGTTCTTATGAAGGTATGAATGCTCTGTCTTCTCTCTCACAGCTGCCGTAGTAGTAGCCTTTGGGGGGTTGTTCTATGAGAATGTGCCTTTAGGTTATTGTTTTTTTATTCTTAATATTATTTCCTTTAGTTGGATCTCTATATATCTTAATTTGTGGGCTGTATCTGACTATATAGTTTCCTTGTTGTATGCTGAGGATTGTAAAATAAGTGTCCTATATGTCTTTTCACATTTGTTGGTAAAAGTTAGACTGTGAAATGTCATAAATATAAAATAAAATAAAAAAAGAAATACGTATTCATAGACTATAACAAGTTGGAAAAGTATATGGTCATTCTAAAACTACAGCACACTAATAGAAAGGCCAACCCTTCTGCACAGAGTTTATCAAGGGGAAAGTTGCATACCCAGTAAGTATCTAGTCTGTATCAATAAAACGGAGTTAATAAATAAATAATGCTAAATAATTAATTAAACAATTATAAAATGCAAAAGGCTAGGGAAAATACATTCATTGTAATCAACAAATCAGATTAATACACAAGACTTAAAAACATAGGGGCATGTTTACTAAACATTCCTAACGTGCGGGGCCGTGCTAGTGTGCCTGTGCCATATAAGGAGTGGGCGGTTCAGGCAGAAAATAGAAAAAAACGGTAGTAAGCAACCGGACGTGTGTGCGTCGCGCTAATGTGCGGGGGTCGACATTAGCGCGTGGAAAGGCAAAGTGGCGCGCTGCTGAGTATATAAAACAACAGAGCCGTGGTACAATGGTGAAGACACTGACCAATGGTGCAGGGGCCATGGGTTCAATCCCCCAGTGTGTGCAACGACAAAGGTCAGCTGAGGCAGTAACTGTAATGATTAACATTGTTTTAGGAGGCAAATTAATTTGGAACGGCATAAGGCGGCGCACAGTTATTTTTGGGCGGCAGAAGGCGGCGCACAGTGCTTTTTGGGCGGCATAAGGCGGCGCACAGTTATTTTTGGGCAGCAGAAGGCGGCGCACTGGTCCCCTTGGGCGGCAGAAGGCGGCGCGCTGATAGGCACAAGGCGGCGCGCTGATGCACAAGCACAGGAACAGAGCCACAGCACAATGGTTAAAACACTGACCAATGGTGCAGGGATCAGGGGTTCAACTCCTCACAATGCCCAGTGAAAAATGCCTGCTGAGGCAGTATGTATTATGTTGAGGAGTGCTGTAGGAGGCTGTATAATTATATTTTGTTATCACTACTAGCAAACGCACTCTCCCAGCATGTTAACATACGGCGGCCCATAAGGCACATGTTACAGTGCACTGTTCGCCAAGGCACCCTTGAATGACCCCTATAGGGCAGCATGTATGTTGCGACACAGGATAATGTATAGTGCACCCTATAGGGATGGCAACCATAAGGTGGCCTACAGGGCGCCCTATGAAGCACCCTCAGAGGCACCTAATGGGTATAGTAAGCTGAGGGTGGTCTTGCCGGCATAGACATATGTACAGTAAATAAAAATAAAGCTGTGGACAGCCCTACCAAAGGGCCCCACTGTGGGTTTGAACCCATGACCTCTGGCTGCACAGGCAGTGATGTAACCATTGCGCTACAGCTCCATAGCTGTAAGCAGGCCCCTGGCTGGCTGCAGATAGCCTACACGTCACCGCACAGACAGTCTGCTGGTGTCAACAGGATAGGGTTAGGCCACCCGTACCCATGATGCACTGCACATGCAAATTAGCTGTCCGCAGATGGACACAAGATGGGGAATGCACCCCCACAGCACCTCGGCCCTGTTGGGGGAAGTGACCGGGTGCACCCACACAGCACCTTGGCCTAGTAGGGGGCACTGACCGGGTGTTTTACTGGCACAGAGTAGCCACACACCGTTACATCGTGCGGGTACTGTGCTCACCCTGAGTGTGCAATGAGGTGGCCAGGACCAGGTCAACAACACCTGCCATGGCTGATGGAGGCCAAGCGGGCGTTCCAAAGCAGTGTTAATGTGTAAGATAGCTAGTTTCTGCACAAACACCATGGATATCCCTGTCTGCCGCCATCAGGCACCCCCCCCCCCCCGTGGCAAACATGGTCTCCATCAAGGGATCCACACTCTACCTCCCTGCAAAGGTGGCAGTAGAGGGCAACATCAACCCCAGTCCTGCTGAGGAACACCACCACCACCACCCACCCACCCCCCCGGCAGGCAGCTCCATACACAGCCATAACACAATAGCAGACAGACATAAGCCCAGGGTATGGTAAGCTGCACTCCACCACCAGATATTCCCCTGCAGCAAGCCAACAGCCACTGCACCCTGCAAGCCATTATAGCAAGACATTTACCAGCTACAAACAGTCTGCTGGTTAGTCCATAGTGCATGTTCCCAATGGAGATGCATGCACCCAGAACTGGGCAGTCTGCATACACAGCAAGCAGATAGATCAGTGACTGGGCCCCAAAGAGAAACCCATATCTATCACATGAGAGAACTACTATACAGCACTATGGGGGGGGCCTAGCCATGCTGTGGTCACTGCACAGTCAGGGTGAGCGTGATCCCCCAGAAGGACATGCTTTGGCCACCCTGTCTGTGTAGGTGGTGGCCGGACACTACAATATCCCAGCCAATGTCCCTGCCAGGGCCCTATGCCCAGTGCAGATGCATCCTGGCCACGTCACCCTGCCCTGGCTATACCCATGGTACCTTGCACCTCATTATGCACATTGACTGGCCAATACTGGCAACAGTGCTGGCAGTGCGGGCTGTTGAAGGGGCTTGCAGCCAACACCCACTGTATAGACAGACACACACTTCCACACCTCTGCCATCATGGTGCTACGATTGAGGGGGTAAGTAGCCTTGCCCACCAAACCGGTCCTGAGCACGGCAAGGCATGGATATGGTACGCATTACAGCTGGTGGTCACTCCCCAGGGTGGTAAGCACCGTCAGAGGCCAGGCCTGGAGCATGCCCCGCAAACACCTAACAGATTGTTTGGATGGGGTCAACTAGCAGTATGTACGTAACGTATGGATAACTGCCTGCCTGTGCTCCTAGCAAACGTCTCCGAGCTGTGTACCGTATACCTCAGGTGTAGGGTGACATTGGTAAGTTATGCAAGTGCTCGTTGTGGGTGCTGCATGCACGGTCCAATGTTCTGCCTTTCCAGGAGACATTGGCCAATGGGGCCTGTGGGTGTGGGTGTGTCTGCCCTTGATGGCTGCTGCTTTACGGCAGTGGTCCCCAACCCAGTCCTATGGGGCCCACCAGCCAGTCAGGTTTTCGGGATATCCCTAATGACTATGCATGAGATATATATGCATAAGAGATATCCTGCCAACCTGACTGGTTTGTGGCCCTCCAGGGCTGGATTTGGAGACCCCTGCCTTACACCTCTGTCATTTAAGATTGTGAGTGGGCAAGGTACAGATGTCCTAGACATCGAAAGGGTATATAGAATGTGTCACATTCCTCCTCGATTCTCACCACCACCAAAAAGTTGTCTAATAGACAATTTTTTGGTGGTGGTGAGAAGTGAGGTGGCCTGTGACAAATTCTATCTAACCTTTTTGATGTCTTGGATATGCACCAGGACTGCATTTGGGTGATTCTGCTCTAGGTACTGCCCCTGTTCATGGTGTCTATGCTCAGTGGGGTAAAAGATAGATGTCTTACCATTGCATATGTCCCCGCCATGAAAGGTGTGTCCTTACTATCACTGTTTAGTTGTGGGAAAAATATGTGGGCAGGATTGGCAGTAGCCCCAGCTGGGCTTTGAACCTGTGACCTTCTGTTCTTGTATGCACTGTCTGTGTGCACTGCACCACTGTGTAGCCACAGATTGGTTGGGTTCCCTGGACTGTCCATGACTGTGGATCCGGCAGGACCTGTCTGTTGCAGTGGACTGTGCCAGCCTGCACATGGCTAGGCCTCTGTCTTCTGTGGTTAGCAGCCACTGCCCCCTGCACCACATGTACTTGTCCGCCAACATGCTGGCATGAACTTCTCTCAGAAAAAGCAGTTGACCTGATTGCAATGTGGCAGTATGGGACTGCATTTGGGGGACTTGGCTGTAGGTAATGCCCATTGTTGTGGGGTGTGTGCGGTGTTGGGTAAAATATGGGTGTTTTCCCCATGCATACAGGGGTGTCTGCGCTATCTTTATTTAGTGGTGGGTAAAATATAGGGACTGGGCTGGCAGGTGCCCCAGCTGGGTTTTGAACCTCTGCCCTCTGGTCCTAGAGGTAATAACTCTGTCCGCTGTACCACACTTTGGCCACAGAGACAGTGCAGCCCCTGGAGGCAGTAAGCCTGGCAGGATGGAGTCACAAACCCTGCTCTACGCAATTCTACTGTGGGCATATGCACCCTGTCTGGTGACAAACGTGCACATAAACCCCGGAAATGACCACGGGAAATGTGGGACAAAATATCACCACGCTGGGCAACAGTGATATTAATGGGCAACCATAGCAAACACTCCCAGGAAAGCTCTAAAACGTGGAAATGTTTTTTGGAAGAGTCTCCTCTCAGTAGACCCTTCCAAACTTCATTTCTTTTTTCTGGAGCTTTGCTGGGTGTGATTTCTGTATTTGCCCATCACTATAACTGTTCCCCAGCTGAATTACTATTTTTAATAGTTCTGTTGTGGTCATTTTCTATTTTTATTTTCACTTTTGTGCTGTGCACATGTATCACACTGCTCACGTTTTGCTGGTTTCCCCGGTTTTCCTGTACATTGCTGACGGAAATGGTTTCTCTTCCCTTTAAATGCTTTCTAACCGCGAGTGTTTCACTCGCGGTAGTTTTTACATGCAAATTCGGGCCCGCTACTGTGCGGGGAGCCTCTCCCCTCCCACTCTCCACCCATTGACCCCGTCCCTCCGCCCCTCCGGAGCCTTCCTCCGCCCTCCTTTCGCCGTTCCACGCCTCTATCGGACATTTGCGGGCCCGCACTTGTACGGGGCCCGTTAGTGAGCCGCGTACCTGTGCGGGGGTGACACGCACGTGTGCGGGGCGTTTAAATGCGTTTCTGCGCGTTTCAGTGCCGCGTTGCCGTGCGCTATTTTGCGGCGCGCTATTTTGCGGATTTTAGTAAACATGCCCCATAGTCCCTTCCTTTTCTTTCCCTAAGTTCCCTCTATCCTGTGTATCTTACTTTCTCATTGGCCGCCCATACCAGGCATCATGCTCATTGCAACTTTGTCCCTTGATGCAGGTTTCGTGCTAAAACAGGTTGGGCATTTGATCCTTCTATGGACATTGATATGTGCTGCTGTGAAATACATTGCTTCTCTTTTTATAATACATGTATATGTCTTATTCAGACTGATTGACTCCTCCCACTGTGCCTGCAGTGTTCCATGAGGCTTCCTATTGTTGAGCCCTGCTACATACAACAAATTTATGAAAAATTATGCACATTCTTATTACTTATGCAGAAAATTATGCACACATATAATCACATAGAAGTGGAGAAGTAGCCTCATGGTTAGAGCACTGGCTTGGTAACCAAGAGACCAAGGTTTGATTCCCACTAGCACTCCTTGTGGCCTTGGGCAAGTCACTTAGCCCTCCATTGCCTCAAAAGAAAGACTTGTCAATCTATTTCCGGTCACACTGCCTAGGAGCTGTTGGATCACCAGGAGTCAACACTGACTTGAAGGCACACATTGCTTTTTTTTCATATCACATAATTGCCTGGAGTGTACTAAAAGCTGTCACTGTAATTTTATTTATTTATTATACATTTTGTATACTGCTACTTCCAGTGATCAGCAGTGGCTTGATTACAGATTGGAAATTGTCAAATCATGACAGGAAATTTTTGAGGTATGAACACATTGATTAGACAGGAAAGCACAGCACACAGAGAACTATTTTACAGGGAACATGGGCTATGGAGGGTTAAGTGGCTTGCCCAAGACCACAAGGAGCACCTGTGGGACTAGAAACCCCAATCCTTCCAGCCCAAGGTTGTTTTCCTCTAGTGGGATTTGAACCCCTGACCTTCTGGCCTGAAGTACCTTGCCCCAACCACTAGGCCACTCCTCCACTCCAATGGGTGGTTTTGCAGGTAATTCACCAGCTTGCTCAGATATCTGCAAGGATTCCGTGACAAGGTCGAGGACATCAGATCCCAGGTTGCAGCTAGAGGAAAATATGGCTTATGCATCTGCCCAGAGTTTTGCATTGAAGCTGCTAAATTTTGGCAGTCTTTTTCCTGGATGGCCTGTTTTATATCTCGGTACTGATGATCTATATTTTTGATGCTGCAGTGGGTGACTTCCAGGCAGCTGACTTCAGTCGTCATTGTTTTGCAAAGGCATTCTTTGGCTGCCTGTGCTTTTCTTGTGCAGTCTTTGTTAGAAAGGACCCCTGCATGCCTGATGAATAAGCCTGATAAGGACATTGTTTTCAGGTTGTGTAAAGCACAGCATGCAAAGGTATGGTTTGCACAGAGCCTTAGCAGCACCTTCAGCATCTTTGTACTGGGATTCTTCCTAAAGCTGCTCCTCGGGAGTCTCCTACAGAACCTCTAACACCTGGCTGTCTTCCGGCTGATTCTGAGACATGTTGAGCACCTTTATGTGAAGATCCTGCTGTTTGTCTTTGAGTTTGCTATCTTCTGTTATCGGCAGTATGTGTCGTACTTCAGTCCACATGTAGCTAGCTGCATTTTAAACTTTTCTGAAAGCAGAGCCAGCAGCAAAAACATACTGAGCATGCTTCATTTTGCATGGCATTTCAAATAATGAGTCTTGTGTACATTACCTACTATGTTTCTGTTAAATAATATGCCTGAGATCAAGGCTTATAGCAAGCTCATAATATATGACATGCCAATGCTACTTAATGTGACCATGCAACTTAATGGATGCATTTTTCCATTCTTACATGTACTAATAGCACACTAAGGGCCTGATTTCAGGATGCAGGTTGCGGGGCTGCATGTCCTGGTGGGATGTACAGTACAACCCGCAAGCCATCGGGCCCGATTCGTCCTCCGGCCCTCCCCGTACGCCCTAATGCTCAGGATGGAGAGACTGCGGGGGAAGGAGGGTGTGGGATTGGGGCAGAGTGGGGGCAGGCCAGCCCGGCAGCATGTACAGGGCCAATTCAGGTCACAGCTCTGTATGTCCTGTTGGGCCTAAGAAGACGTGCTGCTTATTCCATCTCAAAGGTGGCATAAGCAACTTAAACCCGGCAATCAGACCTGGGGCCGGGGCTGAGTGCGGGGGGGGGGGGGGATTCCTGGCACCCGATCCAGGCCAGCCTTCAATCGGGCAGTGGGAGAAGGGGGGCTGGAGCCTCGGGAGTCGGGGGCGCCTGCTGGGAGGATGTCCTCGCAGGCGGCAGGGGCATGCCAAGCTGTCCTCGGGCCCGATTCTGGCCTCGCAGGAATGTTTTGTTCCTGCAGTCCAAAATCAGGTCCAAACAGGCCCATCTTGCTTGGCGCCTTCCAGATGGCCCAGACGTGTGCCTCTGTGAATCGGGCTCCACGTCTTTTTTTCAAAAACATTTAATGCAGGCCCATATTAAAAATCATTTTGGGTGATTTTTGTTGAATAAATCCTATAGTATTCTATCTGAATGAGGCAAGGTATCTCAAATGCCAGGAATGCCATCAATTGTGCAGTAGTAGTGGTCACACATCTGCCGTACAGAGTGCTGTGATGCCTGCGCCACTACCTGTCCCAACACGCTTGCATGCAATCATCATTGAGACCTCCTAGACAGGTGTATGCTACAGGGGGCAATAGCACAGTGCTGTGTGGAGGGTAGGGAGCAACCTGAAGATGCCTGCAGGGTGAGGGAGGACACAGCAGGATAGCTGCAACATGCCATGCAACCAGAGGGACCAGACAGCAGATACCTGCAGGACTAGAGTGTTCCAATGCACACAGAGGCTGAGAGAGGAGCAAGAACAAGTAATGGGTGAATGCAGAGTGAACAGATAACAATTCATAGCCCCCAGAACCCCCAACAAAGCACAGTTCAAGTGACTGGGAAATAAGTGCACCCAGCTCATACTGTACCTCAGAGATATTGGCAAAAGTACAAGAGGGCAGGGCATTCAATCAGGGAAGTACATACATGCATAGACATCGTGATATGACCATTTATGTGGGGGTTAGAGCACAAAGGCTGCGAGCCAGGGACCCTGTATGGGTGCAGGAGAGTGTCAGCAGTGCCCAGCATGGGGGACTGGAGTATGAACCCCTCTAACCCTGAGTCACCCAGGGTGCCTGACAGCCTAGACTGCAGTAAACAGGTTACTGATGTGGGGGAGGGGTGGAACTATTCCTTCTGGCACTGAACCCTTGTTAGGGAGGTGGTATGGACCCCCCAATGTGGGTTAGGGGGTGCAGGAGCCCTCCAAATGTGGGTTAGGTAGTACAGACGCCCCTACATACACACACATGTGGGTTAGGGAGTGCAGTGTCCAATCACAGAGACCACACAGATGAGAGGTCTGGGTCAGGTCTATAGGACACTCAACCCCCAAGAGAAGAACCCCTCCCCCTCACACACACACACACACACAATTGACAGGGGGTCAGAGGCTATCCACAGAAGGCACCTATACTACGAACAGGGTGAGAGCTCTGGGAGCACACCACAGTACACCCCACCCTCCACCATGGAGAAGAGAACCCCCAATCAGTCCCCAGTTCAGGCACGCTTGCATTTGCGAAACTCAGGGCCCCTAAGCTTGTGGAGCCTGAAACTGCTTCCCAGGTAGGAGGAACACCCTATCCCCTCAGCAACATGCCAGGTGGGTGGACACTGACCAGACAGCTCCAATGCAACTATCTCTCCTTCAGTGGTTGATATGTAGGCAAGATCACTGAGCTACTGGGTCACAAAGATACCTCCTATGCTCATGGCGAAGGGCCAAGTGCCCTCAGAAGCAGAGCCCATGGCACTGGCATAGCCCTCCCAGTAATGCCCACATTCCCAATTCCTTTGTAAAATGAAGAGTGCAGTATTACAACTAGGGGCACACGGCTATCATTTTGGAAGAGGTAGTCACTGCAGCAGGAATTGCCCCTACCCCCCACTACCTATAAGAATTCCAAGGTACTACTACTACTAATCATTTGCATAGCTCTACAAGGCACACACAGCACTGTACAGAGACATGTAAGAGATGGTTCCTGTTTATCAGAGCTTACAATCTAGTCAAGACAGAGAACACAACAACTGGGGACAAGGATATGTCTAGGAGACTGGTAAGAAAACGCATAGTTGGAGAGCAGGAGACTAAGCAGATGAGGATCCAAAAGCAGCCTTAAAGAGGTGAATCTTTAGCCTGGATTTGAAAAGGGCCAGAGATGGAGCATAACGTCCGATCTCAGGTAGCTTGTTCCAGGCAAAAGGAGCTGCTAGGTGGAAAGATCGAAGTCTGGAGTTGGCAGTGGAAGAGAAGTGCACAGATAGAAGGGATCTGCCAGAAGAGCGGAGTTTCTGAGGAGGGGTGTGGGGAGAGATAAGAGAGGAAAGGTACTGAGGAGAAGCCAAATGAAGGCACTTTTAGGTCAGTAGCAGAAGTTTGAACCGGATATGTAAACAGATAAGGAGCCAATGAAGTAGCTTGAGAAGAGGGGTTACACTAACATAGCAACACTGGCGGAAGATTAGCTGTGCACCTGAATTTTGAAAAGACTGAATGAGAGAGAGATGAGAGGTATATGCCAGGAGAGTTTTTACCGCAGCTCCTGCATTAAACTGAGTTAATGACAAAAACCATGTTATTTGCCATAATGAAGCTTTGTAAATAGTGGCCTTATTTTCTTCTCTCTTAAGCTTTACTTGTTCACCACAGAAGTCTAACAAATCAGCATCATTTTATTTTTAACCAGCATAGTGTGCACACATCTTCAGATACTCAACTTTCAAGTCCCTCAGCATCGAGGAGGACGATTTTCAAAGTGATTCATGCAGGCAAAAAGAATTTTACTTACATTAACTGGGCATCTGAAAATTACCTTATAACTGTGTGTTCTTCTAGACATATTGGAGGTAAATTTTAGAAACCACAAAATATAGTACTTAATTGGACAAAAAATAAATTATAATATTAATTCCAACTCAATACTACTAAAAAATACTAATACAAGGAAACAACTTCTTAATATGAATCAGCGAGTACCAAAAAAAATAAGAGGGAGAGAGCTCAACAAAAACAGGGTACAAGATGCCAGATCAACCCCTCAGTTCATCAAGGCTCATCTGCAATCCATGTTAATTAAATAAGAATAAATTCCCATTTATCCAGTTTATTGTCCCTTCAAATACTGAAAAATATGCACAATCTATGCAATGTCTAGCAAAATTTATAAGGGGGGGGGTCTTTTTTTCTCTGCACTCCCCGTCTGATCTAGCCCATTTTGAACTCACTGGGGGTAATTTTATAACAGAACACCTAGATTAAATGGGCATAAAGCTGCCTGTTGTGCTTCTAATTTATAAAAAGGCATCTAGATACTTCCGTGATTTTACAAAACACTAGCACAAATCCAGCAGAAATAGCATTTACCTTCAAGGCATGGACGCTATCCCTGCTCGAGAGCTGCTGTAAATGTTAGCATGCACTTTACACACCTAAGCCTGTGCTTTATAAACTACGTATGTAAATCGTGTGTCCATCTAAACTCTGCCCCTATCCGTGCCTACTGTGCAAGTGCCTGCTGGTTTGTACCAGACATACTTTTAGGCATAGCCTAATTTTATAAGAGCCTATTTAGACATGAAAATGATTTATAAAATTACCCTCACTGTGGCTTTTCACTGGTTTCCCCCACTGTGTTGTTCCTTTCAGCTTCTATTTGGTCCCATTCTGTTAAATTTTTGCAGTTATTTGGCTCTCCGACAGACAGACCTTCTGAACTCTTATTTGTTGTGTTGTGACTATAGCGCAGTTACTTATCTGTAACAAGTGTTCTCCAGGGACAGCAGGGTGACTAGAGTGTTCCAGTGCTCGCAGAGGCTGAGAGAGGAATCAGTCCTCACATATGGGTGACATCGGCATCTTCCAGCATTCATTGGCTTGGAAAGAATAAAAATAAATGAATAAAATGAAATCATGTGATCAGTTAGTTACCTACTGTGATTATTTTGGCTTCATAGGGAAAGAACCTGTAAAAAGCAACAGAGTTGGAAAAGAAAAGTTCTTAAGTGTATAAGAATAAACGTCCACGTGTAAGTTAGGATATCTATGCCAAAACAAAAGAAAAAAAGGCAGGGCATGTCCAAGTTCAGGTACGATTTCGTAAACATGGATGTGTCCGATATGGACATTGAGGGATCGTTTACATAGATGTCCCTGGAATAGTATCCAAGACAGGACATCTCAGAGAATTCAGCATGGTTCAAGTTTCCCAATTGCGCAAATAATATTTTTGTGATTGTGGCGAGTACTGGAAATGGTGGATGCCGTCTTCTCTACAACCTCCAAATGTTTTCTGGATCAAACAAGCATTTTCCCGGTCCCTATTCATACCTGGAACAAGTCTTAACTTGGATGAGGTTCCAGACATCCCTGACATTTCTGAGATCAAGCAGTAACATCGAAGTCTGCTGCTCCATCCCCGGACACGCTTCCCCTAGATGTCCTGCCTACTTGAATGTCTCTGTGCAAGGGGCGGCTTTAGAGATGGTTTGTGAAATGACTCTAGGGACATAAGATTTGGATGTCCACATGCACATTTTGGGATGTCCTAATCACAAATAAGGCTTCTGAAATGACCACCTAAATGTTCAAGAGACCAGTTCATTAAAGCATATCAACCTGCACTGATGTTAATATGTGTTAACATGCATGTTAATAGCCACAGGCTGCGTCATTTCCAGTGAGGCCGATTCCCTAAACATGCACATTACCTTAGTGAACTGCCTTTAAATTAGTACTGTTCTGAAGAATCAGATCCCCTTTATAGTGTATATCAGAGCGAAGTGATCCTATGAAATAAAATATTCTAATTATAATATCTGCCCTTATTTACTGACTGTAGAATAGCATTAATAATACAGCGTAACCTATTTATACTAACTTGGACCAACAATCCACCCAAGCTTTGCCTCCCTACCTCTGGAAGACTCCTTGAGTGCATGGGATACCCAATTATTAAATTTACATACTGGGAAACTGGGATTGTGGGAATAATTTCACAGGAGCTCTCATCCCATATGTAAATTCCTAATAGGTAAAAGGGAATCCATTCAAAGAACATCCTTAGGAGCATCATGGAAGCCTGGCACTTTGAAGCAAGGCATTCCCTGCGCTCCTGGTGGATGACAGTATTCTTAGACTGAGATAACAGAGATAGCGTGTGTTATTCATTCAATCATTTAGTACATCAAACAACTCATAACATTTCTGTAAGGGACAACTGATTTTTAAAAGCAGAGTATCAATCCATCACAGGAAAAGCAACACTGTCCCCTTAAAAGCAACTTTTACAGGATAAATCCCCTTGAAAATGGTACTGCTAATGTTAAAGTACAGGGTCTAGAACGCAAACCTGCAATGTTTGAGAATTATAAATATGAATTATTTTAAAATATCCAGACATGCTCGGAGGGGGATACGTTTGCCATCAGCAGACTGACCGTATCTTGAAGTTGGCCTTCTACTTGGGCTCATATCTGCTCCGGCAACCTAACGCTTCCTGACTGCTTTATGGCAGAGAAAAGAATCATTGGCAATCCAGTTCACGGGCTGAAACGTGACCTTGGTTTCTCACCCGCTCACCAGCTCAGTGGGAGATGAGGGTCAGCATAGCTCATCTAATTTTAAATGATCCTGTACTATGATGTTGCCTAAAATAAGCAGGTGCATTAGTTTGTTTTTAATGGTGAGCTTATGTGATGTCAGAGATACTTGCTTTATTAAAAATTGAAATTATTTTGAATCAATAAATATGGAAGGCATAATTACAATAGCTACTTTGATTTTTTATAACACCAATCGGATGGAGCAAATATCTTAAATCTATTTTCATACCATATGCCACTTTCCTGAGGCCTTATAATTTTTGATAGGACAACAACAGTCATTTTCCATCTGCAATATGTGGTTCACATGTTCACGATTTTCAGAAGTTCGCCACAAACAATTTTTAAATTGACATATACAGCTATGTGCAACATGCATCCCCTGCTTAATCTGCTACCAGAAGCATCAGAGGAGTTCACCAAACAGATGCACATTTATTTGACACATTGCAGCAGCTCATTGACCCTTATCTTTTATCGGCTAAAATAAAGAATGGCGATGAAGGATCAGTATTGCCAGATGATCTCAAAATTTCCAGGCCAATGTTGGTGCAAAAATAGCAGAAAATCAGTGGTCCCCCTTGGCCCCATCCTCCCTTCCTCTGATTAATTAGTCTGGCAGTCCATCAGGTGGGACCATGCCACCTGCCACATGGCCACACCCCTCCAAAGCTCTGATTGGCTAGAGTATGGCAGTCGATCACTCCAGCCCTGCTGCATCTCATTGATCATCTGGTTGTTATCTATGAACTATCATAAAAATGATCTGTAGCATCTGAAACTTAACATCAGTTCTTAAAAAGGGCTGCAGGGGTGATCCAGGAAAGTACAGACCAGTGAGCCTGACGTCAATACTGGACAAAATGACAGAAAACATTATAAAGAAAAAAAACATTGAACATATAGACAGCCATGATTTAATGGGACAAAGCCAACATGGATTTTGCCAAGGAAAGTCTTGCCTCACTAATCTGCTATATTTCTTTGAAGGTGTAAATAAATAGATAGATAAAGGTGAGCCAGTTGATAGAGTATATCTGGATGTTTAGAAAGCCTTTGACATGGTCTCTCATGAGAGACTGGATGAAATATAAACATCATGGGATAGGAGGCAGTATATTTTTGTGGACTGGAAACTGGTTAAAAGATAGAAAACAGAGTTTAGGGCTAAACAGCCAATTTTCTCAATGGAGAAGGGTGAATAGTAGAGTACCTTAGGGATCTGTGTTAGGCCCATTTCTTTTTAACATATTCATAAATGACCTGGTATTGGGAGCAATGAGTGAGGTGATCAAATTTGCAGATGACAAAAAATTATTCAAAGTTGTTAAAACACAAGAGGATTGTGAAAAATTGCAAGAGGACCTTGATAAATTGGAAGACTGGGCATCCAAATGGCAGATGAAATTTAATGTGGACAAGTGCAAAATTATGCACTTGGAGGCTGATTCTGTATAGGATGCCTTGCTGCGGTGGAAGCATTTAAATCGGACACGGGTACGATTCCCACCTGATTCTGGAAACACGGGTTTAGACATGCCGCGTTTCTGGCATCAGGATCATAGATGTGTGTTCGGTGCAGCACGTCCAACATGCTGTTCGGCAGGCCTGTACATGTATCCAGCACGAAGCCCGTGCTCGAATACAGGCACAGGCCACAGAGTACAGCAGAGAAACACGTCTCTGGCAATAGTGGAGATAATGGTGATCAGGTTTTGGACGTGCCTGTCCTCACTGTATTCTGTAAAGTTAGCCATCTCTGATTGTGCCTGTCTCTGAGATGGCCACGCCTCCACTGTAAAAACGTACATCTCCTAAACTGCTGTGCTCACTGACAGTAGTTTGCTGATGCATACAAGACATAGAAACTGATGATAAATGCAAGCTGATACAATCTAGACCATATTCTAGTCCTCTACATGCCTAGAACAGTGGTAGGTTATCCCAGCACACTCTAAGAATATATAAGAGAAGGTAAATATGAATATGCATGACAGAACATAACTTGCATCAAATAATACTAGGCATCATAAAAAGGCTTCAGTGAGGCATGCATGGGCCGACTCTTCATACACCCTTAAAAATGCTCAGGATGGACCCTAATCATGCACAAAAAACAACATTAACATAACAATTCCTCAAGGGATGCATATGTTTGCTGGGCCACAAATGTGTGCCCTGGGTATGGCATGCTGCATGGCACAATCTAGGGACTGTTGGCATTGCATCAGTCATATCTCCCAGTACCTGGCTCTCCTCCCTGATTTGCAGATCAGCACACCAGGTCCTCCCATGCAACCCTCAAACCACACACACACACACACACACACCGCACACTCTCATGTGCTGTCACAAAACACACACGCACACACACACGCACACACACGCACACTCTCACGTGCTATCACAAAACACACACGCACACACACATGCACACTCACGTGCTGTCACAAAACACACACGCACACACGCATGCACACACACGCACACTCATGTGCTGTCACAAAACACACACGCACACACACGCACACATACGCACACTCTCACATGCTGTCACAAAACACACACACACACACTCTCACGTGCTGTCACAAAACACACACGCAGACGCACACTCTCACGTGCTGTCACAAAACACACGCACACACACAAACACACACACGCACACTCTCATGTGCTGTCACAAAACACACACGCACACACACACACGCACACTCTCACGTGCTGTCACAAAACACACATGCACACACACACACGCACACTCTCACGTGCTGTCACAAAACACACGCACACACACACACATGCACACTCTCACATGCTGTCACAAAACACACATACACACACGCACACTCTCACGTGCTGTCACAAAACACACACACACACACGCACACTCTCACGTGCTGTCACAAAACACACACACGCACACGCACGCACACTCTCATGTGCTGTCACAAAACACACACACGCACACGCACGCACACTCTCACGTGCTGTCACAAAAGACATAATTCTGGGAAACATGCTCAGCACCTATAGATAAAAGCTGGTATACATAAAAGCATGCAGTGCCAGTGCTACATATCTGATCCCCCTCTATCACTCAAATAAACTCCTGTGGCAGATTCACTCACACTTCTAACATCAACAGTCCCATTTTACAGAGCACAGGATGTGTCAGGGCCCCAGATTAGCTCATGTAGCACAAACGGCAGCTGTCAGCACAGCCACCGTATGCACTATTGCTGGTTTTCCAATGTCTTTAGGGGTAGTTATTAATGCTCCTTAGCTTACACGATTCTCTCACCCCTGACTTCTGTCCATTATACATGCATCTAGCTGTGTTTTACAGACTGCAGTCACACCAGTTTGAACCATACTTGTCACAACCTCTATACAAGCACAGCAGAAATATTTCTAAGAAGTGGCCTTATTCCATGTTTCTCCAGGAATAGCCAGCACGTCTGCAGGGGACACAGAAATTGTACACGGGCCTTTCCTGAATACACTTTATATGTAGAGGACAGCAACCTTGGGCCAGAAGGACTGGGGTTTCTAGTACCACAGGTGCTCCTTGTGGTCTTGGGCAAGCCACTTAACCCTCCATAGCCCATGTTCCCTGTAAAATAGTTATCTCCAAGTTATAATGCCCTGTTCAAAGTAATTTCAGTTTGTTCAATGTAAACCGCTTTGATATCATGAAAGGCGGTATATAAGAAATGTTAAATAAATAAATATGTCTCCATGATGAACTATGCCCCTGTTTCGCCTCTCCCGATCATGTTCTGAGATCCTGCTAGCACCGTGGACATGCACGGGCGCAGGGTTTCAGAATATGGCCATAGGGGGGGCGGAGCCTGATGTCCAGCGGGTTAGACGCTTCGCGCTGAAGCTCCCGAGAGGCCTACTCAGAATCCTGACTTAATACCTACCTAAACTTAATATTTTGCTCCGAACTTACCGGGGTACCTCGGGGGGGATGGCGGCCCACAAACCAGCGCGCTTAGACTTCGGGTCTCCCTCTTCTTCACACGGAAAACGCTCCAAAACAGAGTTGTCTTCCCCACAAAAGACAGTTCCACTTCGGGAAAACCCCGAAATGCAACAAGAGATCTTGGAGGAAATACGCGGTGTGAAGGAACTGGTACAGTCCAACGGAGAAGCGCTCCGAGCCATGCGAGAAGACTTCGGTATGCTTCAGGACCGGCTTGAAGGTCTTTCACTACGGCAGGACAACATGGCGGGGGTCCTCGACTCGCACGCGGTGCGCTTGGTGAAACTGGACAAGGCTGAACGTCAGATACAGAATCTTCAAAAAGAATTAGAGGATAGCAATAATCGAGCCCGTCGCAACAATGTAAGGCTCATTGGAGTACCGGAGGGGGCCGAAGCAGGAGATATAAGAGAATTCCTGGTCAAAACTCTTCCCTCCTTGCTGAAGATCACTTTTCACAGAGATCTGGAAATTGACCGAGCACATCGTGTTCCTACCAACATGGCGCTCAATCGGACGACCCCCCGGCCTATCATCTTTCGATTACTGAGATATCAGCAAGTTGAGCAAATTCTAAATGCTGCCCGGGCGAATCATCATCTGGAGTTTGAAAGTCATAAAGTCTCCTTCTTCCCTGACTTGGCAAAGCCCACAGTTGACCGTCGGAAGAGACTCCTTGCTTTTCGCCCTAGACTTCAACAGCTACAGGCTCGCTTTGGCCTATTGTATCCAGCGAAGCTCAGAGTGACTCTCCATAACCAAACTAGAACATTCGAAGATCCTGATCTACTAGCAACATTTTTAGATTCCAAAGAAGCAGACCAGATGCGCTAATCCAACAACTTGGATCTGTAATCCGCCGGATCTGCCCGCCATTTTGAATGGCCCGACGCGGTGATCACAGCCTGGAACAGAGACTGCCTGGACTTTTCTTTCTGTCTATATATAACTTTCTGGGTCTCCTATCCCTCCATGATGTGCACCTCGGTTGGATTCGGAACACGCACAGCTATACAGGTTCTATGTTTCAATTTAGGCCTTCTCTGGGGTTTCTCCCCGCAGACATATGGTCGCCAGTAATTTCTGGGGTTCTGCTTCTTCTCTAATGCACTTCGGTGCTTATTTTTTCATAAGGGGCGCTTCATTGTTTTTTATTAGCTTATTTTCTATCATGTCATGTGTACAGCCATATACAGTTAATATGAGGGACATTGTGAAATTATGTGCGTTATCATGTTCTTTCTCAGAATTTTTAACTTTTCTGAATGGCCTTATGTAAGATCTTATCACTGAACGTAAAAGGCATCAATAGTCCAATCAAAAGAAAGAAAATCCTTAGCTATCTTAATCATGAGCATGCTGATTTAGTGTTTCTTCAGGAAACGCATTTAAACTCCGCTGAAACACTGAAACTTAATGCTAAGCCTTACATGGTGGCTGCCTACTCTCCCGCCGTTTCTCAACGGTGTGGGGTAGCCATCTTGGTTAAGAAGTCTTTGCAAGCTACTGTAATGGATACTAGCTCTGATAAGGAGGGTAGATGGGCCCGTGCACACCTTAAGGTTGGAGATAGTGAATTCACGTGTATTTGTATTTATGCTCCGAATGTGGATAACCCTGCTTACTATGCAAGTATTGCGCAGTTGGCACAGGCCTCTGCCAATACACCATTAATACTTGGCGGCGATTTCAACCAAGTACTTGATCCTTTGATAGATAGACAGCCGCCTAGAACGAGTGGTCCACCCAGGAGTCTTGATACCCTTACAGCTCTGATGAAAGATCTTGCGTTAGTAGATATATGGAGGCTGCTTCACCCCTCCGACTTAGAGTTCACCTTTTTCTCAGCCCCCCATCACTCACAATCTAGAATAGATTTTTTTCTTATCTCCAAAGCACTGATACCCCAAGTGGACACGGCTAGGATTCATCCTCTCCATATCTCAGATCATGCTGCCATATCTTTCTCATTACATGTCACTACGCAAGGTGAACATCCCCGTGCTTGGTATTTTGATAGATCCCTACTAGACCAAAAAGATTTTCAGGTTGACATAAAGGCCGCTATCCAAGACTACTTTCATTTTAATTCACCCCATGACACTGCGAGCTGGGCTTGGTGGGAGGGTTTCAAGGCGTCTATCCGTGCAACTATAACTAGCTATCAAATCCGACAGGGGAAACAAAGAAAGCAACATTTACTGATTCTAGAACAACAGATACAAGCTGGAGAGCGTCTCCTCACGTCCCGTACTGACCCATGTATTTTACTTCGCTTACAACGCCTTCGTTTTCAATACAATCAGCTTTTATATACCGCTGCTGCTAAAAATATTGAATCACAACAAGGGATGTACTATCGGGAAAATAACCGTGCTGGCAAATTGTTAGCCAATGCCCTGAAAGGTCAAAAAGAAGCCAAGCGTGTTACCGCTCTCCGCAATCCGTCGGGGGGGAGCTTGGTCACTAAAGATACAGAAATATTAGAACTCTTTCGTGATTTTTATACTCGGCTTTATCAATCTGAATGTGACTTCGAGCCAGAAGCATTTGAACGATTACTATCAGGGGTACAACGACCGACCCTATCTGACGAAGATAGAGAGGCCATGGACAAACCATTCACTTTATCAGAAATTCAATCGGCACTCAAGAGATGTGCCACAGGTCGAGCCGCAGGCCCGGACGGTCTCCCAGTCGAATTCTACAAAACTTTTAACGCTGACTTAGCTCCGTTTTTGAAACTTTATTTTTCTGCTCTGGCCGAGGGGGGATCTCCTTCTGGATCCTTCTCAATGGCAAATGTAGTAGTTTTTGAGAAAGAGGGGAGAGATCCGCAACTAACAGCTAATTATCGTCCCATTTCCCTACTAAACGCAGACTATAAAATATTTGCCACCATTCTCTCCACCCGGCTCTCTGACAAGATGTCTACTTTAATACACCCAGATCAATGCGGTTTCATTCCCGGTAGATCAACCGCTGATAATGCTAGGACCCTATGTCATGTACTGACTGCCGCAGTTAATCTTGATCGACCATTGGTTGGCCTCTCACTTGATGCTGAGAAGGCCTTCGACCGCTTAGAATGGCCCTTCTTGTTTGCAACTCTCCGCTGGTACGGATTCGGAGAAGGCTTTCTCCGATGTCTCCAAACCATGTATGCACAGCCTACAGCTAGTATCTGTGCTAATGCTTTAAAGTCTCAGCCATTTCCCCTGCAACGCGGTACTCGCCAGGGATGCCCACTGTCTCCACTTCTTTTCGATCTCGCACTCGAACCCTTAGCTTTACTAATCCGGCAATCCAAGGATTTTCATGGAGTCCCTTTCTCTCATAGGGAAATCAAAATTTCAGCATATGCTGATGACCTTATGCTCTTTGTCTCCCTAGACTCAGTGCCGGCTGTCCTAGAGCAAATTGGTAAATATTCACAACTCTCGGGCTATAAGATAAATTGGACCAAATCGGTAGCCTTTCCACTAAATCCTCTGATCCATCAGGCAGATATGCAGTCCTTTCCCTTTTTATGGCAGCCTCGCATGGTCAAATACCTTGGGGTGCACTACTGCTCTCCTTTAGAAGACACCATCACCTTCAATGCTAAAGATTTAACCTCTAAGGTCCGGGCGCTTACTCAACGCTGGACCCCTTTAACACTTACTTGGTGGGGCCGCCTAGAAACCATTAAAATGATGATTGTTCCCAAAGTGAACTACATTTTAGAAATGTTGCCATGTCTCCTACCTCGACGTACATATAAAGATTTAGAGGGTCTTCTGACTAGATACTTATGGAAAAACAAGACACCTAGGATAGCGAAACAAAAGTTACAAGCAGATAAAGAAAATGGTGGTGTCAGATTCCCTGATTTCCTGAAATACCACCACTCTTTTCTTCTCAAACAAGGCGCTCGTTGGCTGGAAGACCTAACACCGAGTAGACCAGTGTGGCTAGATATAGAGGAGGACCTTTGCAAACCAATTCCTCTTACTTATCTCCCTGGTATGACTCTCCCATCAGACTCCCACTATCCACCAATGCTCTTAGACACTTTAGGTGCCTTTAATACCCTTGCGCAATCTCTAGACTCCCGACTTTGTCCGCTAGATAGACTCCCGCTTTGGCACAATGCTCGATTTCAAATACAAAATAAACCGATGGCGTGGAGCCCCTGGTACACTAGGGGCATTTGGATCCCTAACCAGCTGTTCTCTGATGGTCGCTGGAAAAACCTTTAGCGAATTACAAATTGAATTTGGTCTCCCTGCGAAACACTACTTTCAGTTGGTGCAACTTCAGCATTGTCTTCGGAGTGCTAAGGTGCTCCCGCCATCGGAAACCCATACCCAAGGATTGTCGGAGATTATCCGATCTATCGGGAGCTTATCGGGTGTAGCATCTAACTTTTACAAAACTTTATGTAATACTGTTAATAGAGGCACTCCTACAGCACAGAAATCCTGGGAGCGGGAAATGCATGTAACTTTGACCCCGGAGCAATGGAGCCTAGTCTGGAGCAAGGTGACACGGGTCTCTCGATCCGCCTCACTCACTCAGACACTTTTCTTTCTAGCCCACCGATGTTTCTATACTCCTGACAGGTTAGCCAAATGGAACGCCACCCAGAGCAATAGATGCTGGACATGCCATACGGCCATTGGTTCACTCACTCATGTTATGTATGAATGCCCCGCATTACAGTATTACTGGAGTCGGGTCTGGGGTCGTATTCAATCTATTTTGCACTTTCAAGAGCCCCTCTCTTGGAAGATAGTGGGACTCCGCTCAGCTGCGGGGATCCCCTCTCTTTCCAAATCGGCTTACTTCCTTTTAGACTTTATGCTGGGCATAGCTATATCCCTAATTACGAAATACTGGAAAAATAGCTCCCATCTGAGCCCCAATGAATGGTGGAATCATGTCTGTCTCTACAGTAAATATGAGCAAATACCTCGTATGTTAGCTTCTTCCGCTCAGACCCCTCACCACTTGTCTAAATGGAAGATGCTCAACGACTATGTTCAAACTGCTAAATGCTCTCATCTGACTGTTTAAATCTGTGTAAATCTCTGTCACATGATCATTCTGTATCGCAGATACTATTTCTGTTTGTGTTGATGTACAATTACTGTTGTTTGTAAGCGCTTATATGATGATACTTATCAGTTTAGAGAAGAAGCATAGGGGTGGGGGGTAACTGGGGTTGCTTTTTCCTTATTGTATGTTTGTATTTGTTTCCTTTGGTGTGTTGTTTCTTTTTGCTTGTTGTAAAATGAAAATAAAAGTTTAAAAAAAAAAAGAATATGGCCATAGACATTTTTGCAAGAAAAATGTCTCCCGCACATGTCCATATAACGAACTCAAGCTATGAAATGACCTTCTTAGGGAAAAACTACCCAAAGTACAAATACGCGATGCAAAGTCTCACATTAGGAATCACCACCCAGGAAAAGTAGGCGTCATTATGGATAATACTTTGAAACCCTCTGTCCAGTGTTCAGCACAGCCAAGAATGCTAATAGAATGCTAGGAATCATAAGGAAGGAATCATAAGGAGAACAAAGCCAAGGATATTATAATACCTCTGTATCGTACCATGGTGCGACAGCACCTTGAATATTGTATGCAATTCTGATCACCATATCTTTAAAAAAAAAAAGCAGAAATAAAAAAGGTACAGAGAAAAATGACCAAAAATGATAAAGAGGATAGAAGGATAGCCCTATGAGGAAAGGCTTAAAAGGTTAGGGATCTTCAGCCTGGAAAAGAGAAGGCTGAGGGGAGATATGATAGAGGTCTATAAAATAATGAACAGACTGGAACGGTTAAACACAGATTAGTTGTTTATCCCTTCAAAAACTAGAAAGATTAGGGGGCACACAATGAAACTATAATGTAGCACAATAAAGACTAATTGGAGAAAATCTTTTTTTCACTCAATGTGTAAACAAACTCTGGAAGTCTTTGCTAGAGAATGTAGTAAAAGCTGTTAGTGTAGCTAGGTTTAAAAGAGGTTTGAACAAGTTCCCAGAGGAAAATTCCATAAACCATTATTAAAGACTGGGGAAATCTACTGCTTACCCCTGGGATAAAATGGTAAATAAAGGCAAAAGGAACAGGAGACCACTATGGTTTTCGAAGGAAGTAGCTGAAAAAGTGAAGAAAAAGAGGGAGGCCTTCATGAAATACAAGAGATCACAGAGAGAGGAAGACAGGCATCTGTATTTGGAAAAACTTAGAGAAGCTAGCAAAGTAGTCAAGAAGGCAAAGATTCAAAAGGAGGAGGAAATAGCCAATGCAATAAAATGGGGGGATAAGACATTTTTCAGATATATTAGTGAGAAGAGGAAGGGCAAAAGTGGTATTGTCAGACTCAAGGGTGCAGGGGGGGAATATGTAGAAGCTGATAAGGATAAAGCGGAATTGCTTAACAAATATTTTTGTTCTGTGTTCACAGATGAAGAACCAGGAGCAGGACCTCAGAAAACACCCACAAATAAGAACAGAAGCGAGGGACATCTTGAACAATTTTCAGAAGACTGTGTTCGTGAGAAACTAGCTCAACTTAAAGTAGACAAAGCGATGGGACCTGATAGGATACACCCTAGAATACTGAGGGAACTTGGGGACGTTCTAGCAACTCCCCTGACTGACCTTTTCAATGCCTCGTTGGAGTCGGGAGTGGTGCCAAAGGACTGGAGAGAGGCTCATGTGGTGCCTTTATACAAAAGCGGAAGTAAGGATGTAGTTGAAAACTACAGGCCGGTTAGTTTAACTTCGGTGGTGAGTAAATTATTGGAAACGCTGCTGAAAGAGAAAATAGTGAGGTTTCTGGAGTCCAGCGGATTACAGGATCCGAGGCAGCATGGATTCACCAGAGGCAGGTCTTGTCAGACAAATCTGATTGATTTCTTTGACTGCGTGACCAGGGAGTTGGACCGAGGGAGAGCTCTAGATGTGGTGTATTTAGATTTCAGTAAAGCCTTCGACACTGTTCCTCACAGGAGACTTATAAACAAACTGAGCACCCTAGGGATGGACCCTAAAGTTACTGCTTGGGTTAGAAATTGGTTGGGTGGGAGGCGACAAAGAGTACAAGTAAATGGAGCTCACTCTGAGGAGAAGGATGTTACCAGTGGTGTGCCCCAGGGATCTGTCCTTGGTCCGATTCTTTTTAACATCTTTGTTAGTGATATAGCGGAAGGGCTGTCGGGTAAGGTTTGCCTCTTTGCGGATGATACGAAAATCTGCAATAGAGTAGACACCCAGGAAGGTGTAGATAACATGAGGAAGGATCTAGCTAAGCTTGAAGAATGGTCTAGAATTTGGCAGCTGGGATTTAATGTTAAAAAATGTAAGGTCATGCATTTGGGCTGCAGCAATCCAAGGGAGCAATGCAGTATAGGAGGTGAAGTACTTTTGTCCACTAAAGAAGAGCAGGACCTAGGCGTGGTTGTGTCTGATGATCTTAAAGTAGCTAAACAGGTAGAAAAGGTGACGGCAAAAGCTAGAAGGATGCTTGGGTGCATACGGAGAGGAATGGCTAGCAGAAAAAAGGAGGTGATAATGCCTCTGTATAAGTCTTTGGTGTGACCTCATTTGGAGTATGGTGTGCAATTCTGGAGACCGCACCTTCAAAAGGATGTGAACAGGATGGAGTCGGTGCAGAGGGTTGCTACTAAAATGATTAATGGGCTTCATTATAAAGCATATGAGGACAGACTTAAGGATCTTAATATGTACACCTTAGAGGAAAGGCGGGATAGAGGTGATATGATGTTCAGGGAGAGAGCCTCTTTCAATTGAAAGCAAGTTCTGCTACGAGGGGACATGGGATGAGGGTGAAGGGAGATAGATTCAGGAGTGATATGCGGAAATATTTCTTTACAGAAAGAGTAGTGGATCCATGGAATAGTCTCCTAGTGGAGGTGGTAGAGATGAGGACAGTAACTGAATTCAAAAAAGCATGGGACCAACACAGAGGATCTCTAAAGGTAAAAAGTGGACTGTTGTAGTTGTTGTTATGGAAGGACAGACTAGATAGGCCATGTGGTCTTTTTCTGTCATCATGTTTCTATGTTTCTATGTTTCTATGGAATCTGTCTACCTTTTGGGAACCTGGCAGGCAGGGCTGGTGCTACTGTTAGGTAACTAAGCGGTCGCCTAAAGCACCATCCCTCGGGTGTGCCCATCGCTGCCTACTGTAAACAGGAAGTTGGCATCTGGCATCAGAGAGGGGGCAGAAACAAACAGCCCTGCAGTGCTGAAGTTTAAAGGTAAGTGCAGTGGGGCTGTTTGTGCCTATTGCCAGAGGGGTGAGGGGGCGTAAGGGATGACATTCGCCCAGGGTCCTCATCTCCTTGCGCCAGTCCTGCTGACAGGTACTTGTGACCTGGATTGGACACTGTTGGAAACAGAATACTGGGCTTGATGTACCGTTAATCTGAGCCACTATGGCATTTCTTATTTTCTTATGATGTGCTGCTCTGGGATCTGATCAATGAGATGCAGCCAAGAACAGTGACTCTCTCTGAACCAGGATATTGCCTTTTTTTGCTCCATTTTCCACAGTTTCTCACCCAAAGCAGCAGTGGACAATAGCTAAAACTCCTGAAATCCATGACATATGACATTTTCCCAAAGACCTGGGCAAAAAAGTCACCTAATTAGGTGGGAAAACCACAGAAATGGCAACATTAGTAAGGATCCCTTCAGGATCCTAACCATTCTATTTCCAGCTTTGGCAGTAGGTACATGCCATCTTACTGTAATATTCTCCTTCTAAGAATGACTGCTTTGGTTCTGCCTGACCCATATATAACCTCAGTGAACAGAATGTAAGATGTAGTTGTTGCTTGGTTTCCGTTTGAAGATGTTTATAGTTATATAGATGCCTAGTCTTTTTTTGTGTCTAGTGTGGATCTGCCCTTTAATATGAAGACTGGAGATCCAGTCAGAGGTTTTACCTATCCCTCTGCCACAGTGTGGAGATGTTGGCTTGCTTCCCAAATCTAACTGAGGAGTCTGCAGCATTGGAGTGGACTTTGCCTGCTGGAGAAGGCACAGTTGTGTAGTTATTGTGAGCGCTGAAGGAAGAGAGAAGTAGGATCGTAGGGAGGAAGGAAATAGAAGATTATATTCTGCTACTTGCTCAGGATATCTTTTCCAGAAGCAGAACAGGTCAACATTTAAATTGGGTTCACAAATACAAATACTTTAGAGGGCACTACCCGTTGTAATCCAAGATTTTATTATTGTACTGAACATTACAAACTGCTACTGCTTGAGCTGGCTAAGGACCCAATTCAGTTTCAAGAGCCTCTTGGATTGATTCACCAAAGGCCTTGAAGGAATTTCCCTTCTCCCATAGAGGATCTGCTTCCTGTCGATAAAGATGTATGCTGGCTGAGTAAAGGAGGAGAAGAGAGACCAAGAGAAAAAATATTCTGTAACCTGGCCCTAGCAGGACTGGTCTGCCTCCCAAAGGACCGGGTGGGGAGGGGGGGTTTTACAGTTATTTGATAGTTTATAAATTTTAGAGGTTGACATGGAATTTAAAAAATTGCTCCTTTAACAGAGCCTTGTTGATCACTTGAAAAATGGTACCAATGCAAACCGTGTCAGCTTACTTCCCTTCACAGATCCCACTAGTTTGAAAACTTCAAAGAGCCAGTTAGGTGTGTGTGAGACTACAATTTCCCCTTCCACTACACATCTGTCTACTTTTCTTAAAGTAGTGACATTATATGAGTCCCGGGTGCAATTAATTCTTATTATTTGTATCACTGTTGAACATGATAACCATTTCCCATAGGCACGACCAAATAATGAACCATTTTTCATCCTGTCAAAAAACTGCAGGTGGGCAGGATACTGTAACAAAGTCAAGATATTTAGCATAATTTTAGTCTTCAAGTTTTACCCTTTTTATTCTTTCCAAACCATATAGGAACTATTTCCATCCATATACACCGCACTAATATTTGAGTATTAAGAAGCTATTACGGTACCTAAAGCTCTTTAAAATGCTACTGCAGCCTGTTTAATGGGTTATTAATGAAAGGATGTAAAGCCTTTTAAGAAACACTACATTAAATGTTCTTTTAGCATCTGCTTAGTTGTTGCTATTAAGTGTTGTTGAGTCGGTGTTGACTCATGGTGACTCTCTGGATAGCTGTCCTAAACTGTATTCGATCTTCAGTCTGGCAGCTCATTATTGATAGCTACCAGTAATCTATTTGTGCCCTTGGCTGTAGTAATGCCAGACAGCTGCCCCATCCAGTATGCCTTAAGGGTTGTCCATAGCTCTGTGTTCCCTCTACCTTCCCCACTAATAAAGAAGCCTTCCTTCTTTGCATGATTATCCAAAGACTAGCCCAATGACCAAGATGATATAAAGGCATCTATGCCCACAGAGCCCTGCCAAGCCCTCCTCCTCCCCCCTATCTACCTCACCCACTGTCACAGACAGCGTCTTTCATGCAGCAGCAGCAAATCACACTCACTCTTGCCCTGCTGGCTTTGACGAAGACAAAGGGCACCAGCTGACTTGGTCCTCTCCTTTGCCCCATCCTTGATAACAAGTTCCTCTGGTTGGAGAGAGTGACTTGGCAAAGGTTGGAGGGTTTGCACTGGCTTCATAACTTACTGCTTCAAACTTGATCCTGCCTTCTACATAGGGCTGAATAGAAACTTCTCAGGTTTTTATTCAGCCCTATGTAATTTTCAAAGGTGCCAATCTGGAGGATAATTTTATGACCAGACACAAAACCATGGTTTTGGGACATCATATATTGTTCAAGTGGTACACACAAAAATTATTTATTTTCCCTGGTTCACTCACAACCATCACTCTGTAATGTGTACTTCCACTTCTGGGGCATATTCTTCAGTGTAGGCAAGGGAAGTCCCTTAAATGTCCATAGTGCCTAGTTTCAAGCTTGCCAGTAATCCACATAAGGGACATTTGATAAAGTGTTAATCATTTAACAAAGAAAGCATAGTTACTCACCTGTAACAGGTGATCTCCGTGAACAGCAGGAATCAAGCTTCACATATGAGTGACGGTACCGACAGAGTCCCCATGGGAACGCTCCCCCAGCGTCCAATAGGAAAGCCTTTGGGACTAGTCCACTGCACCTGTGCATCTTCCTTCCTGAGTCTTCACATATGGGTATCGTCGGTACAGAACGCTTTTGGGAGCATCCCACAGCACCTGTGTGCTGCCTTCCCGCCTTTCCCAACTGCCTCTCTCCAGTTTTCCATTTTCTGCGGAGCCGGCAGGACGTTCTCCTGTCACCGCAGAAAATTCTTCTTTTTATTTTTACTTTTTTGTGGTCGCGTCTGCCTTTCCCTGACGCTACCGGTACCGCCGGTACTTTTCTTTCTTTTTCCTGAAGAATTTCTTCTTTCCTTAGAAATTTTTTTCCTCTTTAGTGCCTGACGGGTTCTAGGCCACTAGGCCTCTACCCCTCCATTATGGAAAAGCCAGCCACTATCCTTAAGAAATGCTCAAAGTGTGGAGGTACAGATATTTTTTCTGACACTCATACTTGGTGTCTAAAATGTTTGGGTCCTGACCATTGCCCTCTGGAGTGTCTCTCCTGCTGGAGCTCAAACAGAAGAGGTCTTCAGAATCGAGCACAAATCGATACCCGGTCCACATCGCTCTCGATGTTACCAGCTAGAATATCTTCTTCACAGGTAGCCAAACAAAAGTCTGTAAAGACTAGCCAGTCCTCGAGTGGTAGATCTCCTTCTCACTATTGAGATGGCTTCGGCCTTGCCCTCGAGGACATCTTGGCAATAAAGCCCCGGCGGGAGTCTTCGGGCTCCAAAGCATTAACGGGGCTCCGGGTTGTTCCCGGGGTTCTTACCTCGATGAACATACCTGGGCCATGCTCGGTGGTTGTGGCCGCTTTGAGCAGTACCGACACCCCGGCATCGGCTATAGTGATGGACGAAACACTCCTCACCGATGAACGTAGTCTAGCACTCTCGGCTACTTCGGTACTGCTAGAGTTGCTGCAGACCGTTCCTCGAGTATCGGTATTGACTCCGGTACCGGTATCGACATCGGTGTCGGTACCGTCCATGCTTGCTTCGACAGAATCGCTTCCCTCGATGCCGAGCCTGGAATTGATCCCTATCATGGAGGATTCGGTACCGACTCGTCTCGGTACCGACCTCGGGCGCTACCTAAGACATCGCTTTAAAGAAAATCCGATGCTTCATCCTTTTCAGTCTTCAGATCCCGATGACTGGGATGAATCCATCGGTACCAAGGCTGATCTTTCCACAAATCTAGCCTTTACCCCTCATTTCAGAGAGTCCTCCTCGGGGGAAATTTCTTTTCAAGCTTTTCTGCTTGATATGGCAAAGTTACTTGCCATTTCTATACCTGGTAAAGAATCCCTACCGTGGAATTCTGAGACACTGCAATTCCCCTGCATTCCAAAGGAGGTTATCATGCTTCCTTTGCATCAGATCTTACAAGATCTACTGTTAAGAATGTGGGAAACTCCTTTAACAGTATCCCCACATTCCAAGACACTTGACACTATGTACAAGGTGCCACCTTCTCCAGGTTTTCAAAAGACTCAACTTCCTCATCATTCTATTGTTGTAGAATCAGCAATGAGGCGTATTAAGAGTGCAAAAAAGCACTCTTCTTATCCGCCAGGTCATGAGTCTAGGACTTTAGATGCCTTTGGACGTCGATGCTTCCAGGCATCCATGCTTTCAGCAAGAATTATCTCATATATTTTCTATATGGGATTATCTCTTGAAGAGGTCACAAAGAACTTAAAGTTTTTGAACCCTTTTCTTCCAGAGCATAAAAGAGCAGCTATTCCTTATTAGTCTATCATGCTCAAAATATCTCTGGGTTCCTTAATCGTGCTTCCCTGGACTGTTTTGAGTCTATTAGCAGAACTTCTGCTATAGCCATAGGAGCACGACGCATAGCCTGGCTCCAAGTTTCTGACTTGGACAGATGGGTTCAGGAAAGGCTGGGAAATACTCCTTCTACTGGTGAAAATCTCTTCAACAAGGAGGCTTTATTTCAAGCTAATCAGTTGAGCACTGATGCTGATACTTTCAGAGGATTGTCCAAACTTTCCTCTATCCCAGCTAATAAAAAATCTCATAAAAAGCTTTATTCCCCCAAGGGGAAAAAGTTTTATCCATCTTCTACCCATTCTGCAGATGTTTCCAAAGATGGGCAACACCACACCAGGCTAAGAAAGTCAAAACCTCAACAGGCTCAGTAAACCCAGCAATCGCAGGGTTTCTGATATTTTATTCACTTTTTCTGCGTGAGGTTTAGAACTTAAACCTACTTCTTTTCAACAGAAGCATCTAAAGTTCATCTCATCCATGCTGAGATATCAGTCATACATTGACTCAATCCTCGGCTCTGGGCATGAATCTCTTGCTACAAGAGAAATCATCTATCCTTCTAGCTAAGAGCTATTAAGGACTATCATACCCCAGACATAACAGGTTTCTCCTTTTAAAACAAAAGGAGAACTAACAACTAACAACAAGGTGAACTATACTTTTCACCTTGTCAGTTTCCTGTACGAGGATATCTCATACTTTTAACTGCAAGGGGACCCTATCCCATCAAAGACTTACTAGATTGTAAGTCTTCTCAACTCTGTATTAATTTCTATCCCTCTTAGCCCAGACATTCAGTCTCTAAGGGGCTTGTTTACAAAGCCGCGGTAGTGGTTCGCGATCGCGATCGCAGCTGCGGCCCCATTGAAATCAATGGGGCCGCGGCTCCGATTACGATCGCAAACCGCTACCGCGGCTTTGTAAACAAGCCCCTAAGAGTACTACTAATCAACTGGAGGGCTTATCCTCTAAGCCATAGGATTTTCTTCAATACCTACTCCAGTAACTAGTTTCCATACAGAGTTTTCTCCCCTTTTGCAGTTCATCTCTTTCTCACATATCTTTTTAAGGCAGCTTTTCAGACAGAAATTGGGTATCACTACTCCAAATTATGTCTGTCGGTCCTCTCCAACCTATGGGACCTAACTTTTATGCTGCCTTAATAATAGATAATTCCAAAAGAGATCCAGAACTCAATTGGACTATTTATTGTTGCAGGCATCAGGCCTGTCTGCTATTCTTAGCCACGTTCAGTTCTCTTTGGCTCCAACAGAATAGATTAGGTTGCACACTGGCAATTCAACAGCCAGATCTAAGCAACATACAACATGCTCTCTGCAATTCTGCAACAAAGCTCTGCAACTGTGGGCCTTTGCCAGAGAGCCTCAGAGCTACTCCTAATACGGAGCTGCCAGATAGTTATTAAGGGCTTCAGCTGGTAGACTCTGTTAGTCATGTTCCTATATGACTGTTTTTTTTCCTTAAAATTTCCTTTTAAGAAAAGGTAACCAGGGTTTTAGACCACGTGAAAGTGTAGAAAATTGCACAATTCCCTGGTTGTTCCACATCTCACTGGAACTTCCTCAACAGGGATGCATTTTTTCACTGCAGTTGGTCCTTATTCACTACTTTCCTTCTAATTTCCTATACTTCATGGTAGCTTATGCTGAACAGGAGAACGCATGATACTCATATTGCCCTCATAAAGAAGCAAATATGGTATCTTCTTATATTGCGTCTTTTTCTCTAGCTACTATTTGAAATTGTAGAAGGATCCAGACTTGCTGTCTTAAGACTAAGGATCTCCTCTGCACTCATTCACGTACGTCTCGAAACCTGGTTATTCAGGGGCTAGATCTTTTCAAGAAGTCTAATCCTATCCCTGTAAGTGAAGAACATATTACACGTTTCCATGAAACTTTCTCTATAGTTCTTCCATATTTAACCAGACAGAGATTCTCCATCAAGATTTTCAAGTAGGTCTTAATCCTTCTTGTTGTTGTGTCAATCTCTATACAACATCTGACTTTGAAAGATTTGTCTACTGTCCATATTAATGCTGCCCCAGCATACCATAAACTCAGTGGACAACCAATTTCTATGGTATTTTACCAAATACCTTCTTTTACCGTTACCTTTTGGGTTACGCCACATCTGAAGCTCTACATGTAAAGTCTTCATCATAAGTGACATCGATTACAAAAGACTTTTACTGATCTTCAAAAAATTGGAGGCTCAACACCTAGTACAAATATCTTTCTCTTTCATTGGAATAAAGGGGGTCTTAAAGACCTATCCCCTTTTTTCTGCAAAGGGTATTTCTACCTTTTCATCCAAACCAATCAGATTATCTCCACTCTTCCTAGGACCTTATTCTGCTCCAAGGACAAGAAGTTCAATTTTTTGGACTTTACAGAAGCTTTAGCTATCTCTCAAAAGTCCAACCTCTTTGAACTCCCCCAGTACTTCTTCTGGGGTTAGTTCTGGCCATGAGGACTTCTTATCTCTTCCTGTATTGCAAAATTTATTTTTTTCCCTCTACTTCACATTGGGGGAATTTCTTTGAGGATAATGATCTGGTTCTCAACCACAGACCCTTATTACCCTCAACAAATATTTTTGCAATATTTTTGAGTGTGATCCACATTAGAAAATTAAGACTCAACTTTTTTTTAATATTAAGATTACACAAGGACTCCCCTCCGGATACCTTGTTAGTTAAGCTGTTCCACAGCATCTCTTTTTCTTTCTAGTTCAACTCCTACCCTCCATCCCTTGGATGCATGAGGTTTTTGAGAGATAAGCATGGCCCATCTTTAGATTGCAACATGCTGGGGTCTCCTCCAGGCATCTTAGCTTGGGAGTCCCCATATGAGAAGACTCATTCCTGCTTGTTCCTGGAGATAGCACAGTTACTTACCTGTAACAGGTGATCTCTGGGAACAGCAGGAATAAGTCTTCACAACCCACCCACCTCCCCTAGGAGTTGTATCTCTCTATCTATCTTTTTCCTTTCCCTTGCTCTCTCTCTTTGTCTCAGCTCTAAAACTCAACTGGAGAGAGGCAGTTGGGAAAGGTGGGAAGGCAGCACACAGGCACTGTGGGATGCTCCCAAAAGCGTTCTGATTGGACGCTGGGGAGCATTCCCATGCGGGCTCTGTCGGTACCAACGATACCCATATGTGAAGACTTATTCCTGCTGTTCCCAGAGATCACCTGTTACAGGTAAGTAACTGTGCTATCCCTGAGGCCAAAGAATAGAACCAAAGAGTGTGAACACAATGTGACCCAGTAGACTCAATTCCAGTTTGCTATACCACCTCTAATGGAAGTTTGGTCTCTTGTAGAAGTCTGGGATGGAGGGTAATAGTTGAGTAAGTCCCAAAACGATGCTGGAGTACAGCTTGGCCAAAGACAGCGTCCTGATGGGAGTCTCTGTCCAGACAATAATGTGCAGAGAAAGTATGAATGGAGGACCAGGTAGGTACCCGACAGATCTTGTCAATGGATACTGAATGGAGGTTGGCAATTGAAGTTTCCATAGTGTGCACATTATAAGCAGTGACGTGACCCTCCAGGGAGAGTCCCACTTGTGCCTAAGCAAAAGAGGTGCAGTTCGCTATCCATTGGGATAGAGACTGCTTTGTCACTGGTAGACCAAGGTGACTTGGATCAAAGGAAATTAATAATTGAGAGGATTTCCTGTGAACTTTAATTCTATCTAAGTAGTAAGCCAGCACTCGCTTGCAGTCTAAGGTGTGTACCGTTGCTTCCATTCGAGATGTATGTGGTCTCGGGAAGAAAATCGGTAGAATTACTGACTGGTTCAGATGGAAGAAGGAGACCACTTTTGGAAGGAAGTGTGGATGGGTACGAAGGACCACCTTGTCATGGAACCGGATATAAGGCGAGTCTGCCACCAGAGTCTGCAGTTCACTGATGCGACAAGCTGATGTGACGGCTATGAGGAAGATTATCTTCCAAGAGAGAAACATCAGTGAAGCGGTTGCTAAAGGCTCAAAGGGAGGCTTTAGAAGTTGAGCTAGAATCATGTTGAGGTCCCAAGCCACTAGAGGTGATTTAATGGGTCGCATGGACATCAGGAGACCCCTAATGAAGTGTTCTACTATGGGGTCTGAGGAGATAGGCTGTTTGCCCAGTAGTTTGTGATAGGCTGCAATGGCACTAAGATGAACCCTGACTGAGTTGGTCTTAAGACCTGCCAAGGACTAGTGGAGGAGATATTGAAGAAGGGATTCTACCCGGCAGGCAAAGGGATCAGCGCCCTTTGGGGAGTACCAGAGGGCAAACCGCTGCCATTTAAAGGCATATGATCGTCTAGTGGACTGTTTGTGTAATGCAATAAGGATATCCTTAACCTCCTGTGGCAGTTCAAGGTCAGCAAATATTACGCTTTCAGCAGCCATGCCATGAGGTGAAGGGCATGAAAATTGGGATGGAGACGTGTCCCTTGGTCCTGGAAGAGGAGTTGTGGTGCACATCTGAATCTGAGGGGTTGAGTCTGCACCAGGTGAAGGAGCAGAGGAAACCACGATTTATGGGGCAAAAAGTGGCTATGAGGATCATGGAGCCCTTGTCAGCTTGTAGCTTGAGCATTTTTGGTATCAAGTGGATGGGTGGAATTGCATAAAGCAGGACCCATCCCCAATGGAGAAGGAAGGAATCCGAGGCCTTTTGGTGCAGGGATGAAAGCTGTGAGCAGAACAATGGAAGATGTGTTTTGTTGAGTGGTGAAAATATCTAAGAGTAGGGTTCTCCACATTCAAAAGATCCAAGCAGCATCTTGCAGGGTCCACTCGTGTGGATGAAGGATATGGCTGAATCTGTTCACAAGGACATTAAATTTGCTTGGGACGTACACTGCCCTGAGGTGAATGCAGTGTGCAATGGCAAAAAACAGAGGCAAAGCGCTTCATGACATAGGGGATAGGACCCCGTTCCTCCCTGTTTGTTCACATAGAGCATGGCAACCTAGTTGTCCATTCTGATTAATACCTGTTGGCCTGAAAGTTGGAGTTGAAAAACCCGAAAGACATTTGTTAGTGTATACAACTACAGGAGATTTATCTGCAATGCAGATTCTTGTAGCATAAACAGACCCTGTGTGGACAGGTCATTCAGATGTGCTTCCTGACATAGTTTGGAGGCCTCGTTGTCAGGAGGCATCTGAAAAGGTGATCCATCAAGTAGGTTCTGTGGGAACACCACCAGTGAGGAGACCTGATTAACTGAGAGGTGATGTGTATCTTGTCTTTGAGACGCCCCTTTGCTTGGGTCCATTGAGAAGACAGAGTCCAATGGGCTTGCTGCATGTGTAGGCGAGCATAATGGACTACATAGACTTTTGAGGCCATGTGCCCCAAGAGGCGTAGTATCTCTCCAGCTGTTTCCAAAGTTTTTTGCTGAATGAGTTTGATGAGTTTGATGAGGCGGGCAGAGCAGTTCTGTGGAAGGAAATCTCAGGCCTTCTGAGTGTCCAAGAGTGCTCCAATGACCTTGAGCCTTTGGGTTGGAATGAGGTGTGACTTTGGGAAGTTTAGGACAAATTCTAAATGTTGGAGCACGGTGATGGTGTGATGCAGGGAGAGTTTTACCTCCTGAGGGGAGTCTCCCCTGATTATCCAGTCATCTAAGTAAGGGAAGACGAAGATTTCCAAAGTGTGGAGATAGGCTGCAACCACTACCATGCATTTTGTGAACACTTGTGGTACGGAGGCTAAGCTGAAGGGCAGTACCCAGTACTGATAGTGGTTTTCCTGAAATCTGAAATGCAGGTACTGTCTGTGCTGAGGATGGATTAGTAAGTGTGTGTATGCCTCCTGTTGGTCTAGAGAACATAGCCAATCATAGCTCTGGAGGTATGGGATAAGAGTTCTTAGAGAAATCATTTTGAATTTCTTTTGGACCAAAAAATTGTTTAGGTCCCTGAGATTCAGGATGGGCCTGAATCCTCCTGTTTTCTTTTGATTGAGAAAATACGGAGAGTAGAAGCCCATCCCTTCCTGAGGGGGAGGAACTTTTTCTATGGTGCCCTGAGATAACAGAGTGGACAACTCTTCCTTCAAGAGTGTGCTCTGAATGGGGTTTGTGTGATAGTCCCCTGTGAAGTCAGTGGGGAGTAAATCTTCAAAGTGAAGCAGATACCCCCTTTGGACAATGTTGAGAGTCCACTGTTCTGAAGTGATGAGGTGCCACCTGTGGGCATAAGCACAGAGTCTGTCTACTATGTTCAGGGGCTGGGGACCCTGCAAAGGCAGAGTGGCAATGCTCTTTAGGAAGCAGTCAAACACTAGGTGCAGGTTGTGCCTGCGCCGCTGTTTGGGGCTTATGAGCCTTGGATTTCTTGGGTTGGCGAGGGCCCTGCTGTTGCTGTTGCTGCTGAAGCTGGTAAGCAGCTGCAGGTGTGTAGGAAGGATAATATCTCTTTTTCTTAGAGTAGAAAGGTTTCTTTGAAGAGCCTTCCTTTTGGAGGGGTCAGCTGTCTTCCTAGAAAGGCATTTGAGGTGAGATCATCTGTCTCTATATCACCGGCCTGTTCTCTCCCAACTCTTTCCAAAAACATTCTCTCCAGTACATGGGATATTAGCCAAATTGTCCTGAATCCACTGTTTGAGATCTGACGCCTCTAACCAGGCCATCTTTCAAACTCCAGTGCAGACTGCTGAAGCTCTGTTGGTTGATTCAAAAACATCAAAAGATGCCCAGGTAAGGAATTTTCAGGTATTTGGATCTTGTCTGATAAGCGCTTGGAATGTACTCCTCTTATCATCAAAAAGCATAAGGAGAAATGTCTCCAGATCCCTGGTCCCCCAAGAAAAGCAAATTGCCACGTAAATAGAAGACACCCACTATTAGAACATCAGGCTGAAAACCAGTACAAGCTGATTGTGTTTGGGTCTATCTGACAATAAGAGAACGCCAGAATTCTCCTGAAGAAGATATTCGAAACACGGTCTGTGTCGGGCTTCGTGGCGTATTTTAGTCAAAGAACTCCTTCCTCCTTACCATGTATTTTATTTTATTTATTTTATTTATTTAAAGGGTATTTCTATCCTGCCTTATCCTTCAATTAAGGCGGTGTACACAGCAATCAAGGAGTTGGCATTTGTGTTCAAGGTATTCTTATGTTGTACAGTGGATGTGTATGCATGTGGGTAGGATGATTAGCGTGCGCTATTTACAGCATGAGCTTTATACAGTGCTATGTACAATGAGCATGCGGGTGAGATGTTAGTTCATGGCTGTTGCTCCCATTATGTGTTTGTATCGTAGTGTTCTAAGAAGAGCAGAGTCTTTAGTTGTTTCCGAAAGTCCTTAGTGTCTTCCGTGGATCGCAGCTCATTAGGGAGTGTGTTCCACATTCCAGGTGCTGCCATTGATAGCGCTCTTCGTGCGGTGGACTTGCATGCCTTTGTGTAGTCTTTTGGCGTGTTGATTGTGTCCGATGTGGCTCTTCTTCTAGGTCTTGTGCTGACGTCGGGTTGTATGAGGGGTTGAAGGCTGTGGGCAGAGTTCCTGTGTTTGATTCTGAATATGTTTAAGATTGTCTTGTATTTGATTCATGAGCTGATTGGGAGCCAGTGTAGGTCTTTTAGTATAGGGGTGATGTGGTCTTGTTTTGATGCTCCGGATATTATTCGTGCCGCCATGTTTTGGGCCATTTGTAGTGGTCTGAGTGACTGTTTTGACATACCTGTATAGATCGGGTTGCAGAAGTCGAGTATGGGAGTAATTAGAGCTTGGCAAACTGTGTGGAAATGATCTTGTGTGAGGAGTGGCTTGAGGCGTCTGATTATTCTCATCTTGAAGTATGCGTTTTTGGTGGTCCTTCTGATGTGCGACTGTAGGTTTAGCTCCCTATCAAGCGTTACTCCGAGATATTTCACCTCCTTTTTTTAATGGTATTGTTGAAATTGATGGAGGGTGGTGGGCTGAAGCTGTTGTTCCGTGTGACGAGAAGTGCTTCTGTCTTGTTGTAGTTTATGGTCAGGTTGTTGTTATGTAGCCAGTTGGACATGTTGTTGAGGCAGTCTGTTATTCTGGTGTAGTCAGGGTTGTCGAGGTTGACTGGGGTGTATATCATGATGTCATCTGCTTAGATTGTGTAATGTATTTTGTGCTCTTTCATGATGTTTCAGATCGGTTGCATATAGAGGTTGAATAGTAGTGCGGATAGGGCGGAGCCTTGTGGCACCCCTTGGTTGATCTTTGTGGGTCGTGAGGTGTTGGGACTGATCTTGACCTGGAACTGTCTGTCAGTTAGGTAGGAGTTGAACCATTTCAGGGTGGTGTCATTTTTTTTTTTAAATTCTTTATTTTGCAATGCATTACAGTAACACAAACCAAACATCCAACAACCTCCCTGGGTCATTTATTCCGATGCTCTGTAGTCTGGTTAGGAGGATTCTGTGGTCCACTGGGTCGAATGCAGCTGAGATGTCTAGGAAGATCATTAGTGTTCCTTTTTTGTGGTTGTCTATGATTTGGAATATGTCATTGAGTAGATATAACAGTAGGGTTTCGACTCCGTGGTGTCCAGATCTCTGGTGACATCCTTGAGGAACATGCCATGTATAGTATGTAGGAGGTAATTCTTGAGGTCAGCATGCATGCCAGAAAACATCAATGCTCAAACGCATTGAGTATCCTCGAGTCTCTACCTGGAGCATAGAAGAGTGATTCTTGGAACTCTTTTTTCAATGCATGGCTGATTCCACCACCATTAAGTGGTGGGGGAGTTGAGGTTTCTGAAAGCCTGGGCACTCTGGAACTCGATACATGACATCAAGCCTTTTTCTGATGGACGGAATCATGAGAGGAGCCTCCCATATGTGGAGCTTGAAATCCTGTAAGATGCGATGCACTGGTAAAGTAGCTGCCTCTTTAGGCATAGGAGGGTGAAGGATCTTGTGTTCCTCTGCCCTTGGTTCCTTCTCTGAGGCCACAGTGATCTGCAGCCCTGCTGCCATGTCTCAGATGAATTCTTGACAAGACATGTCTTCTGGTGGGGACCTGCACCACTCTTGAGGAGGGGACAGGTCTGAAGGAATTTCTGGAAGGTCTTGGGAATCCTGAGAATCCCCTTCAGTCTGACAAGAAGTCAAAGTATTGGTGATCATGCTTTTGACCCTGATACTTTGTTGATGTCGAGGGTCAATGCCAGTACCAATGCTCTGATGTCAGGGCATTGATAGCTATAGCTGTGTCAGCCTGTTGGGTACTAGTGTTGTTGGTCGGTTCCAACTGAGGCATCAGTGGCAAGAGGTCTACCAATGTAGACTCAAGGGCCAGCATCGGGGCTGATACAGCTGGCTGTTGGCAGGATACCAAAGTCTGCACTGCTGGAGCTGTTGATACCATCGGTTCCGAGGCTGCCAGGAATGTGGCCAAACTCCTCTTGAGAACCAGTATGTGCTGGTCCAGAGAGATGGCTGATGTCTGGATGGAGTCACTTATGGGGCTTTGAGTCACTGTCCTAGAACACAGAACTGGTAGCTCTCCAGAGGTCGATTCCTCAGGAGCGTCCCAGAGTCCCTCTTGTGTTTTAGAGGACAAGTCCTCCCGCTGGGGCTGTTTGGCTGGCTGGTCTGCATCGCCTCTTCACTCAGTATCAGTCTTCGAAACTGATGCTGAAGTTTTAGATTTAGTCTTATGTTTGGACTTTGAAGAGACCTAAGACCCATGCGAGGAGGTCAATGTTCTCGATGATATGAAAGCCACTGAAATCGAGTCTGGGGTAAATAGCAGACCATACTGTCTGGCTCTATTCTGTAGATCTATCTTTGTCTTTGTTGGCACAAAGGACAAGACTTTGGTAAATGGTTGGGGCCCAAACATTTAAAAAAACAGTCATGTTTATCTATGACTGATATTGTACTGGAACATTTGGTACATTTTTAAAACCACTGACGGGTTTTTTCATGTTTGAGGTTCTCTTCAGAAATGAAGAGAAAAATATAGGCCGAAGGCCTAGTTGGTGGTGGATACCGCAGAAAAAGAATGAATAAAAATTTGAAGTTAAACGGAAAAGATATCGGTGCTGGTGTCAGACTGATGTAACCACCATTGACAGAAAGGCAGAGCACAGTATTAAACCAAAAAAAGAAACATTTTTCAGTGGTTACAGGTATGTACAACCTGCTGGCTCTGAAGAAAATGAAGAACTGAGGAGATTAGTTGGGAAGGCTGGAAGGCAGATGTGCAGATGCAGTGAACTGCTCTCAATGACTTTCTTATTGGATGCTGGGGAGCATTCCCGTGGGGGCTCCATTGGCACCAACATCACCCATATGTGAAGACTGCATTCCTGCTTGTTCCTGGAGATATTAGCATTTCCTGTTTGCACACACTAGTGCTAACAGTTAATGCAGCAGCTTGACACTATACACTTATTCCTACAAATGCAGAGAAGAGCAGGAAAATAAGTAAGCTACCACACATTAAATGTTAGCGCAATATATAATACATAAACCACAAAAATACCATGATTTACAGGAATAAATACACAGAAATCTAACTGTGCCTTACAAAATTGCGCTCATAGTCACTGAAAATCAGTGCCTATATATATCATATATACAATAATATGAACATGCCACACGTCTACCAAAAACCTTCTATCTATCCCATCATCCAAGAAAAAATGTAGCCAAACCACCTGTAATCGGGCATTCTCCCTTTACGCTCCATCTATCTGGAATACCTTACCACATGAACTAAGGAACTGTCCCAACCACTCTGAATTCCGGAAGAAACTGAAAACTCATCTCTTCCAGGAACACTTCTCCCTACTAGCATAAGCTCCCTCTAACCTCCTCTTCAACTATCCATGCAAATAATCCTAAGCAACCATGTAAATAGCTCTTAAGCCTCCGCAAGGAGTAAGGTTCCTGTTAATCACTTACTCTGTCTTCCAATGTTCTAACGTTACAATGTATTCATGTAAATAGTCCCTAAACAACCATGTAAATAGTTTTAAGCCTCTGCAAGGAGTTTCTTGTTATTCAGTTACACTGTGTTCTAATGTTTTATTGTTACAATGTATTCAGTTGAAAATACTGACTGTTATGTTCCCTGTAAACCGCCTTGATTTGTAGAAAGACGGTATATAAAAACTGTTAAATAAATACATATAAATTATTTATTTATTTATTTATTTCTGGTCCCACCCCAGGAGAGGCCCCATCTTACATGGAATTATGTGCATGGAGAATTATTCATATGAGAGGGGAATTTTAGAAGCACTATTTGTGATTTGAATATCTGCAAATGGGCAGCAGACGTACAAATCATGGAAATGTCCCCACAGCCAATTTACAAACCAGCTCTGGGGACATTCAGAGCACAAGCACATCCAGGTATGAATGGAGGCATGGCCAGGATGGTACTAATATCCTGGACGTCACCACCAGATCTCAGAACTGGCCTAAATGCCTACTGAAACAGCTCTTGCCAAAGTCTCCAGTGACTTGTTCCTGGTAAAATCCAAGGGCCTTTACTCTGTCGTCATCCTTCTTGATCTCTCTGCTGCTTTTGACACTGTTGACCACAACCTTCTCCTCGATACCCTGTCCTCGCTTGGTTTTAGTGGCTTTGTAATATCCTGGTTCTCCTCCTATCTCTCCCATCGCTCCTTCAGTGTGTGTTCTGGTGGCTCCTCCTCCTCTGCTACCCCACTGCCAGTTGGTGTACCCAGGGCTGGCCCGTGCATTGTGCAAAAAGGTTGTTTGCACAGGGCCCTGCGCTTTAGTGAAGCGCGCGAGTGCCGAGAAATGACCTTTAACCTTTTCCGGCACTCGGGGTGCTTCACTGAAACAACCACCAGAGTGATGGAAAACACTCTTCACAGCTGGCAGCTGTGCAGAGGGGCCTCGCAGGGGCTTCCCTGGCTCCCTCTGAAGTCCTTTAGATGGCCACGAGGCTCTTTGGTGGGAGGGCGGGGGGGCGCTAGGACTGGAAATGGGCTGTGCTGGGGGGGGGGCGCTTGGACTGCATATGGGCTGTAATGGGGGGGAAGCTTGGACTGGAAATGGGCTGTGATTGGGGGGGGGCTAGACCTATAAATGGGCTGTGATGGGGGGAGCTTGGACTGCAATGGGAGGGTAAGCTGGGACGAAATGGTCAGATGGAGGGGGGCTAGGATTGGAAATTGGAAGATGGGGAACTTGGACTCAAAATGGGCTGATGGGGGGGCTGGAATAGGACTTGAAAATGGCTGATGGGGGGGCTATGATTGCAAATTGACAGATGGAGGGAGCTTGGACTGGAAATGGGCTGATGGGGGCTGGAATAGGACTGAAAATGGGCTGATATTGGGGGACTAGAATTGAAAATTGGCTGATGGGGGAGCTTGGACTGGATATGGGCTGATGGGGGCTCAAAGAGGACTGGAAAAGGGCTGATCAGGGGGAGCTTGGACTGGAAATGGGCTGATGGGGGGCTGGAATAGGACTGGAAAGGAGCATATGGGGTTCTAGGACTGGAAATGGATTGATAAGAACATAAGATATACCATACCGGATCAGACCAAGGCCATCAAGCCCAGTATCCTAATTCCAACAGTGGCCAATCTAGGTCATACGTATCCAGCAGTTTCCCCAAAAGACATAGGTTCCACAATGCTTGTATTGGGTCAAGCATTGATATCCTGGGTCCCTTTTTAATAATGGTTTATGGACATTTCCTCCTGAAACTTGTCCAAACCTTTTTTTAAACCCAGCTACACTAACAGCCTTTACTACATCCTCTGGTAACAAATTCCAGAGTTTGATTACATGTTGACTGAAAAAATATTTTCTCTTATTTGTCTTAAATAGTTTACCCTGTAGCTTCTTGCATGTCCCCTAGTCTTTCTATATTCTGATAATGTAAACAATAGATCTATGTTTACCCATTCCACTCCGTTCATTAATTTATAGACTTCTATCATATCTCCTCTCAGCCATCTCTTTTCCAGGTTAAAGAGCCCTAACCTTTTTAGCCTTTCTTCATAGGGGTATCCTTCCATCCCCTTTACCATTTTGGTGGCTCTTCTCTGAACCTTTTCTAATAATGCTATATCCTTTTTAAGATACGGCGACCAGAATTGCACACAATATTAAAGGTGCGGTCGCACCATGGAACGATACAGAGGCATTATAATATCCTTTATTTATTTTCCATTCCTTTCCTTATGATACCTAGCATTCTATTTTCTCTCTTGGCCACCGCTGCACACTGGGCCGAGGGTTTTAACATGTTGTCCACAATGACACCCTAGTCTTTTTCCTGGGTGGTGGTTCCTAATGTGGAACTTTGTATCATTGAACCATAATTTGAGTTGCTCTTCTCTAGGTGCATAACTTTGCACTTGTCCACATTAAATTTCATCTGCCATTTTGATGCCCAGTCTTCGAATTTATTAAGATCCTCTTGCAATTTTCCACAATCCTCTTGGGTTTAACAACTTTAAATAGTTTTGTGTCATCTGCAAATTTGATAACCTCACTCGTTATTCCCTTTTCCAGGTCATTTATGAATATGTCCAAAAACAGTGGACCCAGAACAGATCCCTGGGGTACACCACTATTCACCTTTCTCCATTGGGAAAATTGGCCATTTAGCCCTACCCTCTGCTTTCTATCTTTTAACCAGTTCCTGATCCACAATAGTGCACTGCCTCCTATCCCATGATTCCTTGATGTGGGGTCATGGGAGAATAGGACTAGAAAGGAGCGGATGCTGGGTGGATCTAGAACTAGAAGGAAACTGATTTTGGGGGAGGACGAAGGGGATGGGGAATGAGGATGGAGAGGGGAAAAGATATTTTGTGTGGGAGGGAATAAAAAGCTACAAATGGCCTTGTTTGGGAGAGTAGATGGGGATTGAGAATGGAAGAGTGAAATTTGAGTGTATGATAAAGGAATAAAGAAAGAAATGGGGGAAAGAGCAAAAGGGGAAAGATCAGTATGATAAAGCAGATGTAGAAAGAGAATGGAAAAAATCTAGAAGAGAGAAGAAAGGACAAATGGACAGCTTGCAGAAGACACAAAGAAACCAGAAGAAAGTGACTGGAGCAATTGCAACTGAAAAATAAAATGCCCAACCAAAAGGTAGAAAAATACTTTTTATTTTGAATTTATTAACTGGAATATGTCATCTCTGGGAAATGTGCATTGCTAACATCTTGGCATTTTTGTTTAGTGCAAGAGGAAATTAATTTATAGTTTTATTTCTCCAGTGATGGTGTACATTTCATGTTTGGCTTTTGGGGTTCCAAATTTAATTATCTTCCCTTGTTCTTTGTGTGGTGGCGATCTATGTTCTGCATGTGCAACCGAGCAGAGGTATTTTGTTCATGTAGTTTCTATTTGACAGTCCCACTTGTTCTCTTTCCCCTGTAGGAGATGTATTGGTATTCTCTGGGATGCATTGTCTTAATATTTTCCGTGTTGTTATGATACGGCAGGTTTGCAATGGGTTCTAAATGATCAGTGTTTATAGTTCTTCATAATGGGCCTGGCGGTTGGCACTGGAATATTGTAATTTAGAAATCTGGTAGTCTTTCTTTATCCAGACACTAATTAAGAGGCATGTTTACTAAAATAGCATGTTAACATTATGCAAATATTTATGCAAATGAAGCCCCACAATGAATCTCCGCACATAGCCCCGCACACCCCTTGGGTTGCCCCTGGGTGTACCCCAAGGATCTGTCTTGGGTCCGCTCCTTTTCTCTCTCTATACCCAGTCTCTTGGTGCGCTTATCTCTTCCAATTGCTTTCAGTACCATCTGTATGCCGATGACTCCCAGATCTACCTCTACGCCTGATATCTCTACGGCAATCCAGACCCGGATCTCTGCCTGCCTTTCTGACATTGCTGCTTGGATTTCTCACTGCCGCTTGAAATTGAACATGGCCAAGACTGATCTTTTCATTTTTCCCCAAAAAAACTCCCCTCCTCCTTCTTTCTCTGTCTCTGTGGATAACTCTGTACTCCTTCCTGTTTCCTTGGCCCACAATCTGGGGGTTGTCTTTGATTCCTCTCTCTCTTTCTCCACACATATCCAGCTCGTAGCTAAGACCTGCCGTTTCTTTCTCTATAACATTAGCAAGATCCACCCTTTCCTTTCTGAACACACTACTAAAACACTTGTCCACTCCTTGATCACCTCCCGTCTTGACTACTGTAACCTACTCCTTGCTGGTCTCCCTTTGAATCATCTCTCTCCCCTTCAGTCTGTTCAACACTCTTCTGGGAGAGTAATCTTCTGCCAGCCTCGTCATGCTCATATTACTCCTCTTCTCAAGTCACTTCAATGGCTCCCTATCTGTTTCTGCATCCAGTACAAGCTTTTTCTGCTGATCTATAAATGCATTCACTCTGCGACTCCTCGGTACCTTTCTTTTCTTATCTCTCCTTATAACCCCCCTCAGGAACTCCGCTCTTCTAGCTAATTGCTTCTATCTGTGCCCTTCTCTCCTACTGCTAACTCCAGACTTCGCTCCTTTCACCTTGCTGCACCTTACGCCTGGAACAAACTACCTGTGTCTGTACGCCAGGCACCCTCTCTAACCCTCTTCAAATCTAGGTTGAAAACTCACCTCTTCGCTGCTGCCTTTAGATCCTGACTCACCTGATCTCCTTTGCCTTCCCCTTTTCTTTCCCCTTGTTCTATCCCTGCTTACACCTTCTGTGTTTTGTCTTGATTAGATTGTAAGCTCTGATGAGCAGGGATTGTCTCTTACATGTCTGTACAGTGCTGCGTATGACTGGTAGTGCTTTACAAATGCTCAGTAGTAGTAGTAAATCGTGGTCAGAGTTATACCTGCTTCAAGCACAAAGTGGTATCAGTAAAATGTCTGTTTTCACTGTCAAGCATCTGGAGGGGGTGGAGAAGGAGCTACATTCCTATCCCCTATATTCCAGTACATGTCAACGACAACTGACAGAGAATGGGGGCTCATGTTATCAATGTACTCTGCCGCTGGATAGCCTCATTCGTTAGCTTGCCTGAGCTGGATGTCCCTGATCCATGCAACCCTACTGGGGTTGTCTATGTGCTCAGCTATTCACAAGTCCACTTTGGAGATGTCTATGTGTTTAAAATTAGCCGTAGACACAGACGTCCCTGGTGTTTTCCTGCACGTTCCACTCTGGACGTCCCCAATTGCACTTGAACATCCCTTCTAAAATTCCCCTCATTGAAGATAACTTTACAGTCATCCCTGCATGCATCTTGCCACATATGTACATTGATGAGCTCTTATAAATACCAGCTGGTGTAAAAGCATGTGCTGTGGCATGAAGACATGTGCTTTGCTGGTAAGCATTGCTGGGTGCTCATTCTAGGCAGAGCGTGGGCAAAGTTTTCAGGTAGGTGCATAGATTATAAAATGCCTTAATCTACAAGTGTATATGTGCAAAGTTCACATGGACAGCATAACTGAGTCTACACTCAAGGTGCTTTCTCTGCCACATTTGCTATTTTACAAAGACAAGTAGGTGCTTACTTGATTTAATAAAATAGCCGTTACGTAGGCACCTATCCATGGTGCCCTGTTATAAAATTACTCTTATAACACTACTGGATTGGCACCAAACATCTAAGTGTTTTTTAAAATATTGACCTGAGTGTATTTTATCTACAGTGTATTAACTGCATGGGCAGATGCAGGAAATGCCCCGACCAATTAACACAGAGGCTTTGTAGTTACCCCCCACCCCACCCCCCCACCCCCCAAATGCCTTTTCAGAATGTTGCAATTAAACTTTACTGCAGACTTGGGCAAAACAGAACATTGCTTGGAATTGGAACGAGTCTTTCTCCATGAGTGCACAGCATTGATTAAATGCTCTCTTCATAGTATCACAACCTATTGCTCTTTCATCTATGTCTGTGATCCCATTTAACCTTTCACAAGTTTTAAGGATTTTTGGTTTCCCAGTGGTTTGGTAAACCTAGTCCTTTGAACTGAGCTTTCAGCTTAAATACTGTATATAAGGGGATTTCCTTTCTATACTGGGATCCTCTTCAGCATACAGAAAATTTCTCACACAGTACTTAATCCTGCTAGCAGCATTAACTAGAGGCTCTTACACTCCTTTAGTTTTAAGCTTCTAGGCCAAGCTAGAATGTTCTCAGCTTCAAAGATGAGTCCTTGCTTGTAGTCAGCCAGATATTTTGGGAAACCTCTGTCTTCAACAAGTACATCACAAAAGACAAACTTAAATCCCAAGGGCCTAGCAAATGCATGGCAAAATCCACACTGCCGTCTAGGAGTTACTGGTTTATAAGGATTCAGGAAGCAGAAAATCCAGATGGGGTTGCTGTAGCACTATGGTTTAATAAGGAGGTGCATTGATATGAAATGACATTGAAAATATCAGCAACGCTTCCCATGTTGTTTCGTGTCATTTGTAACCCGAAATGACAGGAAACAAAACAAAATTAGGGGAGTTTTATCATATCATATTAATAGTGCATACTATTGCTCAAATGATGTGCCCTATTACTAAATAGTGTACCCTATTGCTTAATAATGCACACTTTTATCTATAGGCACACTACTGAATAATAGTGCACACCGTTGTGCAATAGTGTACATTATTGAGCCAAAGGATGCAGTATTGCACAATTGTGCACACTAAAGGCATTGCCTATTAAAATGAAAACAATTTTTTAAGTTCAAATTTGTTATTTATATCAACACAGATATGATAATGAATATAAATCACAGGGAGGGAGGTAAAAGGTAAATCACCATTACAAATGACAGTTACTCACAACCCACCAAAGGCTCAAAATCTTAGTATCCACATAAAGAAAAAGAGATAAACAAATCATCTGTAAAAAAAATCACAGCTAGTAGGGAAGGGGGACAGAGTCTTCAGTATATAATGAAAGGGCGTAGAAGGTACCCAACATCGCTAGGTCTCTGAAGGTCAAGGTCACCATTGGCACTGAGGTAGTCTGCCAAAAGCTGCCATACAATAATCATCCCAGAGCCTTGATAGCTTTTTCACTGCCTTGAACTCATAAGTCATGCAAGGCCTGATTTTCGAAGGCCTTTACACAGGTAACTTCCTTTGTTACCCGTGTAAAGGCCTTATCTGGGGTTTTTGAAGGGCATCTACACGAGTATTGCCCTTCAGAAATCCTGGCTAAGTCCCTAACGCACCCAAATGCTACCCGCATAGCATCAGGCTGTGTTAAGGGCATTCAGGGGTGGAGCGTAGGTGGAGGAAGGGGCTAAATGGGTAGCAGAAATTTTCGATGCTACCCATGTAGCCTTTGCGGCTGCAGGGGTGCCCAGGCTGCTGCAGAAGTGAAAATCAGGGTTAAAGAGGTTGGTCGGCAAGCTATGTGTCGCCGTGGCACATAGCCTACCTAACTCAAATTCAGGTCTGCGGTGTTCCACTAGAATGCTAAACTTAATAGAGATGCATTCTTCCAATTGGCCAAAATCATCTGCAGGGTTAAAGCAATGAGTTTATCATGGAGCTTCTTTTGTGGCTTATTCAGACAAGGCTCAATGCCCAAGGAGCAGATCATGAAAAATCTTGGCATCATCACTGCTGTAGCAAACGTGCATGAACTCAACCTGGTCTTTATGAATTAGGGACACAAGTGCCAGATTTAAGTGAGCTGCCCAGGACCTTAGCAAGGACCTTGCAATTTAAATTCAACAGAGATATAGGTCTGTAATCCTTGACCCTCTGCGATTCCCTATCAGTTTAGGTAATTGTCTATCAGTTGCGGAAATATTTCTTTATGGAAAGAGTAGTGGATCCATGGAATAGTCTCCCAGTAGAGGTGGTAGAGATGAGGACAGTAACTGAATTCAAAAAAGCATGGGACAAACACAGAGGATCTCTAAAGGTAAAAAGGGGACTGTTGTAGTTGTTGATATGGAAGGACAGACTAGATAGGCCATGTGGTCTTTTTCTGCCATCATATTTCTATGTTTCTATGTTTCTATGTATTAATATTATACGAGCCTCAGTGAATCTTGTCCCTTCATAAGGTTCTGAATACAAGAATTGGAAGAGCTTCAGTGGGCATGGGGCCAACTGAGTGCCAAAGCAACAGTAAAATTCTGTGGTATATCCATCTGGGCCAAGGGTCTTGTTGGATGGCTAGGCTTTAATAGCGTCCATAATATCTTGAATAATAATTGGATCCAAAAGATTTTTTTTGCAATAATTGTATTTATTTTTGTGAACATTACAAAGTAAAATACACCAAGATATACAGTAGAAACAAAAGCAAGCAGATAAACCATGGAAGGAAAGTGAAGTATATGTAGGTCTATCTTTCTCAATACATATAAGAAAAGAAAAAAAAAAGAAAGAAGAGATGAGTACTGGCACATGTCATGCTATAAATCTGTAACTCTCCTAACAATTAATAGAGAATCTCTATCACCCGCTTCCCTGCTATAAGCAGACCATAAACAAGCCAATAAACACTCAGAACAGCCAACCCCCCTTCCCTAAAGCCACTTTTATCCCTTTAATCCCCACCACCCCAACATGTCAGGCAGACCAATAGAAAGAAGCACAATGCAAAATGTTAGATGATACACATAAGAGATGCAAAAATATATAAAAAAGCATATCTCATCCAGTTAGAAACTAAATCATTCAAGGGGAACAAAAGAAATCTGAACAATTTCAAAAGCTGCTAAAGATTGAAACAGCGAGTCATCAGATTAAGATACTACATGAAATTACTTCCCAAAATTTGAAATTTAGCAATGGACCCAAATAAGGTTGAATTTATGTGAGTTTTTCTTCAGTAACCAAGTAAATTTGTCCATATATATTGTATCCCATATCTAAGCAAGCCTCTCTCTGGTAGGTGGCACAATATCTCTTTTCCAGTTATCACACATCTGGCAGACTGCACTGAGGGGTCCTTTTACTAAAGTATGTTAGGCTTTTGCAACGAAAGTGCGTTTAGTGCAAAAGCGAATGTGTAGTAATTGCAACTGCTGCACTGGCAGTTGGGGGCATATCTAGGGTGTTCTCAGCAGTTACCGCACTGAATAGTACCCTAACCCATTGCAGCTCTGAAGCAGGGGTAAGTATATATGTGCATGCCTTTCAGTAATCCATGTAGTTGGACAATATTGAAAGGGTTTAGGCACCTAACATTGACAGTGAGGCTCGCTGAATTCCTACATTTATGCTCCTATGAAGAAAGACTTGGGGATCTTCAGTTTGGAGAGGAGATGGCTGAGGGGAAATAGAGTTCTATAAAATTCTAAGTGGAATGGAACCAGTAAACTCAAATCAATTGTTTAATCTTTCAAAAAGTACAAAGACTAGGGAACACGCCATAAGATAGAAAATAGGTCATTTAAAACCAATACGAAAACAATATTTTTTCTCTCATGTCTATGCTTTGGAACTCATTGCCAGAAGATGTGGTTAAAGCAGCATAGCTGGGTTTAAAAAATGTTTGGACAAATTCCTGGAGGATAAGTCCATAAACCATTATTAAGGTAGACCTAGGGAAAGCCACTGCTTACCCATGGGGATAAGTATCATGGAATCTGTCTACGTTTGAGATATTACTGCTAGTAACTGTGGTCACGATAGAGGATGTACATATATACTGTAGAACCCAAATAAACAGGAAACCCCGTATCCTCCAAAATATTTTACCATCTTCTCAAAATGCACAGATATTCACATTGGGATTATTCTGTCCCCCAAATAGCGGGGATGGGCATCCCAATGGGACGTCCATTCCCACTATTCATGGGCCTCCCCGTTGGTGTCTAACTTCCCCGCCAGTTGTACGGGGAAGTTAGATGGGGGCGGGGATGGGGCGGATTGGGGGTGGAGTTAGGGCGGGTGGTGGGTGGTCGCTAGCCCTGGACATACAGGGCCAATTCTAATGTCTGCCCTGTATGTCCAGGGCCAGCAACTTTTAAAGGGAAGTTATTCCACTTCCGACGTAGTGGATCGGCGGGCCTGGGGCGCGGATGAGGTAGGGGGTGCCGAGGACATTCCCCACAGCCCGATCATGGCTGTAGGTGGCCGGATTGGGGTTCGGGCTGTGGGGAATTAGCTGCAGGAGCCGTCTGCCAGGATCGCGGCTTTTAATTGGAGCTGTGGTGCCATGGCAACCGGATGCCATGGTGCTGCAGCTCCATTTAAAAGCTCTGACTGAGTTAGTAGGGCATGTCCTGTACATGAAGGCCAGGCTGAATTGCAGTCCTGGCCTGTACATGCAGGACTATTCGTGATTCTGATCCTGTGGGGTTAGAAGTTCCCCGCAGGATTAGAATCGCAATGCCCTCTGTACATCCGGTTCAGACCAGATGTACAGAGGACTTCAACGTCCGGGACGGAATAAGGCTAAATGCATTTAAGAGGAGGAAAAAAGACCTCAAAGTCTATTACTCTGGCTAAAATAAGCCTCTCTTATCTCTCCACTGCTGACTATTTATAAAACTTACGCTACATTGCTATCCCACTACTGCTACCCCACTATTGTATGATTGTATGATAACATTTGCTGCATAGCCCTTTCCATTCTTTCTATGGCTCCACATCTCATTGTCCTCCTTTTCCTCTTACTCCCTAACTGTTTGTTTCCCTTCCCTCCAGCACCATCACTCCTATACTCCTCATCCCTCCCTGGCCACCTTCACTGCCCCCTCCATTCTGTCTCCTACCCTACCATCAGTCCTTGAGCTTCATCACTCTCTCCATCTCATCCAACCGTCCCCATTTTCTCTAAGCCAACCCCACCCTCGTTTCCGCCGCACTGTCTCCTCTTTATCTCACCAGTACTTTATTGGTCCATACATGTAAAGGTCTCCCTTTACATGTATGGACCAATAAAGTACTGGTGAGAGCCTACACCTGCCTACGTTTTTGTACTGTGTTCTGTTTGCCTGCGTGGCAGTGTGCTGCCTTTGGTGCCCTCCACTTTATCTCGTACTCTGCTACTCCTTCTCCTCCTCTCATCCGGTAATATAAACTCCAATCCTGGACCCCCTAGACCTTTTCTCTCACGTTGAGAAGAGGCCTTCACGTAACTTATCTAACCTTATCCATATCCCTCTCCTCTCCCCTCCGCTCTCCCCTTCTCATGTGCCTTGTGGAACGTAAACTCTGTCTCTAACAAACTTGCTTTTATTCATGACCTTTTTATCTCTAATGCCCTACACCTCCTTGCTCTAACTGAGACCTGGCTTCTCCCTGACGACACCGCATCTACTGCCACTCTCTGTCACGGGGGCTATCAGTTCTCCCACACTCCTCATCCCACTGGCCGTGGCGGTGGTGTTGGACTTCTACTTTCTTCCTTTTGCCAATTCCAACCCCTCATCCTACCACAGTCTCACTCCTCTCTCTCCTTTGAAGTCCATTCCATCCGCCTATTCACTCCACTCCCCCTCTGGGTAGCTGCTATCTATCAGCCTCCCGACAAGTCTGTTTCTACCTTTCTTGCTGACTTTGACTCTTGGCTATCCCTCTTTTTTTGACCCCTCCGCCCCGAATCTTATTCTTGGGGATTTTAACATTCATGTTGATAATTCCTCTAATCCCCATGCTTTAAAAATCCTCTCCCTTACATCCTCGCTCGACCTTCAACTCTGCTCCACTGCCCCCACTCACCAGCATGGCCACTGCCTTGACCTGAAATTCTTCTCTAACTGCTTACCCTCCAACTTCTGTAACTCAGTCTTTCCCTTATCTGACCACCACCTCCTAAGTCTTCCCCCGCTTCAGCCTCGTCCTGTCTCCACCAACCTATTTAGAAACCTTCTTGCTATTGATCCCTCAGCTCTCTCTTCCATTTCTTCACTCCTTTCTTCTACTCTGTCATCCAAATCCGTTGATGAGGTAGTGACCTCCTATAACATTGCACTCTCCTCAGCCCTGGATGCTCTTGCTCCACCCACCCCATGTCCTGTAAGATGTTCTACACCCCAGCCCTGGCTCACACCCACTGCCCGCTATCTACGCTCCTGTGCCCGCTTTGCCGAGCGTATTTGGCTCAAATCCCGCTCCCATGCTGACCTTCTTCACTTCAAATTCATGCTTTTCTCCTTCTAATCAGCCATAGCACTTGCCAAGCATCTGACTAACTCTCTTGCCTCCGATCCTCGACATCTCTTTAATACTCTCAATTCTGTCCTCAAGGTGCCTCCACCTCTGATCCCTCCCTCCCTTCCTGTCCAAACCCTGGCTGACTACTTTCATGACAAAATCTTTAAGATCACCCTCCAATTCCCCACTACCCCTACTACCCCTCCTCTCTCCCAACTCTCCCCCCCCCTTACTTCTGCTACCCTCTCCTCCTTCCCTGTGGTCTCTGAGGAGGAAACCGCACTCCTTCTTTCTTCCTCCAAACCCACCACCTGCTCCTCTGATCCCATCCCCACCCGTCTCCTAAGCCCCATCTCCTCCTCCATTGTCCCTTCCATCTCTCATTTTCTCAACCTATCGCTCTCCACCGCAACCTTCCCTGCAGACTTCAAGCATGCTGTGGTCACACCCCTCCTCAAGAAACCCTCACTTGATCCCACCTGTCCTTCTAACTATCGACCCATCTCTCTCCTTCCCTTCATCTCTAAATTACTTGAGCGTGTGGTCCACCACCGCTGCCTTGATTTCCTCTCCTCTCACGCCCTCCTAGATCCTTTACAGTTTGGCTTCTGTCCCCTACTCTCCACTGAAACGGCTCTTACCAAAGTCTCTAATGACTTTGTTCCTGGCAAAATCCAAGGGCCTCTACTCTGTCCTCATCCTTCTTGATCTCTCTGCTGCTTTCAACACTGTTGACCACAACCTTCTCCTCGTCACCCTGTCCTCACTTGACTTTAAGGGCTCTCTACTATCCTGGCTCTCCTCCTACCTCTTCCATCGCTCTTTTTGTGTTCTGGTGGCTCCTCCTCCTCTGCCACCCCGCTTTCAGTTGGTGTACCCCAGGGTTCCATCCTGGGACCACTCCTTTTCTCTCTCTATACCCAATCCCTTGGTGCCCTTTTCTCTTCCCATGGCTTTCACTACCATCTCTATGCTGACGACTCTCAAATCTGCCTCTCTACGCCTGAAATCTCTCCAGCAATCCAGACCAAGATCACTGCCTGCCTTTCTGACATTGCTACCTGGATGTCTCACCGCTGCTTGAAATTGAACATGGCCAAGACTGAATTCCTTATCTTTCCCCCCAATGCCTCCCCTCCTCTTCCCCCTTTCTCAGTCTCTGTGGATAACTCTGTAATCCTTCCTGTTTCTTCGGCCCGAAACCTGGGGGTTATCTTTGACTCGTCTCTCTCTTTCTCCACACATATCCAGCTTGTAGCTAAGACATGCTGTTTCTTTCTCTACAACATCAGCAAAATTATCCCCTTCCTTTCTGAAGACACTACTAAAATGATTATCCACTCCTTAATCACCTCCCGCCTTGATTACTGCAACCTTCTCCTTGCCGGCCTCCCTGCAAACCATCTCTTTCTCCTTCAATCTATTCAACATTCTTCTGCTCGACTAATTTTCCGCCAACCTTGCCATACCCACATCACTCCTCTTCTCAAGTCACTTCACTGGCTTCCCATCCGTTTCCATATCCAGTTCAAACTTCTCCTCTTGACCTATAAATGCATTCACTCTTCAGCCCCCGGTACCTATCATCTCTTGGGCTGGAAGGACTGGGGTTTCTAGTCCCACAGGTGCTCCTTGTGGTCTTGGGCAAGCCACTTAACCCTCCATAGCCCATGTTCCCTGTAAAATAGTTCTGTGTGCTGTGCTTTCCTGTCTAATCAATGTGTTTATACCTCAAAAATTTCCTGTCATGATTTGACAATTTCCAATCTGTAATCAAACCGCTGCTGATCGCTGGAAGTAGCGGTATACAAATGTATACTAAATAAATAAATAAATAAATCTCTTATCTCTCCCTACATCCCCTCTCGGGAACTTCGCTCTTCTAACAGTCGACGTCTATCTATGCCCCCCACTCGTACTGCTAATTCCAGACTTCGCTCCTTCCACCTGGCCGCACCCTTAACCTGGAACAGTCTACCTGTCTTAGTGCGCCGGGCGCCCTCCCTGGCCCTCTTCAAGTCCAGATTGAAAACCCACCTCTTCACTGTTGCTTTCAGATCCTGACTCCTGTGTTGTGACTTGACTAGATTATAAATGTCGTGTTTGTGTTTGTGCTTTTTGCCCTGTCTAGATTTCTCCCTGAATATTTGTAAACTTTGTCTTACTAGATTGTAAGTCCTGATTTATAATTTATAATTTGTATTTTGTATTTTGTCTTAACTAGATTGTAAGCTCTGATGAGCAGGGACTGTCTCTCCTACATGTCTGTACAGCGCTTCGTATGTTTGCAGTGCTATATAAATGCTCAATAGATAGAAATGCTCAATAGATAACATCAGGGCACATTAGGGACTTAGCCGGGATTTTCGAAGGGCTCTACCTGTGTAGGTGCCCTTCGAAAATCCCAGCTAAGGCCTTTACATGTGTAACTAAGGAGCTACCCGTGTAAAGACTTTGAATATCAGGCCCACTATTTTTAACACAGGCACCAAAAGAGCAGGGGCATCTACAAATCGCTCTTCCCCCCATTAGCCATCATGGAAACCCTGGTAGGTGCTGGGGGAGTTTCAGGGGGGATGGGGATGAATTGGCCTAGCTTGTCATGGGGGGGGGGGGGGAAGATAAGGGTAGAAGGGTTGCTTGTCATATTGGGGGGATTGGGGTTGGGGGTGATTTGATATCAGAGATTTCGAGGATGTTGGGGATGAGGATTAATTTATTCCATGGCTGGCTCCTTTTAATTTAACATGGGAACCGTATGATCCACTTAACAAAATAATAGTTCAAGGTAGTTTACAATTGATAAGAATACAATACCATAAATAATGCAACTTATACAGTTTACAACACTGCAAAATAAAAATGGGCCCAAATAACAAAATCCAGCTTTAAAAAGTTAAAAAATAACAGAAATACTAATGCTCAATTACCAAATATTTCTTGAATAGCCAAGCCTTTAAGAGAAAGCAGGCCTAACTTGGGAAATGGCTGCACTAACATATTTACCAACTTGCCATATTGAGGTACTGCATGGAAATGATTCTCTGTGCAGTAAAATCAACTATTTCACCACAGCAAAGTAATGCCCATGACACGTCCCAGAATACCCATGATATGCCCGGATGCTAAGTGCTTAGGCATTGGCATTATAATATCCTTGGTTTTATTCTCCATTCCTTTCCTTATGATTCCTGGCATTCTATTTGCCTTTGTGGCTGCTGCTGCACACTAAGCAGAGGGTTTCAACGTACTATCCATGATGACGCCTAAATCCTTTTCCTATGTGGTGGTTCCTACTGTGGAATCTTGCATTGTGTAAATGTAGTTTTGGTTCTTCTTCACTAAGGGAGTCATTTTTAAAGTCTTAGGCGTATGTTTACTAAAGGGAGGTAAGGGACCAAAGGTGCTGTTAATGGGCATTATTGGTGCCGGTGAGCGATTAACACTGCGGAAAGCGCTGATAACGCTGGATTAACATTCATAATCTGGGCCCATAGCAGTAAGGTGAAACGAGGTGGAGAGTGGGCATAAACGGGGTGTGCTCCCTTAATGCCAGGTTGAGTTACTCTGCGTTAGCTCGTGGTACAGTCTATTTCTGAGGTGAGAGAGCCAATTTCAGTGTCAGCAATGTGCCCCAGTTGCAACCATAAAGGAGACTGTGATCACTGGAGCATGGCCCAGTACCTGCTTGTCTTCTATGATGGTGGGAGACGTGTGCCTGGCTCCCCAAGGAGGGCAGGATGGTCTGCGATGGACCGCTGGGGTCATGAATGTGGTTTGCGTTAGGTGTCTGTGCAGGTGTACCTGACTTGTGGTGTACAGCAGGTGACAAGGGACTGCACTCCCAGCACATGTGCTCCCTCAGGGGTTAGTGACACACTGCAGCACAGTGGACCTCTGCATGCGGCTATTGTTTGGTGTGGAGGTACAGTGGAGAGACGGCATGTTGACCTCACATGTGACTTGGCCTTTGGACAAGACATGTATTCTGCAGCTGTGTGTCTATTTTGCAGCTACAGTACTGCACGTCTGGTGCAGTGTGTACTGCATGTATGCCGCTGTTGGCAGGCCCTAGGTGTGGTGTACCATGGTCTCAGAATGTGCTAGTCATGTTGTTTTATGTCCTGGGTTTCAGGCATTGAAGTCAGGTACCTGCTTTCTCTTTGATTCTGGACATTGCTGTAAAAGCAAATGTGGAGGTATAACCTAATGGTTTAAGCAGTGACCCAGTAAGCAAGTGACTAGGATTTGAATCCCACTTGTTATCTTTTTGGCTGTGAGAATCTCACCTCAAAATATTGCCACAAACAGTCTGGGGTCTGCATTGTCTGGGGGGGACACATTCTTATACTTTTTTATGTGTTACGATAGCACATTGGGTCTGCAGACATGCACATTGCAGCATAACATTCTTGGCTCTGCTATGGCCCATTGCAAAGTGTTGAACATGTTCACCCCACAGATGTATGATACATGAGTTGTACATGATATGACTATTTCATCATGAATGTGACTGCATATCTTTGGCTCCATCACATACATGCAGTACATGCAGGACGCCTGCAGGGGCCATCACACATTCTTACTTGCTTCATATGGTCAATATGAGAGACACTTGTCCAGTTGTTATATGCACATGTGTCAGGGAGATTGTATGGTGGTTAGGATGGTTTAGACATTCTCTTACCCATATAGCTGGTAGTGGAACTTTCTCGTCGCCCAGCTACTCTTTTTACAACTTTCACCACAACTGCATTTGTGCAGGCACATCAGGTATGTCAGGGCAGCAGGGCCATACTCCACTCTCATCTACTGCCATTCATCCTCCAGCCCATGCACATCATGTACAGTCATGTATTCTCCTGTCAGCTGCTACACCATGGCCCACACAGGAAGATTTTCAACATTTGGATGTAATACTCACACCTCTCCTGTGAATACTCTACATGTCTCTACCATTGCTCAGTCATTCTTTCAATGCCTGCATCATGGTGATGCTAGCTCCTCCAAGGCACAGTTCTTCCCAGTCCTATGCCACACACTGACATTATAGCAGATTACTTGGGCACCCCTCACTGATACAGGACAGATGCCTCCCATATGCTCATCCCACTTAGGGCCCGATTCTGTGCCATGAATAGTGTGGGGAAGTTAGACGGGGAAGGGGGGGGGGGCGGGGAAGGGGCGGCTCGGGGACAGAGTCTGGGAGGGTGGTGGTCGACAGCCCTGGACGTACAGGGCCGGCGACATTTGCAGTGAAGTTATTCCACCTCTGAGGTGGAATAACTTCCCTGGATGTGTTATTTTGTCAATGCCGGGGCGCAGATGGGGCAGAGGACATTCCAGAGGACATTCCGCGCAGCCTGACCCTGGTCTTAGGAAGCCAGATCAGGGGTCGAGCTGCGGGGAATAAACTTTTTTCCTGGCAGCCAGCATCGTGGCTCAGACTGGACATACAGAGGGGATCTACGTCCAGAACGGAATGAGCCCTTTACTGACTAAAACGTAGGTTGCATATGGATCTGACATGTCCATCAGCCCTTACCTTTCCTTCCATCCATCACCTGAAATGTGACTTTCACAGGGTTCCTGCATCGTGCATTAAGGAGACTACCATTTTTGGGTTTTACAGTGCATGCTGGCACCTTAATGCTCAGTGTCCTGTTAGCGCCTGATAAATGCAGCCAACCGCCTTTAGTGCCAGAATGCCTGCTCCCCACTCTGGCTTTCACTGCTAACGCTTGCTAACCTGTACGCCTTTAATGCTCTTTAGTAAGCATAACCCTTAGTCTTGATTCCATCATTCAAAAATTTGATGTAACCATATAACCAAGTTATAGTTAAATGTAAATCTCTTTGAACCTATAAAGGCAGTATATAAAAAAGAATAAATAAATAAATGATTTAGGATGTCCAGAGACGTGCACATGGACGTTGAAATCACAGAGACTTCTCTGGAGCCATTTTGCAAATGATGTTTTGAGACGTCTGAAGTGTGGGGATGTCCAATTAGGCAAGGGGCATGGTGGAGGTGCAATGAACTTACATGTTCCCATGCTATTTCAGTCATGTCCACGTTTAGACCTGCTCCGAGCACAAACAGGCATCAGGAAAGTGTTTGTTGTGGCCTTAAAACATCCAAAGGGTGTAGAGAAGTTGGAGAATTAAGTAACTAGCCTAAGATCATAAAGACACACACTTGGATCTGAAAACTGGCCACCCTGCTCCTCACCTACTACTTTAACTATTATGCTATTAGATGTTCATGTTCTAAAATGCCATGCTGGGGATGTCTATGTAGATTTCTCTATAGACATCCATATCAGACACGTCCACATTTCTGAAATCATGCCTGAAATTGCACGTACCTGCTTTTTTTGAGGTTGTGTTGTGACTTTGATGTCCCAGACTGCACTTGGACGTCCTATTGTAAAATGTGCCTTTAAGTGCCTAACTTTGCATTTGTCCACATTAATTTTTATCTGCCATTTGGATGCCCATTCTCCCAGTTTCTCAAGGTCCTCTTGTAATTTTCGTAGTCCTTTTGTGATTTAACAACTTTGGTATAGTTTTGTGTCATCTGAAAATTTGATCACCTCACTCATTCCCATTTCCAGGTCATTTATAAATATGGGGTACTCCACTATTCACCTTTCTATAGTACAGTGAGAAAATTGGCTATTTAGCCCTACTCTCTGTTTTCTATCTTTTAATCAGTTCCCAATCCACAATAGTACACTGCATCCTATCCCATGACTTTTTAATTTCCTCGAGTCTCTCCTGAGGGACCTTGTCTAGGATTTATGAAAATCCATATATACTATATCAACTGGTTCACCTTTATCTACTTGTTTATTCATACCTTCAAAAAAATATAGCAGGTTAGTGACACAAGACTTTCCTTGGCTAAATCCACATTGCTTTTGTCCCATTAAACCATGACTATGTTTATGTTCCTTAATTTTGTTCTTTATAATAGTTCCAACTATTTTGCCCGGCACTGATATCAAATTCACTGGTATGTAGTATTCCGGATCACCCTTTTTAAAAATTGGCGTTACTTTGGCCACTCTCCAATCTGCAAGTACTATAGATGATTTTAACACTTTGTCAACTTATAATTTAAACACTCTGGGCCCGATTCTGATCCTGATGTTCATCTCCTTTGTACGTCCATACTGAGCCGGACATACAAAGGAGATCGCAATTCTGATCCTGCGAGGCACGTCTAGCCCTGCGAGATCAGAGTCATGAACAGGCATGTACGTGCAGGCCAGGAGTGCAATTCAGCCCCGGCCTGCATGTACAGCAACAGCCCGGCTAACTCAGCCAGGGCTTTTGAATGGAGCCGCGGTGCCTTGGCGTCATGTTGCCATGGCACCATGGCTCCATTTAAAAGCCACGATGCTAGACGCCTGCAAATGGAGTTAATTCCCCGCAGCCCGACCCCCAATCCGGCATCCTAAGCCCAGGATCGGGCTGTGGGGAATTAACTCTGACCCCCCCACCCCTTCCACGCCCCGGGCTGCTTAAAAAACACAACCAGGGAGTTATTCCACCTCGGAGGTGGAATAACATCCCCGGCCATTTCGCTGGCCATGGACATACAGGGCCAACATTAGAATCGGCCCTGTACATCCAAGACTGGTGACCGCCCACTGCTCTCCCACTCTGCCCCCCAGCCGCTCTTCCCTGCACCCGACTAACTTCCCTGCACAACTGGTGGGATAGTTAGTCAGGGGCTGCTGCTGCTATTCATGTCTCAGAATAACCCCCTTTGTCAACTATGCCAATCAAGAGCAATACCACACAAACTGCACTCCAAAGAGCGTTCGAACACTTCAGCCTGTCTATCTGGAACTCACTCCCACACCAATTAAAGTCAATCAAGGACTGCACTAACTTCCATAAAAAACTAAAAACATACCTATTCACCGAATACTTCGGTACAGCACTAGACCCACAGACCTAACAATCAAATATCCCTGCCAATTACTCCTTCCACAATACTGACTACTACCTAAACTGAGTGCCCCACACTAGACCTGTAAATAGTTGCTGATGAAATGTTACTAGTTCAACTTTGTGATGTATAAAGTTATAACGTCAAATGATCTATGTAAAACTGTTCAATGTAACTGCTTTGATAACATGGAAAGGCAGTATAGGAAAAATGTGAAATAAATATATCACAGTTTACAAATCACTAATAGTAGGTCACCAGTTTCATTTTTGATTTCTTTTAGCACCCTGGGATATATGCCATTCAGTCCAGTGATTTGCTACTTTTTAGTTTTTCAAATTACTGTATTGTCGAGATTTGTTGCAATTTTTCCAGTACATCACTTCTAAGTATCATCTCTGGCATGGGTAACTTCTCCAAATCTTCTTTAGTAATGGCCGAAGCAAGACTTCATTTAGTCTCTTCGCTGTCATTTTACCTTTCTTCCCCCTTTCTTAAAGCGTGGAATACATCTGGTCCGCACGCCCAAAATAGTATTTTTAAACAGCACCCAGGCCTGATGTAGACTCTTAACCTGTGCAGTTGCTCCTGTGAAGTAGCATTTTACAAAAGACATCCAAGTGCAACCTGGGACATCGAAGTCAGAATGTCTGAAAAAAAAAGCACCAATTTCCAAGTTCAGGCACGATTTCAGAAACGTGGATGTGCTAGATATGGATATCTGTGGGGGCATATACAGAGACATCCCTGGAATAGTATTCTAGTACATACTAGACATACTGGACATCTCGGAGTAACTAAATGATTTGAGTAATGGGCTCAAACCAGGGTTTGAATCCCACTGCTACTATCAGTGTGATTTTGCATTGCATTATCTATTTGAGGCAGACAAACAGGGGACTAGGGTAATTCATTAAAGTGTATCAGTAAAACACATATGGGTGTAAACAGGATAATAAGGGGTCAGGACCCAAATGCAGCCTCAGAGAGATATGTTTTTTAGCATGGACTTAAATAGGACCAGAGATGTAGCCTGATGTACCGACTCAAACTGTCTATTCCAGGCATACTGCATAGGAAAGTGTAAAAAAATGGAGTCTGGAGGTGGTAATTGGCAGTAGAAGAGAAGGGCATAGATAAACATGGATTGGAGGAGTAGCCTAATGGTTAAGTACACTGGCTTGGGAATCCAAAGACCAGGGTTCAATTCCCACTAGTACTTCTTGTGGCCTTGGGCAAGTCACTTAAACCTCCATTACCTCAGAAAAATCCAAGTTATCAATGTCCCTGTTTAATGTACATTACTAAGTTTCAATGTAAACTGTTTTGATTGAAATGATAAAGCAGTATATAAAAAAACTTGTTAATAAAATAAAAGCAATTTTCTTGATGAGCAGACTTCCTGAGAAAGGGTGTAGGGAGAGATAAGAGGAGAGAGGTAATGAGGAGCCACAGAATGAACGCACTTGAAGATCAGAAGGACAAGTTTGAACTGTATGAAGAAATGGATAAGAAACTGTATGAAGTGACTTGAGAAGAGCAGTTATATGAGATAGCAACAGTGATGGAAGCCATGCAGATGAGTTTTGAATGGACTGAAGGAGACGGAGATGGGACATGACAAGAGTGGATAGTGTGTTCAGAAAGAAAGGGATGAATTTTTGTGATCTTCTAGAGAAGGAAATGACAGATTTTTAGCTATCTGTTGAATATGTGCAGATCAAGAGAAAGAGAAGAGTCAATGATGACTCCAGGATGGCGAGCCAAGGAGGCAGGGAGGATGTCAGCATTATCTACAGAAACAGAAAAGGGAGGGAGAGAGGTGAGTGTAGTGGAAAAGATAGGAAATGGCAGTGGGTGGGGCATCTAGGCAGCAGTGTCAGACTGGATTCCTGGAGAGATTTCAGGGGTAGAAAGGTAAATCTGAGAGTCATCAATGTAAAACTCCCATGCTGCCTTGGTAGCGCAGGTGTGGGTGGATTCAAGGTGGGATACGGTGTTCCTGCCACAGTGTGGCATTAGTTGCTCCCATGGATAGTTTACCGTGGCGACCCGCAACAACACAGGACAATGGCTGTACATGCCCCCCTTCAATTGCGCAGAGCCTCAGGATAGAAAAGTGACCCAGATATACGTTACTGGCCTGGGGCTTAGGAAACATGCCCCATAAAGACGGATGTTTACTAAAATATACTAAGCATCTTTTAGCGCTAACTCTTTATCAGAGGAGCTTTCATCAGGGGGTTATTGCTTGGGAGGGGCTAGGCGTTGCTCGAGGTGTTTTGATCCTGTGGAGGGGGCCTTGCATTGGAGGCTATTGCTTGGGGGGCTCAGAGTTTGGATTGGGGAGGGAAATTGGTTAGGGAAAGTTTTGATCGGGGTGTGGGTGTCTTCATTGTGGGGATTGGGAGGCTTGGCTGGTGAATTGGGTTTTTAACTGTTTTTTCAGTGCAGGGGCCTGTGTTAAATGCATCGGCAAATAGCATGGATACATCAACACTCTCTGCCAATGCATTTAATGCAGGCCTGTGTTGTCTGAGTATGTCCTGTGCATTAACTGCAGAGCATTTGTTAACTATGTCCTGACAATTAATACACAGTCTTTGTACTTATCACACATTAATTTTTGCTGGAAACACATGATGATTGCCCCAAAATATTTTCATGCATTTAAAAGTCCATGTTAACACATTCATTTGCAGGTTTTAAGTAAAGTTGACTTACGCGTCCTTTTACTAACGAGCACCAGGGGGTTGTATCTAATGCAGCAAAAGCGCTGTAACTAGATGCATCAGTTCCACGTTAACTGCCGGGGGCGTGTAAACCAATTCCCCAGCAGTTAACATGGAGCCCTGTAAGAACATAAGAACATAAGATATGCCATACTGGGTCAGACGAAGGTCCATCAAGCCCAGTATCCTGTTTCCAACAGTGGCCAATTTAGGTCGTAAGTACCTAGCAGTCTCCCCAAAAGACACAGGTTCCTCAATGCTTGTATGGCATGTTAATACGGATGTACTTAACTCTACCTATTGAACTGGCGCTAGATGAACCCACACTAATGCAGTTAACGCGCGGTGTGAACCCAGCATTAACTGCACTGAGCTCACCACAAACACTCTCCACCCCTAATCCGCCCTCTCATAACCCTAACTCGGGTTGCACAGTTAATGCAGGTCCCATGCTAGGTGGCAAAGCGTGTCCCAGTGCGCCTTCATTGCACGCCAGAATATGTGCTAACAGCTTTTACTACATCCTCCAGTAATGAATTCCAGCGTTTGATTATGCTTTGAGTGAAAAAATATTTTCTCTTATTAGTCTTAAATAGGTTACACTGTAGCTTCATTGCATGTCCCCTAGTCTTTCTATATTTTGATGGCATAAACAATTGATCTACGTTTACCAGTTCCACTCCATTCATTAATTTATAGACCTCTATCATATCTCCCCTCAGCCGTCTCTTTTCCAGGTTGAAGAGCCCTAACCTTTTTGGCCTTTCCTCATAGGGGTATAATTCCATCCCCTTTACCATTTTGGTGGCTCTTCTCTGTACCTTTTCTAATAATGCTATATCCTTTTTAAGATACAGCGACCAGAATTGCATATAATATTCAAGGTGCGGTCACACCATGGAGCGATACAGAGGCATTATAATATCCTTTGTTGTATTCTCCATTCTTTTCCTTATGATTCCTAGCATTCTATTTGCTTTCTTGGCAGCCGCTGCATACTGGGTGGAGAATTTCAACGTGCTATCCATGATGACACCTACATCTTTTTCCTGGGTGGTGGTTTCTAATATGGAACTTGCATCATGTAACCATAGTTTGGGTTGTTCTTTCCTCAGTGCATAAATTTTCACTTGTCCACATTAAATTTCATCTGCCATTTGAACATCCAGATTTCCAATTTATCAAGGTCCTCCTGCAATTTTTCACAATTCTCTTGGGTTTTAATAGCTTTGAATAATTTTGTGTCATCTGCAAATTTGATTACATCACTTGTTATTCCCATTTCCAGGTCATTTACAAATATGTGAAAAAGCAGCAGACCTAGCACAGATTCCGGGGGTACTCCACTATTCAACTTTCTACATTGGGAAATTGGCCATTTAGCCCTACCCTCTGCTTTTTATTTTTTAACCAGTTCCAGATCCACAATAGTACACTACCTCCTATCTCATGAATTTTTAATTTCACCGAGAGTCTCTCATGAGGGACCTTGTCAAAAGCTTTCTGAAAATCCAGATACACTATATCAACTGACTCAACTTTGTCTACCTGTTTATTCACACCTTCAAAAAAATATAACAGATTAGTAAGACAAAACTTCCTCGGCTAAAGTCATGTTGACTGTCTCCCATTAAGCCATGACTATCTACATGTTCAGTAATTGTGTTCTTCATAATGGTTTCTACCATTTTTCCTGGTACTGATATTACCCCTGGAACCCTTTTTAAAAATTGGCGTTACATTGGCGATCCTCCAGTCTTCAGATATTACAGATGATTTTAATGATAGTTCATAGATTACTAATAGTAGGTCTTCAATCTCACATTTCAGTTCTTTCAACACCCTTGGATGTATACCATCCGGCCCAGGTGATTTGCTACTCTTCAGTTTATCTAATAGTTGTAATACATCTTCCCGATGTATCGATATTTCCTTCAATTCTTCCACACCTTTAAATACCACTTCAGTCATGAGTAACATCCCTACATCTTCCTCAGTAAAGACTGAAGCAAAGAATTCATTCAGTCTCTCCGCTATCGCCTTGTCGCCTCTTAGGGGCTTGTTTACAAAGCCGCGGTAGTAGTTCGCGATCGTGATCGCAGCCGCGGCCCCATTGAAATCAATGGGGCCGCGGCTCCGATTACGATCGCAAACCGCTACCGCGGCTTTGTAAACATGCCCCTTAGTGTCCCTTTAAGCCCTGTATCATCTAATGGACCAACTGACTATCTCACAGGTTTTTTGCTACTAATGTACTTGAAAAAAATGTTATTATGCATTTTTGCTTCCATGGCAAGCTTCTTCTCTCTTTGCCTGCCTTGTCAATGCCTTGCATCTAACTTGATAGTGCTTATATTGTTTCCAGTTTTCATCATTTTGCCCTTTTTTCCATTTCCTGAAAGATGCTTTTTTTGGCAACAGCTTCTCTAATCTCACCATTAAACCATGCAGGCAGTTTTTTGGACTTCCTTCCATTTTTCTTAACGCGTGGAATACAGCCGGTCTGGGCTTCCAAGTTAGTATTTTTAAACACCACCCATGCTTGATGTAAAACTTTAACCTTTGCAACTGCTCCTTTTAGTTTTTTCTTAACTATTTTCCTCATGTTATCATAGTCTCCCTTTTGAAAGTTAAAAGGTAGTACTGTGGATTTCCTTGCCGTCCTTCCTCTATTTATTAAATCAAATGTGATCATGCTATGATAAGTATTGCCAAGTGGCCCCAACACCCTTATCTCTTGCAGCAGATCTTGTGTTCCACTAAGGACTAGGTCCAAAATGGCTTCCCTTTTTGTCGGTTCATGAACCAGCTGCTCCAAGAAGCAGTCATTTATTTCATCTAGAAACTTTATCTCCCTAGCATGTCCTACCATGACACTGATCCAGTTGATACCAGGGTAATTGAAGTCAACCATTATTATTACTGTGCTGTAACCTTTTTGTTAGCTTCCCTGATTTCTTTGAGCATTTCATCATCCATTTGTTCATTCAGGCCAGGAGATTGATAGTACACACCCACTGCCAATGCTTTCCCTGTCCCCTTTTTATATGGAATTCTACAGTGTGTTTTGTTTCCTGCAAGACTTTAATCCTTTGCGACTCAATGCCCTCTCTAACATAGAGTGCAATCCCTCCACCAATTTGATCTGCTCTATCATTATGATATAGTTTGTACCCAGGTATCACAGTATCCCACTGGTTGTCCTCCTTCCACTTTGACTCTGAGATACCACTCATATCTAACCTCTCATTTAGTGCTATATATTCTAACTCTCCCATCTTATTTTTTAGAATTCTAGCATTTGCATATAAGCATTTTAGAGGCTGTATTTTATTCATATTAATCTGGTTATCATTAGGCAGGGATAATTTGGAATCTTTAAACTATGTCTGCTCTGTACTCAAGGGAATTTGGGTTACTTTTGTCTTTATTGGAACCTCTCTTTCGATATGCCCTAACTTCAATCTTTTGCTAGTATTCTTCAAGGATACATGGGGGCTTGTTTACAAAGCCGCGGTAGCAGTTCGCGGTCGTTATTGGAGCCGCGGCCCCATTGAAATCAATGGGGCTGCGGCTCCGATAACGATCGCGAACTGCTACCGCAGCTTTGTAAACAAGCCCCATGGTTTCAAATCATGCGCTCTTGGGCGACTGTCGGCTTTCCCCTATTATCTAGTTTAAAAGCTCTCTATCTCCTTTTTAAAGCGTAATGCCAGCAGCCTGGTTCAATACCGGTTAAGGTGAAGCCATCCCTTCAGAAAAGCCACTCCTTTCCCCAGGATGTTGCCCAGTTGCTAATAAATCCAAACCCCTCTTCCTTGCACCATTGTCTCATCCACGCATTAAGATTCCGGAGCTTTGCCTGCCTTTGAGGTTCTGGAATGGGAAGTATTTTGGAGAATGCTACCATGGAAGTTCTGGATTTCAGCTTTCTACCTAAAAGCCTAAATTTGGCCTCCAGAAGGTCCCTACCACACTTTCCTATGTCATTGGTACCAACATGTACCAAGACAGTAGACTGCTCCCCAGCAGTATCTAAGACCTTGTCTAGGTGGAGCGTGATGTCCGATATCTTTGCACCAGGCAGGCATGCTACCAAGAGATCCTCCCATCCACCAGCCACCCTGCTATCTACATGCCTAATGATTGAATCACCAACTATAATGGCTGTCCTAACCCTTCCCTCGGGGGTACATGGCCCTGGAGAAACCTCCTCGGTGCGAGAGGGTTTTTCAACACCTGGAGGACAGGTCCTAGCTACTTGATCACTTCCTGCCACACCAGGGTGATGCTCTTCTGTCATGTGATCTCTCTCCTCTATGGCAACAGGGACGCTGCCAGACTGGAGGTGGGACTTCAGTACTATATCCCTGTAGGTCTCGTCTATGTACCTCTCTGTCTTCCTTATGTCCTCTAAATCTGCTACTCTAGCCTCCAGAGATTGGACTTGTTCCCTGAGAGCAAAGAGCTCCTTACACCTAGTGCACACGTAAGACCTCGCACCAACTGAGAGAAAATCATACATGTGACACTCAATGCAAGAGTGGTAAGCCACCATTTCGCTGCTGGTTTGCTGTCTGCATCTTAGTTTTAAGGTTGTGTTTAGGTATTTAAGTTGTTTACTTACTTATGTTTTGCTGGGGATACTTATAAAACTATACCTAATGGGGAGCATTCTGAACCACAAATAGCGGGGATGGACGTCCCAAAAGGACAATCCATCCCCACTATTTATGCCAGCTTTAGACCCCAATTAACTTCCACCCTGGCTGTGTGGAGAAGTTAATTGGGGGCAAGGAATGGGTGGCCTGGGGGTGGAGAGTGGGCAGGCAGTGGGCGGTTGCCGGCCATGGGCATACAGGGCTGAATCTAATGTCGGCCTTGTACATCTAAGGCTGGAGAAATGGTCTTGCAAGTTATTCCACCTCCGAGGATGTGGGGGTTTTTTGTTTTTTTTTTAATTTGGGGCATGGATGGCGTTGGTGGGGGGCCAGGGGACATTCACCACTGCCCGACCCTGGCACTTGAAGGCCGGATTGGGATTTGAGCTGCGGGGAATTTGCGGTTTTGGTCGGCGGCTGGTATCACGGCTTTTAAATGGAGCCACGGTGCCATGGCAACATGACATCACTGTGCCATGACTCCATTTAAATGCCCTGACTGAGTTAGCCAGGTGCAGTCCTGAATATGTAGGCCAGACAGAATTGCTGTCCCAGCCTGCATGTGCAGGACTGTTCTCAATTCTGATCCCACGGGGCAAGACGTGCCAGGCGGGATCAGAATCGCCATTCCGTCTGTACGTCCAGTTCATCCCGAATGCACAGAGGGGATCTACATCCAGGACAGAATCGGGCCCAATATGTTTAATAGACTTTGTTCACCTCAACATTAATTAATCTCAAGTCCTTAATGTATGCATGATGAAGATAAGCAGCTGCACCTGATAGTGAACATGGGCTCCTCCTTCTTTTTAAGAGGTTTAAGCACCTATAAAGCTATGATTATCTCAGGGTTAGACTTTCAAGGAACTACGTCTTTCAAGGATAAGAAAGTAGTTCACTCTCCATGCCTGTGTGATTTGTAACTTCTCCACTGAAACAAGCTATGATGTCAATTTTAGTGCTAAATGGCAGTGGTAATTTTTGCAATGTGTTCAACTGAGAATGAAACTGAGACCTCCAACATTTTTCACATAGGACATCTTTTTATGACCTTCCTAAATGGAGCCAGATTTGCACTGCAAAGCAGAAATGGCATCCATTTGTCCAAGAAAGGTCAACGTGTCTTCGGTAGTAGACTGGATAATCTACTGAAGAGGGCTTTAAACTAGATTCGTTGGAGATGGGTGAAGAAAGCCCCCAGGTAGGTGATACATTAAATACCTTTATGGAAATGGGTAACAGGGGTAACATATGGAAAGCAGTGTGTATAAAAACCCGTAGCATGGGAAATAAGATCCCTGATGTTGACGTTTTGGTGGGAGTGGCTGACTTGGATTTAGTGGCAGTTACAGAAACATGGTTCACAGAAAACCATGTTTGGGATGTAACTATATCTGGCTATACTTTATTCAGAAAGGACAGGGTAGGAAGAAGTGGAGGAGGACTGGCACTATATGTAAAAACTACTATTAAAGCTTTGGAATTACAGAGCTTAAAAGGGAGAGAGGAGGCATTGTGGGTTAAACTAGAAAGAGGGAAAGAGAAATCTATTTGCATTGGTATGATATACAGACCTCCCTCAAAAGAGGAAGAGGTGGACAGAGAGTTAATTGAAGACATACTTAGCATTGCTAGGAAAGAGGAAGTGCTACTGATAGGAGATTTCAATATGCCAGATGTTGATTGGCACATTCCTGCTGCAGTATCATCTAGAAGTAAGGAGATCCTGGATTCTCTACAAGGAGAACTATTCAGGCAATTGGTAAAGACCCCACACGTGAAGGGGCCATACTGGACTTACCAATGGTGAAAGTGTTTCTGATGTTGTAGTGGGAGATCATTTTGCATCCAGTGATCACCAGATGGTGTGGTTCAGGATTAGGATTAGGGCTGTTAGAATCCATTCAAAGGTGAGGATCTTAGACTTTAGGAAGACTAATTTTGCCAAGATGGGCCAATACCTCAGGGAGTCGTTAGTGGGATGGGAACAGCTGGGGGATGTAGAAAAACAGTGCGCAAAACTGAAAGGGGATATTTTAAGGGCAAACAATCTTTTTGTTAAAATGGTAAATAAAGGTAAAAGGAAAAGGAGACCGCTATGGCTTTCGAAAGAAGTAGCTGAAAAAGAGAAGAAAAAGAGGGAGGCCTTCATGAAATACAAGAGATCACAGAGAGAGGAAGACAGGCATCTGTATTTGGAAAAACTTAGAGAAGCTAGCAAAGTAGTCAGGAAGGCAAAGATTCAAAAGGAGGAGGAAATAGCCAATGCACTAAAATGGGGGGATAAGACATTTTTCAGATATGTTAGTGAGAAGAGGAAGGGCAAAAGTGGTATTGTCAGACTCAAGGGTGTAGGGGAGGAATATGTATAAGCTGATGAGGATAAAGCGGAATTGCTTAACAAATATTTCTGTTCTGTGTTCACAGATGAAGAACCAGGAGCAGGATCTCAGAAAACACCCACAAACAGGAACAGAAGCGAGGGACATCTTGAACAATTTTCAGAAGACTATGTTCATGAGAAACTAACTCAACTTAAAGTAGACAAAGGGATGGGACCTGATGGGATACACCCTAGAATACTGAGGGAACTTGGGACGTTCCAGCAGCGACACTGACTGACCTTTTCAATGCCTCGTTGGAGTTGGGAGTGGTGCCAAAGGACTGGAGAGAGGCTCATGAGGTGCCTTTACACGAAAGCGGAAGTAAGGATGTGGTTGAAAACTACAGGCCGGTTAGTTTAACTTCGGTGGTGAGTAAATTATTGGAAACGCTGCTGAAAGAGAAAAATAGTGAGGTTTCTGGAGTTCAGCAGATTACATAATCCGAGGCAGCATGGATTCACCAGAGGCAGGTCTTGTCAGACAAATTTGATTGATTTCTTTGACTGGCTGACCAGGGAGTTGGACCGAGGGAGAGCCCTATATGTGGTGTATTTAGATTTCAGTAAAGCTTTTGACACTCACAGGTGACTTATAAACAAACTGAGCACCCTAGGGATGGACCCTAAAGTTACTTCTTGGGTTAGAAATTGGTTGGGTGGGAGGCGACAAAGAGTACAGGTAAATGGAGCTCACTCCTGAGGAGAAGGATGTTACCAGTGGTGTGCCCCAGGGATCTGTCTTTGGTCCGATTCTTTTTAACATCTTTGTTAGTGATATAGCAGAAGGGCTGTCTGGTAAGGTTTGCCTCTTTGCGGATGATATCAAAATCTGCAATAGAGTAGACACCCAGGAAGGTGTAGATAACATGAGGAGGGATCTAGCTAAGCTTGAATAATGGTCTAGAATTTGGCAGCTAGGATTTAATTTTAAAAAATGTACGGTCATGTATTTGGGCTGCAGCAAGGGAGCAATATAGTATAGGGGTTGAAGTACTTTTGTCCACTAAAGAAGAGCGGGACCTAGGCGTGGTTGTGTCTGATGATCTTAAAGTAGCTAAACAGGTAGAAAAGGCGACGGCAAAAGCTAGAAGGATGCTTGGGTGCATAAGGAGAGGAATGGCTAGAAGAAAAAAGGAGGTGATAGTGCCTCTGTGTAAGTCTTTGGTGCAACCTCATTTGGAATATGGTGTGCAATTCTGAAGACCACACATTCAAAAGGATGTGAACAGGATGGAGTCGGTGCAGAGGGTGGCTACTAAAATGATTAGTGGTTTTCGTTATAAAGCATATGAGGACAGACTGAAGGATCTTAATATGTACACCTTAGAGGAAAGGCGGGATAGAGGAGATATGATTGAGATGTTTAAATACCTCCGTGGCATAAATGTTCAGGGAGAGAGCCTCTTTCAATTGAAAACAAGTTCTGCTATGAGAGGACATGGGATGAGGGTGAAGGGAGAGAGATTCAGGAGTGATATGCGGAAATATTTCTTTACAGAAAGAGTAGTGGATCCGTGGAATAGTCTCCAAGTGGAGTAGAGATGAGGACAGTAACTGAATTCAAAAAAGCATAGGACAAACACAGAGGATCTCTAAAGGTAAAAAGGGGACTGTTGTAGTTGTTGATATGGAAGGACAGACTAGATAGGCCATGTGGTCTTTTTCTGTCGTCATATTTCTATGTTTCTATGAAAGTCTCAATAGCCTTGTGTCCTTTCCCTTGAGCCATCAAGAGCTCTTTCCTTGACTTTCTTTCTAAATCAAAAATTTTGTGTTTGATATGTAGAAGCTAATTATAATTCTGGTTATTGGCACATATTGAAATGTCTTTTGTGAATGATGATAATGGTGCTCTTGTTGTTTTGAATTTGCCATTCTAAATGGTACTCTAATCTGAAAATCAATAAAGTTAAAAAATTGAATAGTTCTGCTGAAAGGATAGTGAAAAACGCCCCTGCTCGAGATGAGGGTACAAAGCTGTATTATATAAAAATTTGGTTGTGATTGGTTCTTCTTATGGTTTTATTAACGTTTTGTATATTTTGCAAGAATTTATGTGAAACAGAATAATTCCATAAACTCCCTGTAGATTCTGTTTGCTGTTTGGAATTGCTCTAGCAGTAAACATACATAATTTATGCTGATTAATATTTAGAATACACTCTGCAAAGATGACTTTGAGCTGAACCATAATTAGTCTTGACTACTAGATGCAATAAAAGTATTAAAACTGCTAAGTTTTGATTAACAATACAGCACAATAGGGGAATTTGTCGCATTTTCTTGCTCTGCACTAAAAACGGTACTGATGAAGGAAGGACAATATTTATTTCTCACTGAATGGGAAGATGAAATAAAAAGTGGAGCTTGCTTATATGCGGCTGATTTTATAACAGGTTGCTTAGATTGGAAGTCAAAATAGGTGCCTATGTTGGGACTATTTTATGAAGACAACATAGATGCCTATATATCATTATAGTCTCATGAAACATGCAGAAATGGTATCTAAAAGGTAGCTGCATATACTTGCACTTGCTTGGGGTAAATGGAGATGTGCACACGTCAAGTACATGCCTATTTTATATAATATGCATGTAGTTTATGACGCTGTCCACAAACACACCTACACATGGGACCTATAAAAGTAAGTGCCGTCTTGTCAACGTACGCAGTTTTATGTACATATACCATGGGACAATTGTATGAGGCCTTTTCCATGCACAGAACAGAGTTTATGAGCAAAGTTTTCCTTTTTAAAATCACCCCTAACATGAGTGGCGTTAAATTGTCCTTGAATCTGTAAAATGCAGCATCCAGTTATATTTTCTCATGTAGCCCAGCTTCCCTAACTTTAGAGCTTTCCAAGGCAATTACTTGCCTGTATGTCATAACTAATACTCCCGAGCAGTTTGACATTTCGTCTACTGCGTGTCTCCAAGCAAGATACAGTACATGCTTTTCATCTCACTCATGCAATGGTTACAGCAAATCAGATACATTCCATTGTGGAAAGACCTAAAGATTTCTACAGCAGACTTTATAATATGAAGAAGGATAATCATAAAGAAGTAAGTGGTAAGTAACAGCAAAGACTTATAACTTCTTTTCACAAACCATTATTCTGAGAACTTTTCTTTATTACACATTAAAATATACAACTTGTATGCAGCTTACAGTGAGCTTAATTTTTTTTTCTGTTCTGTAAACACATTTTGGCAGTAAGATATTCTTCTGGTATTGTACAATATGTGTCATTTAACGCCTATTAAATTCCACATCATGTGATATTTTACTGTAAACATAAACCATCAAAAGGGATCTAGCTAATCAAACAATTATCTCAAACCACAGCTACAAGATCAGCAGTTCTAGAAAATATCAATGTGAGAAAAGCATCTGCTTTAAACATCCCAAGAATTGGGTATATGTGAAGCGGCATTTTAGAAAAGGCAATCTGGGACTCCAGGGAAGAACATGCAGGAAAATGTCAGGGTATCTATGTTTTGGCCAGATTTTAGAAACATATATTTCCTCTGTGAGGACTCCTGCACCGGTGCCAACATAGACATCCCTCCTATGAAACTGTGGGGCAAGGATATCCATCTCATGCAAAGTTGCATATGGGAACATCCATTGATGTGGAAAAATGGAAACATGAGCCGCATTTCCTGGCAGTGTTCATTGTCAACATGGACATTTATAGGAGAGATGAGTGTATCTCCTTCTGCATGTCTGGCTGACAAAAAAACATTTTTTCCGATGCCTATTCATGCCTAGAGAAGGTATAAACTGTGATGCAGCTTGAGACATCCAGGGCATTACATAAATCAAGCAAGGACATCCAAGTTCATGAAAATGTCCAGGACACGCCTACACCACACTGCCATTCTGACTTGGGCGTCCTCGTGCTGGAGACCTCTACAAAACTAGCTTCTAAAATGGCTCTAGGGACATCTTCAGGCTCTTTTTCAGACTTTCAAAGCACAAATAGGGTTTCTGAAATAACCCCCATAGTGGATAAGTGCAATCATTGGTCAGAAATCCCCCTCTTATTTTATCAAAACTTAATTTATTTTATAATTATTTTATTCAGCAATTCTTTTTAATTTTTCAGTTGATTTAGTTAAAGCCAGATTGTTTCCAAAATTCATACTTAGTACTGCACAGCATGTCTTTAGTTCACGCACCAAAAAACTCATGGCAAACAGTCCTTCAAAATTCATCAGTTAGCCTCCCCGGATCATTGCCTACTTTCATTCATTTATATCTCTCAGGTTTTTAGGTAATGGTTTTCTAATACTTATGATGAGAAGGAGCTGCATTACAAGCCAAAAAGGTACTCGGTGGAGGCCTTGCTTTTGCATCTTCGACTTTTTCAGAGGGATTTTTAAAGAATTCAAACACATTATACCTTTCATTAAAAACTGCACAGCCACAAAAGTACTCTGTTTTTACTCACCATTTTCCAATCTTATCCACACATTCTGGTGTTCTGAAAAAATGGCAGTTTCACTCTTTGTACATGCCAGCAATACCCAACAGTACAAAAGGCCCGACAAGCTTGCATTTAACCTGTCTGGCTCCAAACTCTTCAGATGAAAGAAGACTACAACCACATAAAGACACCTTGTGATGTTATAGAGGTTATAAGAGGGAGTGTTTTGGAGGGAAACTTTTCTTTCTCTCACCTTCTTCTGATAAGTTGTCTGAGGAATATAACCGGTTGGGTTGTAGGTACTCACTTAGGACCAGGACAAGAGTACAAGGCTCTGCCAAGAAATATGGAAGACAACATCATGGCCAACTGACTGGAAAAGATCTGTGTTTATACCAATACTAAAGAAAGGTGATCCAACTGACTGTGGAAATTATCGAACAATCGCTCTGATCCCACATGCCAGCAAGATTCTACTGAAGATTATTCAAAAGAGACTACAACCATACCTGGAACAAGAACTACCTGAAGTGCAAGCAGGATTCAGGAAAGGGCGAGGAACGAGAGACATCATTGCGGATGTGAGATGGATCCTTGAAAAGACTAAAGCATACCAAAAGGATATCTATTTGTACTTTATCAATTATAGCAAAGCTTTTGACTATGTAAACCATGAGAAACTCTGGGCCACATTAAGAAGCATGGATATACCAGAACACCTGATCATACTCTTGCACAATCTGTACTTTGATCAAGAAGCAACAGTTCGAATGGAACAAGGAGAAACAGAATGGTTTAAAATAAGCAAAGGTGTAAGAAAAGGCTGCATACTTTCCCCCTACCTGTTTAATTTATATGCAGAACAAATCATCAGAGAAGCAGGATTGTATGAAAACAACAGAGGTGTGAAGATTGGTGGAAGACTCATCAACAACCTTCGCTATGCTGATGATACCACATTACTGGCTGAAAGTGAAGATGATCTGAAACATTTGCTTCTCACAATCAAAGAACATAGTCTCAAAATGGGCCTGCACCTTAATGTAAAGAAGACAAAGATCATAACAACTGGCATAATCAACAGGTTCATTGTTCAAGGAGAAGATATTGAAATTGTGAACAACTTTAACCTGCTTGGATCAACTATCAATAAAGAAGAAATAAGCAGTCAAGAAATCAGACGACGCATTGCTCTTGGCAGAATGGCTATGAAAGACCTAGATAAGATTCTCAAGAGCAGAGATGTCTCTCTCCATACAAAGATTCGACTTGTTCAAGCCATGGTATTTTCAATAACATCATATGGATGTGAAAGCTGGACAGTGAAAAAGATAGATAGGAAGAAAATTGATGCCTTTGAATTATGGTGCTGGCAGTGAATACTGTGTATACCATGGGCTGCCCGAAGAACAAACCAGTCAGTACTAGAGGAGATCAAACCTAAGCTCTCTTTAGAAGCTCAGATGACAAGACTTCGACTTTCATGCTTTGGACACATCATGTGAAGAGAGAGATCATTAGAGAAAAACATCATGCTTGGCAAGATAGAAGGTCAACGCAAGAGAGGAAGGCCAGCAATGAGATGGATCGATACAATAACAGCAGCTATGGCTACTAGTCTGTCAACAATAAGCCACCTGTCTGAAGACCGAACACAATTTAGGATAGCTATCCAGAGGGTCGCCATGAGTCGACTCCGACTCTACGGCACTTAACAACAATAACAAGAGTACAGTAAAAGTTAAGAGAAGAGTTACATGTTTTTCCTCCCAAACCCAGGATTAAGAAGGCAAAGTCTCAGATCCTGTTGAAGTGGACTCTCACTATACCAACCCAGCAGAGGAGCAAAAGGAAAAGAGAGGTGCTGTGATAAACCAGACGATTATCCCAATGTTAAAGAGGGATCCTTCATACCACCCTTTTTATCAGTGAGAGAAACAGTGGGTGAAATACTTCATAGTAGCCCATAAAAAACTGGGAAGAGCTAGGGGAGAAGATGTATAGTCATATTTTATCAGAGAATTATTGGTCTTTTTGTAAGGAAAATGCCAAATAGGTATCCCTCTGGATTCAGGATCCCACAAATGAATGAGTGGAGCATCATTCACACGTCCCAAGAGGCAGTGGTGTAAATTCTGTCCAATGCTGATATGGGCTTTTTTTATATTTACATAAATTTGTGGTTACAGGTGGTTACAGAGGAACCTTGCCCCTTTAGGTTTCTGTGAGTAAGTGGATTTGTTTATTTCTATATAATACCTTTTGGTTGCACAGGTGCACATTTTCACATGCATATATTTTTCACTCATTATAAAACACCTTATTTATCTCTACGCTATTTTCAAGATGATTAATCTATTGTTTATCTTTTTATGTTAGTGTTCTTTTTTATTCTGCTTCTCTATGCTTTTGTGCTCTTTTGAATATGTTTTTGGGTATAGTTTTTAAATACGCTTTTGTATGTGATTTGAGGTTGTTTTACTCATGGCATTTATTATGTTTTTGTATCATTTCTGTATTTTCTATAATTTTTGTTTGTATATCTCGAGACTGATTTTCAAAATGGCTGATATTCAAACACAACAGCGGTTAGCTATGGCGCTTGAATAGCAGCAGCATATTCAGCAGTGGGCTGAGTGGTGATGTGGTGACTTCACCTGATTAGCAATGATATTCAGCCAGTATCTGTCCACCTTGCAACTTAGGCCTGTTTGTCAAGTTGCCTAGATTTGATGGATCAGTGCTGGCTGAATATTGAGCTAACTGGATAAAGTCACCCTTTATCCAATTAACACCAATGCTGCCCTTGCTCTGTCCATGGACTACCCCTGAACTAACCAAATAGTGGTCTGCAGAGATATTCATGACACTATCTGGATAGTGCTGCTCAATATCGCGATAAATGCCTTTAGCCGGCTGCCTCCCATTGTCCAGTCAGCTAAATGCTTTGAATATTGACCCCATCATACTTAATGTATATGTATTATTTTGTTATATAAATGTAAGACTGATAATTCTGTTCTAAACTGGTGGACTGCAGTATGGAAAAACACCACAAGATGCATTTATAAAGAACAGAAATCAGAGGTTTGGGATTCTTGCAAGCTAAAGAGGCAAAGAAAGATTAAGAAGAGCAATAGTGATTATTCTGGCCATGCTGACATTTGCTGTTTGTGCTAAAGAAGCTAATCTAGGGGACCCTAACAATTCCTGTGTTCTTAAAAATGGGACTGTTGATATAGGAGTAGTATATGAGTGAGTATGGAAAGGATTCTTGTTTGGTTGAGATACGGAGATCATATTTTTAGTCCTGGACTCCATGCTATTCTGTTATACCAGCTGTTATTGATAGGTTCAGGGCATTTTTTTGGCAGATTTATGTTTTTGGTGACTGAAAGTGAGAGTGTGTGTGTGTGTGTGTGTGTGTGTTTTGAGTGTTGCACGGGAGGATCTGGTGTGCTCATCTGCAATGCAGGGGAGACATGAATGCCTGGCCAGTACCTAGACCGAATGGATGACCGCAGCGCCACCAGGTGCCAGTATGATAGAACAGGAAAAATAAAAAAAGGTTCGCCATAGCTAAATGTCAAAAGATATATCCCTTTTACTAATAAGAGACCCTCAGCATAAGGGCATTCAACAGTGCAAATAGCACTAAAACATGCCCAAAAGCACCATCATCAATCTCTCAAAATGTGCACATTTATAGAGAGGTTTTTCTGAATAACTAAGGCTTTCTTCTACTGCCATGTATGTTTTGATGCAAGGTATGTCATGACAAACATATCACTTTCTTCTTGTTGGTATTATATCTTTGAGTGCACTGAGATTACCTTGCACTGTTCTGGGCATGCAACAGACTACTCGTATCTAATCTAGTTTGCATCAACATTTAAGTATCATCAGCACAACACTGTCAGTGAGAGGAGCAGCTTAGGAGATGCACGTTTTAACAGATGAAGCGTGGCCATGGCGGAGAAGGGTGGGATAGGAAGTGTCCATCTTTTCAGAATTCGTTGAGCACGGGGACACCCAAAATGTTTGCTGCGTATACTCGTATGTTGTTTCTCCATAGTAGTTTGCTCATGCCGTGCTGGAAATGCCTATGACCCCAATTCCAGAACTGCGTGTGTATCTATACACATGGCTGCATAATTAGGGTGAAATTGGGCCCGTTTTCAATTTGGGCGTATCTGCGGGCCAGACATGTATGTTATGGAATTGGCCTCTTAGGGGGTCATTCTGATCCCTGAATAGCGGGGATATAAGTCTGGTTTGGATGTTTAAGCCCCTCTATTTACAGTGTTCGTATTCTGTTGTTATGGCTCCCCGTACACACACACAGAGCCGCTATGCAGGGAACACTGGACAGGGGCAGGAGTGGGTGGCACAGAGGCAGAGAGTGGGCAGAGCATGGGCGGGCTGTGGCACCTGGACGTACAGGGCCTATTCCGATCATGGCCCTATATATCCATCAGGGGCAGGATGTGCGTCTGACTTATTCCACCTTGGAGGTGGAATAAGTCCCGAGCGCAGGTGCAATCGGGCATGCAGCCCCTACCCCCAACATACAGAGCTACCACTGGTGAACCACGCTGCCCGATCCCAGCCCTGATTTCCCCCATTGAGGGTTGTGTGGCGGGAAAAAGGTTTGTAGGAGCTGTCAGCCATTGTGCACTCCTGCTGGGCGTCCCGGTGCCATGGCGATGGGGCGCCATGGCATTGGAACACCAGCAGAAGTGCTGTGAGGGCTGGACAGGCAGGGCTATGTGTGTCCCTGGCAGCAGAATACAGGGCACGCCGTGCCATCCAAGTGCCCTGTTTCTGCAACCACAGGAACGGATATCTCCCTTGGTTGTAGAATCAGGTACAAAACGGCCCCTTCAAACCTTTGGCCATCTGGATGGCCCGGACAGCCCCCGCTCTGAATTGGCCTTTTAGTATTTTAAAAAATGCCACAAGAACATAAGAAATGCCATACTGGGTCAGACCAAGGTCCATCAAGCCCAGTATCCTGTTTCCAACAGTGGCCAATCCAGGTCACAAGTACCTGTCAGATTCCCAAAAAGGTACACAGATTGCATGTTGCTTATCCTGAGGTAAGCAGTGGATTTCCCGGGTCCTCTTTAATAATGGTTTATGGACTTTTCCTCCAGTAACTCCTTAAAATCCAGCTACACTAACAGCTTTTACTACATCCTCTGGTAACGAATTCCAGAGTTAGATTACACATTGAGTAAAAAAGTATTTTTAACTATCAAGTGGTATACCTTTAACCATACTACTGAAGTGGTTTGGTTCCTTTTGATTTGGCTGTTGAGAGTGAAACTGGGAAGTATACTTGAGGACCTTAAATAGTATTCCTCCTCCTGCCCTAGAGGACTGCAAAAAAAAAGGAATTGAGATCTCTCCCTCTGCTCTCCATATAGCTCCCAGAGCTGTTCACTCAGATTTCACATAATCACTGGAGAGAAGGCTTTAAGGGAGTCTAGTGCAGTAACATTTAAGTTTATACAGGAAGATTAGGATAAAATAGGGAAATCAGAAAACAAAACACTAAAAGGAGTGATTGCAAATGTTAAGGGGGTTATTTTAGCCCCCTATTCACGTTTTAAATGTTGGTGTGACACCAGAAAGACATGGACAGCACCCCTATGTTTACAATGTGAGTTTAGAAGGGCTGCAAGGTGTGTATTTCTGCACCAGGAACACCCAGCTCTGCACATTTCTTCTAGGGGCTTTCCAGTGGTGTTTTTTGGTGCAGCCTGGGTGACGCCAGCGCCTGCACGTCCATGATGTATTTCACATAGGCCGGAAACATTCAGTGCATATTTTTTAAAGGTGCCAATCTATACCTGCTATAAATCATGAATAAGGATGGGGCTCTGTTCTCTGTTGGGTCTGCTTGTGGTATTAGTTAATGGAGGAGTTTGGCTTGCAAATATTTGGTCTTGACTAATTTTCTCAGAATCTAGGAATTTGCTTGCATATTTAGGAGCCTGCCGCCAAGACCTAGGTCGCAGTGTCCCCCTCCCCCCTCAAAGGTGTTTTGCAGCTCCTTTTTCCCATTTTTTATTAAGCTTGCTGACAGAATGCTCGGAGGGGGGGGGGGGCAGGAGAAAAAGGAGTTCTGTTGGCACTGTGCAATGGCACATTAAGACCTAATAAGCCATTACACAGTGCCAACAGAAATGCTTCTCCTGTCCCTCCCACACTCCACTCAATGAGAACGCTGTCAGAAGCTTATTGGTGACCCTTTATAGCTGCAGCTGATGAAACTTGTTTTACTTCATGCATCACAATGGCCTGGTAATACCTGAAGCAAAAGAAATCTCTCTATAACCCCAAACACTGCCTTCAGCCTGAATCTCTCAATCTCTCCATAGCCCCTCCCTCCAGTCTTCATTCAGTCTCTCTCTCTCTCTCTCTATCTCCATAGCCTCCCTCTAGCCTTCATCCAATCTTTTTCTCATAGTCCCCTCCCAGGCTTCATCTGGTCTCTCTGTCTCTCATGCGCCCCTCCCCCTATCCTTCTTCTGGGGTCTCAGTCTCTCATAGCCCTAGCCCCAGCCCCCTCAGTCTTCATCTGGTCTGTCTGTCTATCTTCACTCAACCTTCATCTAGTCTCTCTCTCTCTCATAGCCCCCAGCCTTCATCTGAGGTATCTCTCTCTATCGCCTAGCCTTCATCCACTCGCTTTCATGCACCATTTCTTTCAGCTTGATTTTTCAAGTCAAAATGCAAACGGCATTCCCACGAACGACTCGCTCTTCGAGCAGCTTGAGCCGTGCAGTGCAGGAAGTTCAAGTCGTTCTTGCGCTTTTCCTCTGGCTTTCTTCTCTCTGTGCCCTTTTCTTCCACTGCCAACTCCAGACTTCAGTCTTTTCACCTTATACCTGGAACAAACTTCCCGAGTCTGTATATTGGGTCTCTTCTCTCCCCCTCTTCAAATCCATGCTTAAAGCTTACCTCTTTGATGCTGCTTTTGGATCCTAATCACTTGTTCACCTTGTGTCTCTTTTTCCTATTTGAACCCCTTGTTTCTCTTGTATTGTAGTGTCTGTCTTGATTAGATTATAAGTGTATATGTGTTTGCACAGCGCTATGTATGCCTTGTAGCACTATATAAATGATTAATAGTAGGAATAGTAGTAGTAGAGAGGGCGTGGCACCCAGGAATAACCATTCAGCTGCGATATTCAGCTGCTGCCTGGTTATCTACAGCAAAAGTTAAGCATATTAATGGCCGCTGCCCGGTTAGCTTCAATGTTATCCAACTAACTCAGATATTCAATGCTAATGGGCGGATATGGATCTGGCATGGAATATTCGGGTCTTAGGTTCAGCAATGATGTCTAGCCACTTTAGCAGTGCTAGCCACCACCGCTGAATATCGAGCCCTAGGTTTTTAGGAGAACCTTACATTTTTTTAAAGGAGAATTCATTACAGATGGCAATGGGTAGAGAATTTCATAAGGAAGGGGCTAAAAAGTAGAAGGCAGCATTACATGATGCTTCCTTACATGCATGGGAGAATGGAGGGATGGTAAGTAGATTGTATTTTGAGATCAATGGAAACATGAAGGATGGAAGGGAGTTAACAAGGTAGAGAGGTAAATAGGGAAACCAGAATATGTGCAAGCATGAGAACCTTAAAGTGAAACTGGAATGGAAGGGAAGCCAAAGATGCTGAAATAGAAGAGGAGTGACATTGTCAAATTTGGAAGCATTAGTTAATAACAGGATTGCAATTTGGACGGAGACTGCAATAAATAGTGTTGCAATAATCAAGGCAGGATATAACAAGGGCATAGAAGAGCGTATGTAGGGTCTGAAAAGAAAGAAACGGTTTAACTAACTGGATTTGATGCAAAGAGTAAAATGAAGAATGGGCAACAGTGGCAACTTTTGAATCAAAGGAAAACTGAGTGTCAAAATTAATTCCCAAGTGAGTGACATAATTAACCAATGACACAGCAATATCCTGAATCATCGAACTGACTGTAGGCAGAGGCAATGGACCATGATCCAGCTCCATAAGGTGGCTCACTTTCCATCAGTACTGGGGGTCATCAATTGCATATACTGTATGTTGCCTTAAAGTCTTGACGTGGGAGTGAGGCTACCTCACTCAGCATGGAGGTGGTCTGCAATACACAGGGGGAGATAACTGATATCTTACCAAGGTTTCCAGGTTCCTGCTATGACTCATACATCCTCATCTTCTCTGGCATCTATGAGAGGTTTGCAAATCAGAGATATCACTGGTGGATGGTTGCACCATAACTTGGGAGCTGCAGAATTCGACCATAAGAGCCCAGGACTGCAGTGCCTGCTCAGCACCTGAAAAAACCTTGGTGCATACCCTAATTTATGTCATCATCCCTCTATGAAGATGATAGAGGTTACCCATTGAGGTGATAGTTCCTGACCCCCATCATGATACCACATCCAAAGGCAGAGGATCAGTACATCAGGTCCAATGGGCACACTTAAGCCATCATTGAGAGGACATGTGACTGATCTGGGATGAACTGCTGTACAGCCCTGCCAGGGTATGTAAAATCTTCAAGGCCTACTGCATGCTCCACAAATTGGCAACGGGGCACTGACAATCTCTCCTTGAAGGACAGAATGCAAAAGACCCAGACCATGTCACAGATGCAGAAGGGCCAAGGCAGGAGAATACTGGCCAACCATACTAACTAGACATGGCTGCAAAAGACAACCTCATACACAAACAGTTCATGTAAAGCTAACATATTGTACAACATTTGTACAGCATAGTGACCCATCTTCCACCATCCCCCCTCTTACCTCCATGCCTATCCCTGCCAATACCACCACCCCTACCCTCCAGCATCAGCCCTGTGAAACCCCTCCCCCACTCCTCAGCACTAGCCTTGTGCAGCCCCTCCCCTCACCATTCTAATGGCAGCACCACCAATCTCTTTCCCCTCCCCAAGCACCCATAACCCCACCTCCCCATCTTCCCCCAATGAAGCAGTCCACTACTTTAATCCAACACCCCAACCTTAGCCTTCTATCACTCCCCAAGGGAGCTGATAGTAAGAAAGGATTATTTCTTCCTGTATCCTATCCTACAATCCCTGCCACTCAGCACCCCCACCCCCATCTCCTGACCCTGTCTATGTTGGTGTGAGGATGTGCTGGATGATGTATCACTGCCCTCTGAGGAGCTGTTGGAGACATCATCCAGCACATTAAACTATTGGGAGACCTTGTTGAAGGGGGAAAATGAAGGCATACCCCCCTTTACATGAGGCATGGGTCCCAAAGTTTTTGAAGAGGGGGGCCAGTAACTGGATAGATGGGGTGCCGATGTGCCTGACTTCATGCTCCTCAGCTCTGAATTCCTGTTCCTACACCACAGATGAGATGCTACCATCATCTCTGATTGTAATGGCCTGCAGTGTGGAATCCTCTCCAAGGGTCTGTCTGCTGGTGTCCATGCTGTACCCCCCTCTCCCGGTGCATTTGCAGACTCCTCATCTCTTGCAGGTTGAACATGACATGCACTTATTCAACTTGTTCTAGCTGTCTACCCACCCTATGTCATCTTAGTGGTACACACCATTTCCACACATATATACTATCTGATGTGGTGTTGCACAGAGTGTGACTGAGGATGGCATTCTGAGTGGTAGACATGGCCCCTATTGCATAAGCCCTGGCTACGGCTACTGTCAGCATACAAGTATAAGAGCCCGGGCTGTGGGCACAATCCACATCGATAGGATCTAAAAGCTGTGCCCTCCAATGCCACACACTGCATATCAATAGAAAGTAATAAGTTTAACAGTGCATATTGACAGTGAGTGTTTGCAGGGTGCAGGGTCTTGAGATGTCACATACACATATCCCACCAACACACCCACAGCAATGCAAACACATTAAGGACCAGATGCCCATAGATGTGTTCAAGGCAGATGTTGCAACCTGTAGAAGGACAAGCAAATGGGGAAACATCCACTGGCCAAGAGAGGAGTGATTAGCCTGGTGCAGGGCTAGGGGACAGGATCCAAATAGTGAGTAGTGAGATGGATAATGCTCACGCACCCTCATAGCTGAAGGCCTGGAGAGTGGCCTATATGTCCCTTGGAGGCCCCTTTCAGATGCTTTGATACACCTTTATCAGTAATAGAGTACTGTTTTGGAGAGGTGCCTGACCATTGCAACCAAGCTGTGTGGGTCATGACCTCTGCACACACAGAGTGGGCTGGAGGTGAGGTTATCAGAGAAGCAGCTTGCCAGTGCAATATTCCTGTCTCAAGGAGTGAGGTCTACCAAACTGCATGCCTGTAATATTGCACTGGTGACTGTAACTCAGGTCTCCCCCCCCCCTCCCCCTGCACTGCTGTTACAGTATGAGGCATATATTCCTGCAATGGGTGACATTGATGGGTTAGGGTGATAGATGGTTGCATGCCCACACATTGTACCTAAGTGGAGGGGAGATAGCAACAAGAGATAGCAGCCTTCAAGCATGCTGTGGTCACACTTCTCCTCAAGAAACCTTCACTTATCCCTACCTGTTATTCTAATCATCAACCCATCTTCCTTCTTCCCTTCATTTCTAAAATTCTTGAATGTACAGTTCTCCGCTGTTGCCTTGAATTTCTCTCCTCTCAAACCCTCCTTGATCTATTTCAATCTGACTTTCATCCCTTACACTCTACTGAAATGGCCCTGGCTAAATCCAAAGACTTTTACTCAGTCCTCATTCTTCTTGACCTTTCTGCTGCTTATGACACTGTTGACCACCACCTTCTCCTTGATACATTGTCCTCACTTGGTTTTAGAGGTTCTGTACTGTCCCTGTTCTCTTCTAATCTTTCCCATCACTACTTAAATGTCTGTTCTGGCGGTTCCTCCTCTACTGCTGTCCCTCTTTAAGTTGGTGCACCCCAATGGTCTGTTCTAGGCCCTCTCCTTTTCTCTCCTTGGTACTCTCATTTCCTCTTATGACTTTCAATATCATTTTTATGCTGATGACTCTCAAATCTATCTATCTACACCTGATATTTCTCTTGCCAAGCCCGTATATGTGTCTGCCTATCTGGCATTGCTGCCTGGATGTCTCACTGCTGTTTGAAATTGAACATGGCCAAAACCAAACTTCTTTTTTTTCCCCTCTAAACCCTCTTCTCCCCTTCCTCCCTTCTCTATCTGTGTTGATAACACTCTTCTGCTTCCTGTTTCCTCAGCCCGCAACCTTAGAGCATCTTCAACTTCTTCCTCTCCTTCTCCAACATATCCAACGGATAGCAAAAACCTGTCATTTCTTTCTGTACAACATTAAACACTTATCCACTCATTAGTCACTTCTCACCTCGACTATTGCAACCTCCTTGCTGGTCTCCCTCTGAGTCATCTTTCTTCCTTCAGTCTGTTCAAAACTCTGCTGCGCGGCTAATCTTCCACCAGCTCCAATCTACTTATATAACCCCTCTTCTCAAATCACTTCATTGGCTTCCCTTCCATTTCCATATCCAATACAAACTTCTCCTTCTGAACTATAAGTGCATTCATTCTATTGCTGCTTACTACCTTTCCTCTAGTCTCTCTCCCTACACCCCTCCTCATGAACTCCGCTCTTCCTCTGGCTTGCTTCTCCTCTGGCTTGCCCGTATATCTGCCTACCTATCTGACAATACTGCCTGGATGTCTCACTGCCATTTGAAATTGAACATGGCCAAAACCGAGCTTCTTATCTTTCCCCCTAAATCCACCTCCCCCTTCCTCCTTTCTCTCTCTCTGTGGATAACCCTCTACTCCTCCCTGTTTCTTCGGCTTGCAACCTTGGGGTCATCTTTGACGCTTCTGTCTCCTTCTCCACATATATCCAACTGATAGCTAAAACCTGTCATTCTTTCTCTATATCAACAAAATTCTCCCATTCCTTTCTGAACACACTACTAAGACACTTATCCACTCTTTAGTCACCTCCCGTCTCGATTATTGCAACCTCCTCCTTGCTGGTTTCCCTCTGAGTCACCTCTCTCCCCTTCAATCAGTTCATAACTCTGCTGCCTGGCTAATCTTCCACCAGCCCCGATATACTCATTTAACCCCTCTTCTCAAGTCACTTCATTGGCTCCCCTTCCATTTCTGTATGCAATTCAAACTTCTGCTTCTGACCTACAAATGCATTCATTCTACTGCTCCTCACTACCTTTCCTCTCTCCTCTCTCCCTACACCCTTCCTCATGAACTCCGCTCTTCCACTGGCCTGCTTCTCCCTATGCCCTTTTTTTCCGCTGCCAACTCTAGGTTTTGATCCTTTTACCTTGCTGCTCCTTATGCCTGGAACAAACTACCTGAGTCTGTACGTCAGGCTTCATCTCTCCCCCTTTTCAAATCCATGCTAAAGGCTCACCTCTTTGTGGCTAATTTTGTATCCTGATTCCTTGTTTTTCTTGTGTCTCCTTACCTTTCCCTATTTGTAGCCTTATTATAAACTATCGTATTGTCTGTCTTGATTAGATTGTAAGCTCTGAGGAGCAGGAACTGTCTTTTATATGCATCTGTACAGTGCTGCATATGCCTTGTAGTGCTATAGAAATGATTAATAGTAGTAGTATTTCTAAAATGGGGCTGCATACTTGTTTATTCTGGCTTTATGGACATAGGAGAAGATTCCATGCTGTACTTGCCAGGCCCACCTGGGCATTAAGAATTGGGATGGCCAGGAGTTGGCACCCGATTCTGATCCCGCAGGGGCTAGAAGTCTCCGTGGGATCAGAATCAGGTGCAACCTGCCTGGATATTCAGGTCCGGCCTGAAAATGCAGGCCGGGTTCCAATTCTGGGCTCCCCGACGTCTGGCACACTACCCGGCTAACTCAGCCATACTCCCGCATGGAGCGGCAGTGGAATGACATCGCATTGCCATGCCACCTTAGCTCCATGCAGGAGCCACAATCACTGGATGCCCACCAAACCCTTCTTTCCCTGCAGCCGAAGCCCTAATTGGGCCTTCCATGGATAGGGTCTGGCTGCAGGAATCCCCTGCACCCACTCCCTTACCTCCGTGTGCCGGCGCTGCCGTCCCCCATCTATCCTTGTAGACCCGGCCATACAGGGCATGACTGGAATTGGCCCAGTACGTCTGGGTTGTGTGCCACGCTCCCTACCCACCCACTCTTCTCTCCTTTGCTGCCCCTGCCCAGAGCTCCTCGCACATCTATGTACATGCGGGGAGCTTTGGGCAGGGAATACGGCCTCAGGAATTTAGCGTGGATGGACATCCGAACCGGAATCTACCCCATAATGTCCCCAATTTACATGTGTATCATTCTCTAATGAGCCACAGGTAGACAAATGTCTGGAGAATAAACATGTGCTGTCACTGTGCCCACAACATGTGCATAGGGATTCACCAGCACATCCTGTTGAAGGAATGGTAACATACCATGCACCTCAGATGCAGACATGAAGAAGGGAAGCAGAATACAAGAACTCAGTGTAGATGACATTAACTAAAGTTCTGCTCACACTGAAAATATAGAAACATAGAAATATGATGGCAGAAAAAGACCACATGGCCTGTCTAGTCTGCCCTTCCATATCAGCTACTACAATAGTCCCCTTTTTTCCTTTAGAGATCCTCTGTGTTTGTCCCATGCTTTTTTGAATTCAGATACTATCCTCATCTCTACCACCTCCACTGGGAGACTATTCCAAGGATCCACCACTCTTTCCATAAAGAAATATTTCCATATATTACTCCTGAGTCATTCCCCTTTCACTCTCATCCTATGTCCCCTCATAGCAGAGCTTGCTTTCAAATGAAAAAGACTCTCCTCCTGTGCATTTATGCCTCCAAGGTATTTAAATGTCTCTATCATATCTCCTCTATCCTGTCTTTCCTCTAAAGTATACAAATTAAGATCCTTAAGTCTGTCTTCATATGCTTTATAATGAAGATCACTAACCATTTTAGTAGCCACCCTCTACACCAACTCTAACCTGTTTAAATCCTTTTGAAGGTGCGGTCTCCAGAATTTCACACAATACTCCAAATGAGGTCTCACCAAAGACTTATACAGAGGCACTATCATCTCTTTATTTCTGCTGGCCATTCCTCTCCTGTGCACCCAGGCATCCTTTTAGCTTTCACCATTGTCTTTTCTACCTGTTTGGCTACTTTAAGATCGTCAGACACAATCACACCCAGGTACTGCTCTTCTTTTATGGACAGAAGTACTTCATCCCCTACACTGTATCACTCCTTTGGAATTTTGCAGCCCAAATTCATGACCCTGCATTTTTTAACATTAAATCTCAGCTGCTAAATTCTTGACCATTCTTCAAGCTTATCTAGATTCCTCCTAATGTTATCTACTCCCCTTCCTGGGTGTTGACTCCATTGCAGATTTTTATTTATTTACATTCTCTTATATACTGTGCTATTCTGCATCAGTGCAGTTTACATTGAACAAACTGAAATTACATTGAACAGGGCATCATAACTTGGAGATAACTATTTTACAGGGAACATGGGCTATGGAGGGTTAAGTGGCTTGCCCAAGACCACAAGGAGCACCTGTGGGACTAGAAACCCAAGTCCTTCTGGCCCAAGGTTGCTGTCCTCTAGTGGGATTTGAACCCCTGACCTTCCGGCCTGAAGTACCTTGCCCCAACCACTAGGCCACTCCTCCACTCCATTTTGGTATCATCTGCAAAGAAGCAAATCTTACCCAACAGCCCTTCCAGAATATCACTATCAAAGATGTTAAAAATAATTGGACAAGGACAGATCCCTGTGGCAGACTACTTGTAACCTCCTTCTTCTCAGAGTGAGCTCCATTTACCTATACCATTTGTTGCCTCCCACTCAACCAATTTCTAACCCGATCAGTAACTTTAGGGTCCATCGCTAGGGTTCTCACTTTGTTTATAAGTCGCCTATGTGGAACAGTGTCAAAGGCTTTACTGAAATCCAAGTACACCACATCTAGGGGTCTCCCTCAGTCCAACTCCCTGGCCACCCAGTCAAAGAAATCAATCAGATTTGTCTGACAAGGCCTGCATCTGGTGAATCCATGCTGCCTCGGATCCTGTAATCCATTGGACTCCAGAAACTTCACTATTTTGTCTTTCAGCAGCATTTCCAGTAATTTACTCACCATAGAGTTTACACTAACCAGCCTATAGTTTTCAACCACATCCTTACTTCTGCTTTTGTGTAAAGGGATCATCACTTAGACAGACAGTTCCAAATAAGAATGAATAACATGAGTGCACAGCAGAGATGCGAGTTGTCAGGCAATAAAGCAGAGACTTGGATTCCCTGCCCCTATGGACATGGTAAAATGGGGGCCCTCGTGATCATGTATTTACAAAGATAATATACAAGTTAAAGCCTTTCCCCACTGTTATTGCTCACCACCTGCAGGGGAAATAGGGAAGCCATTGTTAGCATCTAGCATCTGACAGTGCACCACACAAAGCAGTCTCACCCACTACCTCACCCTCCTCCTCCAATACACAGCCACAATTTTTGAGGAGGCAGCCTCTTGTGGATACATGCAGTTGTGGCAATTTAGGTGATAAACCAGCCCACAACAAAGAGAGTATATACCCCATAAAAGTGAGCCCTCGCCAGAGCCTGTGCGCCTCAAGCTCTATAGAGCAAGGACTGTCTCTTACATGTATATGTACCACACTGCATATGTCTTGTAGCACTATACAAATGATAATTAGTAGTAGTAATAGTGGTGGTAGTAGTAATAGTAGTAGTGTAGCTAGACTGGAAGCAGTTGAGGTGTCAGAGGTATCATCCCTCTTGCTGTCCATGACTTGGCTATTTTGCAATGGGAAACATAGGTTAGTTACATGAATTTCCCTCATGTATAAAATGGGTACAAAAAAGTGAAAGTGTAGGCCAGCAAGTCAGTGCTGACTTTTGGTGCGACCGGAAATAAATCGTCAGACCTTTCTTTTATGCAGTAAGTTTACAGCACCTGGTATTCCAAGGTGGTCTTCTATCCAAATACGAGTCAGGTCTGATCCTGCTTAACTTCTGAGATCAGCCAAGATCAGACTCACAGTGCAAACTAGTTCTATGCACCAATCTTTCTCCCCAGAACCTTCCTGACATCTCTGTGCTGCTCCCTGCCACATTCACTGATCCTGTGCCCAGGCAGTGCCACCCTTGCTCAGAAGATAGATGCTAATGGAAGGACTCATGCCAAGCACCTGCATCTGCCGCGCCTCCTGTCGTCTCCTTTCTCTCACTCCTGCACATGTCACACTAAGCTTCTTTTGGCTGTTAGACTCTGCATGTACCAACTAGGGCTGTGCAAGCCAAAAAAAGTTGTTTTGTTTAGTCTGCTGTGTTTACCGGATTTACAGTTTTATTCAGATTTTGTTTTCATTTTGGGGGGAACAATGCTGTCAATAGTGCACCCTATTGCTTAATAGTATAGTCTATTGTGCAATAAAGCATACTATTGTACAGTGGTGCACACTATTATTTAATACCTTTTGATAGATAATGCACATTTTTGACCAATAATGTGCACTATTGATGACACATGAAAATCCAAAAATATTGACATTTCCAATGTCCTTTCAAACAAATGCACATCCCTAGTGCTGACTGGACCTACAGACTCTCAATCTCTCTTTCTCTCTCTCTCTCTCTTTCTCTCCTGGCCCCTATGTGTGTGCCACTCCCATGCTCTTTTTTCTTTGACCAGACTTAGGATTCTTCCTTGCCTAATGTGCCTCCTCTTAACGATGCAAGTTCATAGCTACAAATATCTGTTCTATTTCTACTACTGAACATTTGTATAGTGCTACAGTATGCAACGCTGCACAGACACATATAAAAGATAGTCCCTGCTCATCAGAGCTTATAAGCTAGTCAAGACAGACAATACAGTAACTGTAGAGATGGGATACATCTAGGGGGAATGGTAAGGAATCACAAAGGAGATCAGGTGAGTCAAGACCCGAAAGCAACAGCGAAGAGGTGAGTTTTCATCTTGGATTTGAAAAGGGTCAGAGAAGGTGCCTGATATACAGACTCAGGCAGTTTGTTCAAGGCATAAGGAGCAGCAAGGTGAAAGGAGCGAAGTCTGGAGTTAGCAATAGAAGAGAAGGACACGGATAGAAGTGATTTGCCAGAATAGTGGAGTTCCCAAGGAGGGGTGTAGGGAGAGATAAGAGAGGAAAGGCAGTGAGGAGCTGCAGAGTGAATGAACTTATAGGTCAGCAGGAGATGTTTGAACTGGATGCAGAAATGGATAGGGAGCCAGTGAAAAGACTTGAGAAGAGGGGTAATATGAGTTCTTCCTTGCATCTGGACTTAATGTCACCTGCTCCAGTGTGCCTTCACGTGTTGCAACAGTAGTTGTTTGAGCTTTGAGAGTTATGCAAATTATACAGTTATGTGCTCTCTAATCAATTGTGCTCCAAATTATGCTAGAGCGTAACTACATAATTCCCCAAGGTGTAAATTCACAAATGGCTATACATCTGTGGATTTTCTTGAGGGAGGGGGGAGATTCTTCTGTAAACATCAAACAGAAATATTTATTGCATTTCCACCTTTCCTTTGACACTGTCCACACATTGTCCCTTAGCACCTTTCAGTTTTACGTTTCCACTCAGGCCTTCCTCCACTTTCCAATGTACCTGAAAAAAAGACTTGCCACCTCACTTTCCATGTCTAGCTATGTGTTCTGTCCCTGCATTTTTGCCATCTTGACTTATTTATTTATCTCTTTCAACTTCTCCAGTATTCTTTTCCGTGTTTCTCTTCTTGTGACCCTCCATATTTTGTGAATGCTGCCCCTTTTTGCGTTTATTTTTCAGCTACTTCCTTGGATAACCATACTGGTTTAATTTTTCTCTTGCTTTTATTTACTTTCCTTACACTAGGGATTTGTAGCTCCTTTTAGTTTAGCCCACTAATCTTCCACTTGCCTTTGTCAGGCACTACCCTGTTTTACCAAAGTGAATGTTTTAAATCTAGGACTGAGCTTGGTGTGTCTGGACTCCACCTTAGCTTATATATCAAACCATAGCATTTGATGATCACTGATGATCAAGTAGGTCAACTTGGACGTTAGAAACACTGCTTTCATTTGTGAGTACTAGGTCCAGCATCTTTCCTTCCCTCAAGTTTTTGACAAGGTCCCTCATGAGACTGCAGACTTGGAAAAGCTGACCAAGATGATAAATCAGATGGAAGGATAGCCCAAGGAAATGCCTAAAAGGATGGGGCTCTTCAGCTTGGAGAAGAGACGGTTGAGGGGAAATATGATAGAGGTCTATAAAAACATGAGTGGATGGAATGGGTAAACATGAATCAGCTGTTCACTCCTTCACAAAGTACAAAGCTTAGGGGACATGCAATGAAGCTACAAAGTAGTATATATAAAACTAATCAGAGAAAATATTTTTTTTCATTCGGAGTAATATGATATAGGACAGAGGGTCCCTGTTAGAATATATCTGTAAACTGCTCTGATACACGCAGTAAAGGGCAGTATATCAAGTGCATAAACCATAAACCATAATTAAGCTCTGGAATTTGTAGCCAGAGGATATAGTAAAAGCTGTTAGAGTAGCTGGGTTTAAAAAAGGTCAGGACCAGGAGGAAAAGTCCATAAACCATTATTAAAATGGACTGGGGAAATTCACTGCTTATCAATGGACAAGCAGCATGGATTCTATCTTCTGGGATCCTAGCAGGTACTTATGACCTGGATTGGCCACTGCTGGAAACAGAATACTGAGCTCGATGGAGCTTTGGTCTGACCCAATATGACATTTCTTATGTTCTTATAGTGATGGAGCCACCCAGGAAGAGAAATTTTCAATTCTGAGTTCTTTTGGAGATTTTGTGTGCATTCAGTGTTGACCTTCATCTCTGACACCGAGGGCTGGCGCAATCCAGTAGGCAAACTAAGCAACTGCTGAGAGTGCCAATGTTCTTGGGGCATCTATTGCTGCTGTTGTCATCCCCTCTCCAGGACCTGTAGTGGCGGCTGTGCCATTTAAATGTCAGAGGGTTCAAAAGTGGCAGATCATAGAGAGAAGAAATGGCAATGCAGTGCCAGAGAATTTGGGCAAATACTGTGTTGGTATTGCCTCTGCTGCAGGTTCTTTAGAGGAATGACAGTGGTGGCAATAGGGGGCAGGGCAAATGTTTGAGGGCAAGGGTGCTGTGTTGCATATCCCTGCAGTGGGTCTGCTGATACCATTTCAGATTCCATTTCCAAAGCATCACATTTTTTAAAAACAGCAAATGTGGTTTTTAGGATATCATTTGGTCGAGTAAGTGTGTCACGGATCCAACCTTATCAGAGTCACCTATAACATATTTTATTCTTTGTTGAATTGGGGATAAATTGTCTAGATGTTATATAGTCTGGGAAACACCTTTAATTACAGCTATTTCCTCTCTGAATTGTAGCAATATATTTTTTATTGCAGAGAACTGGAGACAGATGGGGCAATCTCTAAATTTCCAGATGGTCTGCCAGTTATTGCATTGAATAATAGTCATTTTGATTATTTGGTTTGATATAAGATTACTGTATAATAATGAAGAATATTGAAATAATGTGATTTGCCCCTTTAATTGGGGATTATTGAATTTGATCACTAAGAAGATTATAAGGTTATTTACTAACAGCGCAAGGTAAATAATGCATGTTACTGACAAATAACACATCTTAGCGGTCTTCTAGCACACTATAGTAGTAGCCAAAAAATTTAAGGCAGAGTCCAAAATATCAGAATTTTATTAGAAAAGTACGTGTTATTGTCACTTTCATGGTCAAAAGCTTTAAGAACCAAAGATATACATGTCATTTTCAAAGTTTTATTCAGGAAACAATATATGTGTCAATATTTGATAGGGTGTCCATGATTTTTCAGCACAGCCTGAATTCTTGTAGGCATACTGTTAACTAGCGTTTTACAGTATGCCGGAGTGATTTTGTTGACCCATACATGCTAGAGTATGTCCTTTAAATCTGCTTCTGAAGTTGGACGGTGTGCTGCCACCTTTTTCCTCATAAGATTCCAACAGTTTTCAATTACATTGAGATCCGGAGAGTTTGATGGCCAACTTGGTAGCAGTTCAATCTTGTTGTCCACGAACCATTTTTTGACTGTTTTTGTAGTGTATCAATACATAAAAACCTGAACACACACAAAATGATAAAGTTTCTTTTCTTTTTGTCGGAGCAGCCATGACAAAAGTAGACAGAAGAGAAAGCCGTCTTCTCGCTGCGGCTGCTCCTTTTAATACTTTTAAAGTGAGCAAAAACTTAACACATAGCTTTCGTTTTCCAAATTCATGAAGTAAAAGGAATTCACTCGTAACAACTTGTCACATTTCGGGTCTCCATCTTAATGACCCTGCTTCAGGTTAAGGAACTCCCGTTGTCATCCGTCCTGCTTCAATTGAATAAAGAAACTATTTCACATTTTTAAGAATGATGTCTGACGTCAATGCTGATGACAAGGATTCATTATCCTATCATACGGTCACAGTCACTCACCAATCAGAGAGGGAACCCTACAGAAAAAGGGAACCCCCTAATCTGATTGGAACAGGTCACTATCAACCATGTCCCAAGAAATGTAATAGGATAATCATAATTATAGAATGCTATGCCATTCTAGCATCACATTTAAACCAGTCGGGGAGACTGTGTCCAATTTGTAAATCCAGTGTTGTTCTCTTCTCGGGTCCACAGGTACGTGATCCAATATACACCATCTTAAATGATCAAAATTATGGAGACAGTGCTCCACAATACTGGAGCGGTAAGTGATTTTGTGTTTAAACGAGACCGATGTTCAGCCAGACGTGTTTTTACGGCACGAGTTGTGCGGCCCACATAATAAAGAAGGCAGGGGCAAATGATCATATAGACCACATGATCCAACTGGCAGGTAGTATGGCATTTTGAATTATAGATACGGGAAGTGTGTAAATCTTGCCAAGATGACCCTACAATAGAGCTGTCACAAAAACAGCATGAGCCACAGCAAAAATGTCCAGGATTCTCATGAATTGAAAATGGGCGATCAGCAGGTGAAATAGATCTCACTACAAGATCCCTCAAATTTGCCCCTCTCGAATAGGCTACCCTCAATCTCTTATCACAAAGACATTTGTGGATAAAACAGGCCAAAATTGATGAAGAATCTTGACCACTTTCACAATTCCTCGAACATAAGGGAAAGCACCAGTGATATTACTTTCTGTCTTGTCTGACAATTGGGATAGAATTATCAATCATAGGTGGGAACAGCCATTCACGCTGTGTAAATCTAGCCCGTTTGTAAGCTCTTCCTAAATTTTATCATCACGCAGAAGATCTTAAAAAATGTTTACTCTCCAGGGGATATCCATGGAAGATTATAAATGGGGCTTACAAACTTTGGTGGTGAGTAAATTATTGGAAATGCTGCTGAAAGAGAAAATAGTGAGGTTTCTGGAATCCAGCAGATTACAGGATCTGAGACAGCATGGATTCACCAGAGGCAGGTCTTGTCACACAAATCTGATTGACTAGGTGACCAGGGAGTTGGACCGAGAGAGAGCCCTAGATGTGGTGTATTTAGATTTCAGTAAAGCCTTTGACACTGTTCCTTAAAGGTGACTTATAAACAAACTGAGCACCCTAGGGATGGACCCTAAAGTTACTGCTTGGGTTAGAAACTGGTTGGGTGGGAGGGGACAAAGAGTACACATAAATGGAGCTCACTCTGAGGAGAAGGATGTTACTGTAGTGTGCCCCAGGGATCTGTCCTTGGTCCGATTCTTTTTAACATCTTTGTTAGTGATATAGTGGAAGGGCTGTCGGGTAAGGTTTGCCTCTTTGCGGATGATACCAAAATCTGCAATAGAGTAGACACCCAGGAAGGTGTAGATAACATGAGGAGGGATCTAGCTAAGCTTGAAGAATGGTCTAGAATTTTTCAGCTGGGATTTAATGTTAAAAAATGTAAGGTCATGCATTTGGGCTGCAGCAATTCAAGGGAGCAATATAGTATAGAGGGTGAAGTACTTTTGTCCACTAAAGAAGAGCGGGACCTAGGCGTGGTTGTGTCTGATGATCTTAAAGTAGCTAAACAGGTAGAAAAGGCGATAGCAAAAGCTAGAAGGATGCTTGGGTGCATACGAAGAGGAATGGCTAGCAGAAAAAAGGAGGTGATAATGCCTCTGTATAAGTCTTTGGTGCGACCTCATTTGGAGTATAGTGTGCAATTCTGGAGACCACACCTTCAAAAGGATGTGAACAGGATGGAGTCGGTACAGAGGGCGGCTACTAAAATGATTAGTGGTCTTCATTATAAAGCATATGAGGACAGACTTAAGGATCTTAATATGTACACCTTAGAGGAAAGGCGGGATAGAGGTGATATGATTGAGATGTTTAAATACCTCCATGGTATAAATGTTCAGGGAGAGAGCCTCTTTCAATTGAAGGCAAGTTCTGCTATGAGGGGACATGGGAAGAGGGTGAAGGGAGATAGATTCAGGAGTGATATGCGGAAATATTTCTTTACTGAAAGAGTAGTGGATCCGTGGAATAATCTCCCAGTGGAGGTGATAGAGATGAGCAGTTAACAAAAAGAAGAGCAATCTGCTCTTGCAGTAGAATCCAGAGAACAGAAGGAGCAAGAGATGTGTGAAGGTCACAAAAGTCTTTATTGGATGAACCCCAACACGTTTCGGCAATGCCTTCCTCAGTGGGTATGCAGCTTGTAGAATAAAAATAACAATAAAATAAATAAATAAAATCAAGTAAAACCTTGTAATTAAAACAAAATATACATATCATATAAAAACATTGATAAAACAATGAAACTCAAAAGTGCTACAAATTTTGATTAAATAACATGACAGTACTCACTGGAGCACTCTATGGTAAATCTCACGTGGAGAATGTACTCTTACGTGTGACTCTAGCTTTGAAGTGAATAACAGAAACAAAATTGATACATGTCATTACAAACAACCTGATTGCTTACAAGGAAAAAATATAAATATAAATATAACTTAAAAAGATACACTATACAGTATATTAATGCTCTTTCTTATTACACAATATAGTGCACTTAACAACATGAACTGCACAAAAAAAGATTTATACAAATTGTCAACAAAAGTAAGAGATACCAGACCCTGAAAAGTAAAGAAAACTCGTATTATACAAAATTGTATCTGCTGATTTGTCAACATGTAAATCGCTAATGTCCAGAAAAACGCTGTATCTATAAAGTCTTAAAATTAATCATATAATGTGCGGGGTTATGTCTAGTCATAAACGACTCGATCAGTGATGTTCTAAAAGAGATCTTTGAAACTGAAACTATGCCCATAACAGAATCTTCTCATAGACGCTATGATGCGTGCCGGTAAAAAAAATACTGGTACCGTTTTGAAAAATTGATTGTTCAAGCCATGTAATACAAGATAAGCATTGAATCAACTTAATCAAAATTTGTAGCAATTTTGAGTTTCATTGTTTTATCAATGTTTTTCCCGCAGCCCTGTCGATGTCTTTTCTACAATTTTAATATATGTTTGCCTCTGCCCTGCATCTTTGTTTGTTTAATTATAGTTTTATTGATGAATTTCTATATGTTGTATTTATGCTTTTATTTATGATACTTATATTTTGTTTTAATTACAAGGTTTTACTTGATTTTATTTATTTATTTATTTTATTATTATTTTTATTCTACAAGCTGCATACCCCCTGAGGAAGGAGTTGCCGAAACGCGTTGGTGGTAGAGATGAGGACAGTAACTGAATTCAAAAAAGCACGGGACAAACACAGAAGATCTCTAAAGGTAAAAAAGGGACTGTTGTAGTTGTTGATATGGAAGGACAGACTAGATAGGCCATGTGGTCTTTTTCTGTCGTCATATTTCTATGTTTCTATAAAGACACGTCTGGCTGAACATCGGTCTCGTTTAAACACAAAATCACTTACCGCTCTGCTTGTGGAGCACTGTCTCCAATATACCCATAATTTTGATCATTTGAGATGGCGTATATTGGATCACGTACCTGTGGACCCGAGAGGAGGCAAACGGATATATTGATTACAAAAGTTAGAACACTGGATTTACAAATTGGACACAGTCTCCCCGACTGGTTTAAATGTGATGCTAGAATGGCATAGCATTCTATAATTATGATTATCCTATTACATTTCTTGGGACATGATTGATAGTGACCTGTTCCAATCAGATTAGGGGGTTCCCTTTTTCTGTAGGGTTCCCCTCTCTGATTGTTGAGTGAGTGACTGTGACCATATGATAGGATAATGAATCCTTGTCATCAGCATTGATGTCAGACGCCATTCTTAAAAATGTGAAATGGTTTCTTTATTCGTTTGAAGCAGGACAGATGACAACGGGAGTTCCTTAACCTGAAGCAGGGTCGCTAAGATGGAGACCCGAAACATGACACCTTGTTACAAGTGAATTCCTTTTACTTCACAAATTTGGAAAACGAAAGCTAAGGGGGATGTTTACTAAAAACCGCAAAAGTGCGCGCCGCACAATAGCGCACGGAAACGCGGCACCTAAACGCTCTTAAATGCCCCGCACATGTGCGATGAACCCCCGTGCATGTGCGCGACACACTAACGGGCCCCGCACAAGTACGGGCCCGCAAATGTCCGATAGAGGCGTGGAAAGGCTAACGGAGGGCGGAGGAAGGCCCCCGAGGGGCGGAGAGACGGGGTTAATGGGCGGGGAAGGGGAGGGGAGAGGCCCCTCGCACAGTTGCGGGGCCGAATTTACAAGTAAAAAATAGCGCGAGTGAAACACTCGCGGTAGAGGGCATTTAAAGGGAAGAGAAACCATTTCCGTCAGCAATGTACAGCAAAACCGGGGAAACCTGTAAAACGTGAGCAGTGTGATACATGTGCACAGCACAAAAGTGCTATTAAAAATAGAAAATGACCACCACAAAAATATTAAAAACAGTAAGTCAGCTGGGGAACAGTGATAGCCATGGGCAAATATAACAAATACACCCAGGAAGGTTCCAGAAGCAGGAAATGAATTTCGGAAGGGTCAACGGAGCGGAGACCTTTCCAAAAAACATTTCCTTTGTTTGGAGTTGTCCTGGGAGTGTTTTATATGGTTGCCCATTAATATCACAGTTGCCCAGCATGGTTATATGTCATCCCCCTTCTCTTGTGGTCAATTCCGGGGTTTATTTGCACGTGTGTCACCAGACAGGGTGAATGAGCCCACAGTCAAAATGTGCAGAGCAGGGGTTGAGACTCCATCCTGCAAGATTAACTATCTCCAGGGACTGCACAGTCTCCATGGCCACAGTGTGGTGCAGCAGACAGAGCCAGTACCTCTAGGACCAGAGGGCAGGGGTTCAAATCCCAGCTGGGGCACCTGCCAGCCCAGTCCCCATATTTTACCCACCACCAAACAGAGATAGCACAGACACTCCTGTATTGCAGGGAACATAAGCATAGTGCAAACACCCACATTTTGCTCTACACTGCACACCCCCCATAACAATGAGCCGTACCTACAGCCCAGTCCCCCAAATGCAGTCCCGGAGTGCCACAACGCAAGCAGGTCATATGCTGTCCCTGAGAGAAGGACATGCCAGCATGTTGGCGGACGAGGACAGGTGGTGGAGGGGGTAGTGGGTGCTAGCCACAGACGACAGTGGCCTAGACATGTGCAGGCTGACACTGTCCACTGCAACAAACAGGCCCTGTGGGATGTACAGTCATGGTCTGCCCAGGGAATACAGCCTATCCATGGCAACACGGTGGTGCAGTGCACACAGACAGTGTATGCAAGAACAGAACGTCACCGGTTCAATGCCCAGCTGGAGTAACCAACAATCCTCTCCACATATTTATCACACACCCACACCGTGATAGTGAGGACATATGCTATGCATTGGTAATACCCCTCTATTTTACCCCCCTGAGCACAGACACCATGAACTGGTGCATTACCCAGAGCAGAGTCTCCCAAATGCAGTCCTGGAGGGCCACACACCATTCCGGTTCCATGCTGCCCCTAATACAAATGCCAGTGCTGCATATCTATGAAACACCCCCATGGCATGTAGATGTAGCTCATGCATATTCATGAGGGACAGCACTAAAATACGAATAGTGTTTGGCATACCAGGACTGGAGTTGGGAACCCCTGCCGTAAAGCAGCAGCCAAGAGGGGCAGACACACCCACACCCACCCACATGCCCCATTGGCCAATGCCCCCTGGAGAGGCAGGACATTGGGCCCTGCATGCATCTCCCATTACCAGCACCTGCATACCTTAGCAATGCCACCCTATACCTGGGTACACGGTACACAGCTCTCAAATGTTTGCTAGGAGTAATGGTAGATAGACATTCCTACATGAAGCACTGTTTGCTCTCTGAGCAACATCAGAACAAAATACTAATACAGCTGGGGAACACTGATACTATTAATGGGCAAAAACTAAAAACACACCCAGGAAAGCCCCAGTAGAAGGACAGGAGCTGTGGAAGGGGCTATGGAGCGGAGACCTGACCAAAATTCACTTCCGTGTGTCTCAGCTGTCCTGGGAGTGTCTGTTATGGTTGTCCATAAACATCACTGTTGCTCTGCTTGGTTACATTCATTCCCCCTTTGTCATGGTCAGTTGGGGGAGTTATTTGCACCCTTGTCACCAGACAAGGTGAAAGACCCCACATCACAAATGTGCATAGCAGGCATGTTGACTCTGTTGGTCAGGTCTGCCATCCACAGGGACTGCACTGTCTCTGTGGCCACAGTGTGGTGCAGAGGACAAAGCCAGTACCTCTAGTTTCTGAGGGTCACAGTTTCAAATCCCATCTGGGGCTCCTGCCAACCCAGTCCCCATATTTTACCCACCGCTAAACAGAGAGAGTAAAGACATACATTTATTGCAGAGAATATAAGAATGGTGCACACACACATTTTGTACCCAACACTGCACACAAACCATAACAATGGCCATTACCTAGAGCAGAGTCTCCAAAATGCATTCCTGTAGTGCTACAACTCACACATGTCATCAGCTTTTCCAAGATAAGCACATGGCAGCATGTTGCCGGAAGGGTACAGGTGGTGAAGGGGGCAGTGCCTGATAGCCACAGAAGACAGTGGCCTAGCCATGTGCAGGCTGGCACCGTCCACTGCAACAGATAGGCCCTGTCGGATGTACAGTCATGGACATCCCAGGAAATCCAGGAAATCCAGCAAATCTGTGGCAGCACAGGGGTGCACTGCACACAGACAGTGTGTGCAAGAACAGAAGGTCACAGGTTCAAAGCCCTGCCAATCCTGCCCACATATTGTTACCACAACGAAAATGTGATAGTAAGGATAATCCTTTATTGCTGGGGACATATGCATTGGTCATACGCCTATCTTTCACCCCACTGATCACGGACACCATGACCAGGGGCACGACCTACAGCAGAGTCTCACAAATGCAGTCCTGGCGGACCACACACCATTCCTGTTCCATGCTGCCACGCATAGAAATGTTTGTGTGTCATATCCCTGCACCACCGCCATGGCATTTAGATGTAGCACATGCATATTCATGAGGGACAGCAGGAAAACCAGAACAGTGTGTTGTAACCCTGGCCTACATCTGGGAACCTCTGCTGTAAAGCAGCAGCCAACAGGGGCAGACACACCCACACCCACACCTACAGGCCACAGGCCACATTGGCCAATGCCTCCTGGAGAGGCAGGACATTGGGCCCTGCGTGCATCTCACAATACTAGCATGTGCATTCCTTAGCAATGTCACCCTACACCAGGGTGTACGGTACACAGCTGTCAAATGCTTGCTATGAGTACTGGCAGATAGATAACCCTACGTTGCGCAAATTATGCTCTGTGAGCTCCATCATGACAATCATTCTGTTGTCTGCAGTGGGTGCATCAGGTCTGGTCTCAGACAGTGTTTACCACCCTGGGGAGTGACTCCCAACGGTATTGCGTACCATATCCATGCCTGTACTGTGCCCAGGACTGGTGTGGTGGCCAATGTTGACAAACGCCTCTATAGTAGCACAATGCTGGCATACGTGTGTGAGTGTGTGTCTGTCTATACAGTGTGTGTTGGCTGCAAACACCTTCCACAGCCCACACTGCCAGCACTGTTGCCAGTATTGGCCTGCCAATGTGCATAATGAGCAGCAAGGTACCATGGGTATAGATCAGACAGGGTGGGATGGCCAGGATGCATCTGCACAGGGCAGAGGGCACTGGCTGGGACACTGTAGTGGCTGGCCACCACCCACACAGACAAGGTGGCCTCTGTATGTGCTGCTGGGGTTGTACAACACCCTGACTGTGCAGTGACGACAGCATGGCTAGGCACCCCCATAGTGATAGATAGTATCTCTGTCATGTGATATATATGGGTTGTGTTTTGGGGCCCAGTCACTGATCTATCTGCTGGTGTGCACGGCCATCCTAGTTCTGGGTGCATGCATTTCCAACAGGACCAACTAGCAGACTGTCCTCAGTTGGTTTGTGTCCTGATGGAGTGCTGTGCAGCGGGTGATGGCTTGCTGCGGGAGAATATCAGATAGTGGTGGGGCCCAACGTAGCATATCAAGGCATAATGTCTGTCAGATATTGTGTCAGGGATGTGCATGTCTAACAGGACTAACTAGCAGATTGTCCGCAGCTGGTCTGTGTCCTGATGGAGCGCCTTGCAGGGTGCAGTGGCTGATGGCTTGCTGCAGGAGAATAGCAGATAGTGGTGGGGTGTAACCGAGCACATACAGGCCTAATGTCTGTCAGATATTGTGTTATGGATGTGTATACAGCTGCCATGACTGGCCTGTAGGGTGTCTCTTTCACAGCAGGACTGGGGTTGATGGTCCACTTTGCTGCCACCATTGCAGGGAGGTAGCATTTAGAGAGGAGACCCTGTGTTGCAAACGGGGGGGAGGAGGGGGACAAATGGTGGTACCTAACCCACCTAGGTGTCCATAAGGGGTTCCCCAGACTCAGACCGACCGAGATATCCAAGTTGTTTCTGCAGAAAGAACCTATCTCATAGAGTAATAGTGCATTGGAGCTCTGCCATGGCCTAAATTTGCCGTGGAGGGTGTTGTGGACCTGGTCCTGGGTGCCTCATCGCACCCTTAGGGTGAGCACAGTACCCGCACAATGTGACGGTGTGTAGCTACTCTGTGCCAGTACAACACCCACTCAGTACACCCTACCAGGCCGAGTTGATGTGTGGGTGCACACGGGCACATCCCCATACCAGGCCTGGAGCTGTCGGGTTGCAGTCCCCATCCTGTGTGCATCTGTGGACTGGTGATTTGCATGTATAAAAAACCTGTTAAATAAATAAATAAATAAATAAATGTGCAGTGCATCATGGGCACGGGTGGCCAAACCCTATCCACCTCACAACAGCAGACTGTCTGTGAGGTGACGTGCAGGCTTTCTGTAGCCAGCCATGGCTTTTGCTTACAGCTATAGTGCTGTAGTCCAAAGATTATGTCACTGCCTGTGTAGCCAGAGGATATGGGTTCAAAACCACAGTGTGGTAATGTGATAGGGTTGTCCAGAGCATTATCCATCTCAAATCCACCTATTTTTATGCATGATAAAACACCCGCGGCATACTGTACCCATAAGGTGTGTCTGAGGGTGCTTTATAGGGCGCCCTATAGGCCACCTTATGGTTGCCATCCATATAGTGTGCACTATACATTATCCTGTGTGGCAACATATATGGTGCCCTATAGGGGACATTCTAGGGTGCGTTGACGGACAGTGCACTGTAACATGTGCCCTATGGGCCGCCTTATGTTAACATGCTGTGAGAGTGCGTTTGCTAGTAGTGATAAAAAAATAAAAAAAAGCCACCTACACCACACCACAACATAATACATACTGTTTTAGCCAGCTGTGTGCACTGGGCACTGTGAGGTATTGAACCGCTGATCCCTGCACCAGTGGTCACTGTTTCAAACATTGTGCTGTGGCTCTGTTCCTGTGCGTGGATATCAGCGAGACCCCTTATGCCACACAAAACGCCCATAATTAACAGTACGCCGCCCAATGACGCCCATAATAACAGTGCGCCGTCCAAAACGCACAAAATGTACAGTGCGCCGCCCTATGTCGTCCAAATGCTAATATGTCTCGTAAAATATATACCCATCAAAGGTGTTGCTTCAGCTGGGCATTTCCGTTGCACACAATGGGGGATCGAACCCATGGCCCCTGGACCATTGCTCAGTGTCATCACCGTTGTACCACGGCTCTGTTGTTTTGCATGGCCAGCAGCGCGCCACCTAGCCTTTCCACGCGATAATGTAGGCAGCGCACATCGCTGCGCACAAGTCCGGCCGCGTATTCTCGGTGTTTTGTGTGTTACCTACCTGAACTGACCACACCTCATATGCCACATGCCCAGTAATGGGGACCCGCACATATTAGGTGTTTATCAACACACCCCTAAAAGTGTTCATTTCAACATGAGAAATACATCGGTGCTATCTGTGGCTGCAGAGGTCAATAGACATACAGTTGTTCACACACTACCCACTGTGTATGAAAGCAGCGTGCATGTTCAATGTGCATATTCCCCGCACGCAGCCATGCGGAACGTTGCTATGCGCCTATCTCGTTCACGTAGCCATGCGCCGCGCATGTTCGGCAAACGATGTGCGCAAATGCGGAAGATGAGTTGTGTGCGTCACGGCTGCTACACGTGCAAAAAAGAAAATGGCGCCCCGCACAAGGAAGCCTGCCTTCTCTAGAAGAGAGGTCCGTGAGCTGGCAATACTAATAGGGCCAAAACAGGATAAGCTCTTCCCAGGAGCCTCCAGGGGAAGGGACACGTCAAAGGTGCTGAGGGCCTGGGAACGCATCACAAGGCGTTTCAACCGTGTGGCTGAAAACAAACGTGAGGTAAGGGTATGGCAGCATGTAACAATAGCCATATACAAACACTGGGGTGATTGCAGGTGACCATGCAGCTGTGTGTAGGTGGTTTACAACAGAAATGTACAGCAGCTACAACCGCATGTAGATATCTCTATGTATCACATCTGAGTAGTATTCCATGTATGCAGGTGTTGCTGGATATGGTCACATAGGGCATGATGCAATCCTGCAGTCATGCAATCTGCTTCTGTTGAACAAATAAAACATATTGTAACACAGCTAGGCCAGAGATCTTGCTAAATAGTCTCTGGAAACATCATGTGCTGATGCTGGGGTCTGCATCTGCAGGCTAACACATATGGCCAATCCTTAGTGCTAGCGAAATCTGCATCACATGGTCTGTCATACACCATGCAGCCCAGGGGTTCTGCGCCAATGTTGTCAAACGCAACTAGCCTATTCACAGGAGCCATGAGAGGCCATCAGAGTGGGCCCTCAATCACCCTGGAGCTATGGGGATCCCCACTAATGCTGCCTAAGCCATCGCCCCTATCCCCTGGAGTACAGAGAACCCTTCAAAGTACACTCACACTCACCCTGCAGATATGGGGATGTTTGCTAATGTTGTTTAAACCACCATCCCCATCCCCAGGAGTACAGAGAAGCCTTCAAACTGGGCCCTGTGTCATCCTGTAGATATGGGAATGTCAAATACTGTTGTTTAACCCATCCCCCTTATCCCCAGGAGTACAGAGAAGCCCTCAAAGGGGGCCCCCTGTCATCCTGTAGATATGGGAATGTAAAATAATGGTGTTTAACCCCTCATCCCAATCCCCAGGAGTACAGAGAAGCCGTCAAACTGGGCCCTGTGTCATCCTGTAGATATGGGAATGTCAAATACTGTTGTTTAACCCATCCTCCCAATCCCCAGGAGTACAGAGAAGCCTTCAAACTGGGCCCTGTGTCATCCTGTAGATATGGGAATGTCAAATACTGTTGTTTAACCCATCCTCCCAATCCCCAGGAGTACAGAGAAGCCTTCAAACTGGGCCCTGTGTCATCTTTTAGATATGGGAATGTCAAATACTGTTGTTTAACCCATCCTCCCAATCCCCAGGAGTACAGAGAAGCCTTCAAACTGGGCCCTGTGTCATCCTGTAGATATGGGAATGTCAAATACTGTTGTTTAACCCATCCCCCTTATCCCCAGGAGTACAGAGAAGCCCTCAAAGGGGGCCCCCTGTCATCCTGTAGATATGGGAATGTTACTAATGCTGTTTAACCCACATCCCCATCCCCAGGAGTACAGAGAAGCCCTCAAACTGGGCCCTGTGTCATCCTGTAGATATGGGAATGTCAAATACTGTTGTTTAACCCATCCTCCCAATCCCCAGGAGTACAGAGAAGCCTTCAAACTGGGCCCTGTGTCATCCTGTAGATATCGGAATGTCAAATACTGTTGTTTAACCCATCCTCCCAATCCCCAGGAGTACAGAGAAGCCTTCAAACTGGGCCCTGTGTCATCCTGTAGATATGGGAATGTCAAATACTGTTGTTTAACCCATCCTCCCAATCCCAGGAGTACAGAGAAGCCTTCAAACTGGGCCCTGTGTCATCCTGTAGATATCGGAATGTCAAATACTGTTGTTTAACCCATCCTCCCAATCCCCAGGAGTACAGAGAAGCCTTCAAACTGGGCCCTGTGTCATCCTGTAGATATCGGAATGTCAAATACTGTTGTTTAACCCATCCTCCCAATCCCCAGGAGTACAGAGAAGCCTTCAAACTGGGCCCTGTGTCATCCTGTAGATATGGGAATGTCAAATACTGTTGTTTAACTCATCCCCCTTATCCCCAGGAGTACAGAGAAGCCCTCAAAGGGGGCCCCCTGTCATCCTGTAGATATGGGAATGTTTACTAATGCTGTTTAAAACCCCACATCCCCCATCCCCAGGAGTACAGAGAAGCCCTCAAGCTGGGCCCTGTGTCATCCTGTAGATATGGGAATGTTTACTAATGCTGTTTAACCCCACATCCCCATCCCCAGGAGTACAGAGAAGCCATCAAACTGGGCCCTGTGTCATCCTGTAGATATGGGAATGTCAAATACTGTTGTTTAACCCATCCCCCTTATCCCCAGAAGTACAGAGAAGCCCTCAAAGGGGGCCCCCTGTCATCCTGTAGATATGGGAATGTTTACTAATGCTGTTTAACCCCACATCCCCATCCCCAGGAGTACAGAGAAGCCCTCAAACTGGGCCCTGTGTCATCCTGTAGATATGGGAATGTCAAATACTGTTGTTTAACCCATCCTCCCAATCCCCAGGAGTACAGAGAAGCTGTCAAAGTGGGCCCTCTGTCACCCTGGAGATATGGGAATGTGTGCTAATGTTGTTTAACCCATCCTCCCTATCCCCAGGAGTACAGAGAAGCCTTCAAAGGGGGCCCTCACCCACCCTGGTGATATGGTGCAGTGTGCCTATGCTGTTGAATCCATTCTCCCCATCTACAGGAGTCCTGACACCTGTGTATGGTTGTCATTTAAACGCCCTACGTAGATGATGCATTTCCCTGCTAAGGTGCTGTAGGACACACAACACCCATGGGGCTGGACAGCGGACTGTAACGGAGGGTATGTCTGTCACACATGTATATCAGCTATGTTGGATAGTCTACACATCTCATACAGTCTATGGGTCTGTGAGCTTCACAACACACAGCAGGGGATAGGCAGCAGACAGATGGTGGTCACAATATTCTATGTCCATGTCGTGCAATCACGTGTTTAGGCCGGAATGTTGTTTCCCCAACCTATGTTTGCATATCCACAGGTGGAGGACCTGAGGAAGAAGGCCCATGAACTGAGGCTGTTCCACCCGGAGTATCTTGAGCGTTTCAGCAGGGGGCCGGGACAACACCAAGATGGTGAGTTATCCAAGGAATAACTTTCATCATCAAATGTCACATTGACCTACCAGCCTGTGTGTTACCTGCATATGTACAGGTGTTATGTGACACACATGGACGGCCTGTAATGTATGTAATCTTTCCCATATATAGACCACAGTGATGGACCCGGAGACTCCCCACCCACCCTCAGACGGCCCACCACACGCCGTGGACGGGAGAGAGAGGTGGCGGAGGTGCAGGAGGAGGAGGAAGAGGAGGAGGCGCAGGTGGCGGATCTGCAGACAGAGGATGTGGAGGGGTCAGAGGATGCAGATGAGGAGGAGGGGCCCAATGAGGACGATGTGGTGCTGGTGCAGGACTCTGACGTGGAGGGGAATATGGGGAGAGGAGGGGAATGTGGGCCACCATTCACCAGCGGATGGGCATGTTGTGCAAGGTGTGGGGGATGCGGAGGAGGGGGGGTGGGGGGGGGCATGGTGGGGATGTCCCTGCGGGGGTGTTAGCATGGGTGGAGGGGGTGTTGGGGGAGTTTGGGGGGGGGAACAGGTAGGGCGGGGGGTTTGGGGGAACACCGCACAGCACAGGTCTCTGTGGACCCCCGTCAGACACCACAGGCAGGAACATGGGACAGACATCGTAGTGTCACCGCGCCATCCACTGCCACCAACATATCACATGCACATGCCAGCACACAGACCACCGAGACTGTTTGTCTGCGTGCTGGCAGGTGTATGCACGATGTGTTGGTGGCAGTGGATGACGTGAGACGCGACATCCGTTTGGTGTATCATGCACTGCAGTGTCTGACGGGGGCTGTCCAGCAGGTGAACGCTGATGTTGCACAGCTACAACATCAACGTTCATCTGCTGGAGACCATCACAGGCAGCATTGATGGCACCTGTGACGGCCACATGTGGCCTGTGCTGTGCTGTGTTACACAAACATACAGGCTGTGGGTGTTTGTTGTATGGCATGTTGCCATTTTGTTTTTACCTTACTCCAATTAAAGTTGGACGTTATTTTCTGGACACAATGGTCATGTGTTTCCCTTACACACTCACCATGGATGCAAGCATGGGATATGTATGTGGAACAGGATATGCATTGACAGTTGACATGGATGTCATATGTGGACTTGCTCAAAATGCATTCATGGGGTCCTATCCATGTGTGCGGGTGTGTGACACCTTGGTAGGCGTATGGGTTGTTGCGTCGGAAGGGATTCCCGGGAATATCCATGTCACATGGGTGGGCGTGACATCCACAGATCTGTCAGTGGTCATATGGCAAACACATATGCATGCCACCCATGTCTGTCAGTGCCACATGCATGCCATGGTGTTGTTTGCGCAGCCATGTTATCAGTGTTCCAGCCAGGGGCAATGGTCACACATATGCGATCAATGTATGGTGTATAAGGGTATGCAAATACTGATGGGTGTGAGTAGTCATCATGCAAACCCTGAGCAGTTCCCCAGCCACCACATCGGGGAGTGTGTAACGGGGCATGCTACAGCCAAGGGCCAATGAACACACTCTGTGCAGGTGACACACGACAAGTGGTGCCATCTGTGTAGATGTACCTGCCACTGCAAACAGGACAGCAGGAAACTGCTTGGGTGCTGGTCAGATGTTCAGCAGCAAAACATGCATGCACACACTACATAGGGGAGCACAGGGACAATGATTGTATGCACACGTTGCAGCTATGTAATCATATAGCTGCACTTAGCGGCTTTGTATATAGTTGCCTTTTGTACATAGTTTATTATGTTCGCTGTTTAAGAAACCTGTTTAATGTAAACCTGTTTAATGTATTGCCCTGTTCATTGTAAGCACTGATCAATGTTGTGAAGTGTAATTTCTGTTCACTGTAAACCGCGCTGATGTCGAATAGCGCGGTATAAAAGAAACTTTAAATAAATAAATAAATAAATAAATATACATTTATTCACACAGATTTACATTTTCCGCCGTGGCCTCCCACGTCTGGGCCATCCCAGTTCCCCCTCCCCTGTTGGGGCACGCCCCTGCTGTGCATGTGGCGGTGGTGGAGGTGGTTCTGAGCGTTGCAGCAAACCAACGATGCTCTCCAGGGCCACAGCAATTCGTTCTGACGGCATGGCTCTCACATCATCACGCAATCCCCTAAGTTCCTGCCGTAACAGGTCCACAGAATTGCAAATAGCTGCAGCTGCCTGACGATTGCCTGTGGGTGGAACAAAGGGTGGCCATGAGACACATCCCGAGTAAACAACCATCACATACAACAATGTTACGTATGTAGCACCACATTCTCCTTGTGATTGGACACTCCATATTGAATACATGGACATATTAGCATAAAAACCTTGTCAGCAATTATACTGTCCCAGCCACACACAGCACATTGCTCAGTTGTGTGATGTGGGGGTGAACACAGGTATACACTGGATGTGCAATAACGCCCACATAATGCGTACTTTACAATAGGCCCAAGAACAGATAGCAGACACATGTCCACTTTGTACGGGGGTGCAGCAAGTGCGCTGGACAACATCCACACCTGGGGAGTTGCAGTGGTGATGCTGAGTTGTTTGAGGACAACTAGGCCAGGTGGCGCCACACTTGTATTAATATGTGCAGCATGGACAGGTCACAAATCAAGCAGATGTGACTCTGCAAGATGCGCTGGCAGCACCCAGCATTAGCAGCCTTACGTGGCCAGGTCCACTGATGACACATGTGTCTCTGAACACAGAGGTTTACTTGCACCTAGGGCCAACAGAGCAAAAGGTCTCATAACAATGCACGTACACCTCCATACACATGTGGAGGTTGTGGACAGAGCATGGGTAGCACCAGATGATGCAAGCACAGGGGGACAGACGTCACGATTGAACACACATGGTTATGATGTGCAAACACCTGCACATGATAGCCACTAGGGATGTGTGCTTAGGGACAGAGCTGGGGGGGGGGGGATGTGTGACCCAGGTTGGCAGCAGGGGTATCACCTGTGTGGTGTATATTCATTCCAATAACAAAAGGGGCCAGGAGCTGAGCTGTGTGATCAGGTGTGTGGGTCACAACCCATGGTATTGTGAAAGACATTGTTAGATCTAGAGAGGAATGGCACATGCGGATAGCCTTGTCTGGATGTCTAGCAGCATACCTTTGTATTGTACATACAGTAAGTCTGCAAGGACCTGTAGGCCACCCAAACCATACCTATATGACCAGAGTTATGAGGACCTATTCACATACATGACTATATTCTTGACGACACATGTCTGCCACTGAGCCCCACAGTTAGTTTGGGATGGGGTATGTGAGTGTGAGACATTATATTCATAACAGGAGGCCAAGCCCACCTGACAGATACAATGATCATCAATCTCCATGGCATACAGGGATGCAGTATTGCAAACAGCAAAATCACCAGGATGGTTGGGTGACAACAGGGGATAAGCCCAGTCTGTGCGGACATGGCTAACATCTGTTAGATATCTAACATGGCAAAGGTACAGAAACCCAGCCGACGGATACCCAAGGGGACACACTGGAGGGATATGGCTGGTACTATGCGTTCCCAGTAGCCGTGGATAGTCATGCATGAAAGTTCCACCCTCTATACAATACAAAACCAGAGGTTGCAGTAAACCCACACAGACCTCTGATGGGGTCATAAACCTTGTCTAGCCATATAGCGTCGCCCTATGAGGATGGTGTTCGCTCTATATCAGGGCCCTCACAGTGGATGGACTCTCTGAGAGTGCAGAGAGCATATGGAGGTTGATTTTGAATGAACTGTCTGTAAGCAGATACAGTGCCATATCCCCTGGAAGGAGTTGTCCAGAGATAAGAGGTGTTCAGCCTACAATGAGTGAAAATAACCATGTTAGCTTAGGACTAGCTTGGAACCACTACTAAGGTTGAACAGGAACTGTGAGATAGAGAAACTGGAACATGTGGGATGTGTCTGCAAGGCAATCACTGTGCCTCCTGCAGGCACAGCAGCTGTAGAAATAGATGGGTGGCGGACATGGGCAATGAGACATAGGACAGGGGATGGTCCTGTCGCTGTCTACTGAGTTATCCAGCACATATGTTCATGGCAGGACAAGCAATACCCTGAAAAGGAGGCTAAGGAGCATCTTAGTAAGGTAACCCTCAGCCTAGGAAAGTCCTGGATGAGAGGGTGTGGAACGTAGGTAACGGAGGGGTGACGTACCCATAGGGGACCTCAGCTGATTGGCACGGTGCTCATGTTGTGACAGACACTATTATGGGATAGTTGTAACTCCTCCTCTCAGTGATGAGAGGAAGACAGATCTGTAACCCAGAAACAAGGATATCCCGACATCTTAACCTCTTGAGAAAGGGTATGCAGTGTAGTCTCCTGGGGAACACCAGTGCGGCACCTATGAGAATATACTAACTGTATGTTACAGTTTCCCGACACCTAAGATTTGTGTGAATGCTGCGGCTGCCTAGACTTTGTAAACATCAGACCATGCTGAGGTGTTCCTCGCTGTGCTACATCTGCATGATGGGCAGGAGACCTGACAACTCCTCATTTCCAAAAGAAAGAAGGTCAGGTGGGACATTTCCTACCTCCTGACACTGATGGTGGATTGGAATGGCCTGTAGCCCTAGGGACGTCAGATGAACAGTGGGCAAATTGACGTACAACCTCCTTGTTGATGAGGCTTTCTCCAGTACATGGTGATTGTGCCACAGTAGGTTGAGGCCATCTATTCAGACCTGCAGCCTCGAGCCAACCCTTGCAACGTGCTACAATGGGAGTACCAGTGGATATGCCTACAGACCCACAAGGGTCAACATAAGCACGTGAGAGAATTATGATATACCATGCCTAGGACTTAGAAGTTATGAGTAGTCAGCTACCTTTGACTCTGCCACGAAGGGCCTCAAATGGGACAGGTTTTGTGTGACCTCCTGGAGGGTGTGACTCATATAACACATATGGGATATCATTCGGGATGGCAGCATAGACGTTTGGACGTTGTGACGTCCAAAAGCATCATGTGCTCTAGAAGCATGACCTGGCAGACAGGATGACTGCTCCGTTTAACGTTTGACCTTCCGCATTGCTGATTCCACTACCAAGGAATGGTGGGGGGGTCGGGTATTATGAGATCCTGGAGAGGGTGCCACCTCATACAGAGCATCAGTTGCTGAGGCAGGGGGAGGAGGAGCCCTCCAAGGTGATATCCACATTTCCAGGAGGCAGACCTGCAAAGAAGGATTTATAAGAGATGTTAGGTTGTCCGTTCCTGCAGTGGCGCCAGTGGTAAGCGGACGGAAGGTCCCAGGATGGGAATAGCCAGATAGGTTGCCATGTCAAGGTGGAATGTCTGAGACGAAGGTCATCCAAGGGAAAACATCCATGGCAAAGGTAGGTTTGCAGTAGCAAGCCTCAGCACCAGAGGGTGCAGACTGATTATGAACAGAACACCTAGTGGTGGCTGTGGAGGCACTTGCGATCAGGAGACAATGCAGGAGGTACTGCATTGATCACTCCGGGTATCAACTCCACACTGGGTATCAATAGTACAGCCCTTGATGTTGTCATCGGGGGCTGCTGAAGCGGCACCAGGACAACTGGCATGGCATAGCAAGTCTCTGTAGACGTGCGTATCCTGAAACAACAATGTGCAGTTTCAAAACACATCATGACCCAATCCTCAGGAGTACATATCGGTCATGGAGTAGGCATCTAAGAGGGTGACTCGATCGAAGTATGCGTTGATGGTACCGGACATCGGTGTATCAGCAATGCCAACACACAGACCCGGTCTGAGTGTTATACATTGTTTTGGACGGTAACAAGGACACGCAATGACATGCGTCGGGGGAGGGAGAGGCACTCCATACCGTTGCTAATGACACGATATCGGTACTGCTCGGAGCGGATATCTACATGTGCTCCTTATTTATTCCCCCCCTGCTCTTCTCATTGAGCTTTGGGATTCCCTTGTTTTGACCATCACTGACCTTTCTCTCGCTCTCCCCCATTTACTTATTGCCGGAGATTTCAACTTACACTTGGACTCGCCCACCTCAGCTAGGGCTCTCTCTTTCATCTCTCTCTTACAAGATTTATCCCTCACACAACATGTTCCCTTCCCCACCCATCAGGCCGGGCACACCCTTGACCTACTCCTAACACCCTCCTCCTCCTCTCTTGTACTATCTAACCTTTCCTCTGTGCCTCTCCCTTGGACAGACCACGTCTGCCTCTCTGTCTTTTGCTCTCACTCACGGGGGCCCCACTCTCCCTCCTCCTCTTCTTTCTCCTCTTCTACTCCTCCTTCTACCCCTTCTCCTCCGCGGCTTTCCCGTGCCCTTTCATCTCTTACTATTCACCAATTTCCCACAGCAGCTGAACTCCTACCCTCTGATTTTTCCCTTCTCTCTCTCCTAAACTCTCAAGCTACCCTCTGGTCAACAGCCCTTGCATCTACTCTTGACCGTATTGCCCCTTTGCGCCCTCATCTTACTCGCGCTTGTCCCTCACATCCCTGGTATCATGGGGGTCTACGACTCTTGCGCGCACAGCTTCGCAGAGCAGAGCGACTGTGGCGTAAGAGTCCTTCACCTACCTCACTTTCATTTTTTCAAAATCTAGCTACTCCCACTACCGCTCTTCTGTCCACCTTGCCAAACGCACATTTTTTACTAATGCTATCCTGACTGCCCCAAATCAGACCGGCACCTCTCTACTCCACCTCCGGTCCCTTACCCTCCCCTTCACTCCCCAGCCAGCTCCGCTCCTCCAATCCCCCCTTCTCCTCTGCCTTCCCTTCTCGCCGCCTGCTTCAGCAACAAAATATCTACGCTGAGAGCCTCTCTACCTTCTTGCCCTGCCCCCCTGCCCCGTTCTCTCTCCCCCTCCTACCGCCTCTCCTCCCTCCCATCTCCCAAAACTCCCACTGCTGGGCATCTTTTTCACCGATCACTCCTCCTGAACTTCATTCATCATCTCATTTTTTCTTCCTCAAAGAAAACTTTCTGCTCTTTAGACCCCATTCCTTCCTCTTGGCTTCTGGAATCCTCACTGGGTCTCCTTCCATTTATTCTTACTATGTTTTAATTCCAGTCTTTCCACAGGGTCCTTCCCCCACTCCTGGAAACATGCTTTAATTCGCCCCCTCCTTAAAAATCCCTCCCTCACTTGATCCCCTAGTTTCCAGCTCAGCTCACTAACCGTCCTGTCTCAACCTTCCTTTTCTCTCAAAACTCTTAGAGAAATTCGTCTTTGCACAACTTCTCACCACCTTGATTCCACTAACTTTCTTCACCCTCGTCAATCATGTTTCCGTCAGGGTCACAGTGTCGAAACTATTCTTCTTGCTTTCACTAATGCACTGCACGTAGCTCATGATCGTGGTGATATCTCGGTGGCGGTTGCACTTGACCTTTCCACTGCTTTTGATCTGGTTGACCACTCCCTCCTTCTTCTTCGTCTTAGGGAAGCCGGTCTTTGTAGTACTGTTCACCGTTGGTTCCACTCTTTTCTTTCTTCTCGTACTTGTTCTGTCATATCACCATCCTCCTCTACCCCTCCCTCAGATTCTTTCCCTCTTTCCTGTGGGGTCCCTCAGGGTTCTGTCCTGGCTCCTCTTCTTTTTAAACCTTTTCCTTAGCCCCCTTGGCCCTTTTAATTCAACAGTCCGGATTTTCTGACTTTCTTTACGCTGACGACATTATTCTGCTACATCACACATCCCCTTCTTGTCTTGACCTTTCCGCGTTAAATTCCTGTCTCTCTACTGTGGCCAACTGGCTGACTCACAACTGTCTACACCTAAATCTCACCAAGACTATCGCTATCTGGTACTCCCACAACAACCCTCCTCCCACGCTGGGCCCCCTCTTTCTCTGGTTCTCCTGTTCCCTTTAGTTTCTTCATTTCGTTATCTTGGGGTTCACTTTGATTCTGACCTATCTTTCCATTCCCATATATCACATATCACTAAATCTTCCTTTTTCTTCCTCCGACAAATTCGTGCAGTTCGCCCTTTCTTATCCTCTCAGCGCGCTCACCACTTTATTGGCCTCTTTGGTTATATCACGGGTTGACTTCGCAAACTCACTATTCATCGGCCTTTCTAAATCCCAACAGTCCCGCTTACAACGGATCCAGAATACTGCTGCCCGTTTGGTCACCCACTCCTCCCCCCGTGATCACATAACGCCCTACTATTTCGTCTTCACTGGCTCCCTTTTCCCTACCGTGCTCATTTCAAACTGCTCATTCTGGTACACAAAGCTCTTCATACAGGCACCCCACAATACTTAACCGACCTTCTTTCTTTTCACTCTCCCAGGTACACTCCTCGTTCCTTCCCACTGAACCGCCTCGCTCTCCCCTCCCCCCTCCCGTGCCCATCTACAATCTACCCGTTCCTCCGCTGTCTTTTTTGCGGCCCCGCCCTCTGGAACTCCCTCCCCTCCTCACTACGCCTGGAAACTCACCACCCCACGTAAAAACAGAAATATAAAACTCACATCTTTTCTCTGGCGTTTGATGTCCCCTCTCCCTTCGTGTGAATCCCATGTGTCCTATTCTTGCTTTCCTCGTGTTTGTGTTCTGTTATGTTTTTGGTCCTGTCTCTCCTGTTTTATTGCTTTCCTATTAAGAATTTGTATTTCTATTCCATTTCGTTGGCTTCGGCCTTCTTTTTATTTGGTTTTATTGTACACCGCTTTGCCTACCCTGAAAGGCGGTTTTTTATCAAATGAAATAAAACATAAAACATAAACAAGCATGGCTGTGGTATGTTCTGTGAGGGGTGAGCCCCTGGAACAAACTGAAACCCCTTTGATGCTTTGGGGCCAGGTGGCTCCCGCAGCCTATGTGAGGGCAATGTTTGTTTGAGGGTACGGACGGAGCCATCCCCATGCTGGCAATGAGGCGTACCACGCAAGCATTAACTAGTCCTCAGAGACTTGTGTGGGTTACCTGATCCTGTAAGAGTGGGACAGCTTGTACCCCATGTGGCATGGAACAAATGTTATCGAGGGAGACTTGAGGACGTCATGCTTCCAGCACCGTGTTTGGACAAGGCAATGCAGGCGGGAAATGGTCATTGACCTATACTGGTTGGACAACAGTAAAATGGAGTTTAAGCAGGAAACGTTGTTTCCACAGTCATAGACATCCCTCAGTGACGCTGGCTCCATGATGCAGAGGCCTTGTGCCCCAAGAGGTTGGGACATGAGGATGCGGAAAATGTTTATCACGATTCTGGACATACACCCCAGGGGTACCTGTGTCGGTGGCACATACAGCCGCACACACACTATAACAGAGGGAGATAGGTGTTGACATCCATTTTCACACAAAGGTTTCTGCGTGACAGGAGGACGTCCTTTTCCGGGCTCTCCATGGAGGACTCAAACACTGAAGGGAGGCTCTGGAGAAGGAGGGACAGTTTTCCCCATCGCGCAGGCGCAAGGGATGTTGCCAAATACGTTTGATCGTTAGCTGGGCAGCATTCCCGTGCAGGCCTCTGTGTCGGTACTGACAGTCACATATGTGATGGCTCATTCCTGCTTGTACCTGTAGATGCGTCTCGGCAGATAGCAGACAATTCCAACTGCACTCACATAACTATCTACACAATGGTGATCCCATGGGGGTCATGAGTCGTAATGGATATGCGTTAGCATACATCCCTGCCTGTGGGTGTGCGGTGTCCAGGGCCGTAGGCAGCCCATATGTGTAGACAGGACCCAACGTCCTCTGTGCAAGCTGCTGCTCCAGGGGGCTCAGCATGGTTGGTAGGGGGCCGCCGCCACCTGTGCCACGTGCATGCTGTTCTTCCTCACACATGTGCTGGCGCACACCTCTTTTAAATGTCGGAGAACCTCTTTTTGAGGCTCTCTATGTCCCGCGGGTGTCCCCCTGCCTCAAGCCCGTTTTCTGCTTACCTCCTCCCACGCCGCACATTCCGCCCTGCTGTGTGATGTCCGTGGGTGCTCAGCCTGCCAAAGAGAACCTCGTATTGCTCTAGCACCCCATGGTAGGAGGTTGTGGTTCTCCCCATCTGTGAACCGTGTGGCCCTCCTTCTCAGGCTTTCAGGCACAGGGACCCTATGCCTTTTGCCCAGTGTGTCTGCTGGGAGCAGGCTGGCCCCTGCTGATGGCTCACACGTCCATAGGGCCTGCAGGTCCTGGCCCCAGTGGCACTGGTGGGCCCACCTCCCCACCCCCTCACACCTCTCCCAAACTCGCCCTCCCCCTATAACCTCTCTCTATCCCTTCCTCTCCCCCTCTCTCTCTCGCTCTCTCTCCCTCTCTCTATCCCTCTCTCTATCCCTCCCCCTCTCCCTCTCTCTGTCCCCCTCTCTATCCCTCTCTTCTATCCCTTTCACTCTGCTCATCCATCACCCTCCTCTCACATGTCCGCTCCCCACTACCTCCCCTCCTCACCGCACATCATCCCTTCTGCCTCTCCTACACCACGTACAACACAGACACAACAGCTATATACTCAATATAGCAATAAACCCAACACAGTACACGGAACAATACACCCAACACTACAGAGACAAATGACAACAACAAACTATATGGCTACAGATACAACACCCCTCCTACTAATGAACCCTCACCAACCTATTCCTCCACAACCTATCTCTCACAAAACTATACTTCCTCCAACAACCCTCAACGTTTTCCAGGCGTGTAGTGTTTTTACATTTTTTGCACGTTGGTTACATTTGCGCATGCGACATTGTGCGACGCGTGCTGCTTTGCGTGCGGGGCGTAACTGCAATTACGCATAGGCG
>CM066032.1:597326394-597601176 GCA_033557465.1 Ichthyophis bannanicus
GCTATCTTTGGTTATATCAGGGTTGATTTCGCAAACTCACTATTCATCGGCCCTTTTCTAAATCTCCAACAGTACAAGCGCTTACAACGGATCCAGAATACTGCTTGACCGTTTGGTCACCCACTCCTCCCCCCGTGATCACATAACGCCCCTACTAATGCTTCGTCTCCCGCACTGGCTCCCTGTTCCCTACCGTGCTCATTTCAAAAAATGCTCATTCTGGTACACAAAGCTCTTCATACCACGGACACCCCACAATACTTAAACCGACCTTCTTTCTTTTCACTCTCCCAGGTTACACTCCTAGTTCCTTTTACAACCTGAACCGCCTCGCTCTCCCCTCCCCCTCCCGGTGTGCCTCTACAAAGTCTACCCGTTTCAGCCGCTTTCTTTTTTGCCGGCCCAGCCCTTCTGGAACTCCCTCCCTCCTCACCTCCGCCTTGGACAACCTACCAACCCCACTTTTAAACAGAACTTGAAAACATCACTCTTTTCTCTGGCGTTTGATGTCCCCTCTCCATTCGTGTTGAATCCCATGTGTCTATTCTTGCTTTCATCGTGTCTTGTGTTGTTATGTTGTTGGTCCTGTCTCTCCTGTTTTATTGCTTTTCCTAGTTAAGAATTTGTATTTCTATTCCATTTCGGGGGCTTCCGGCCTTTCTTTTTAATTTGGGGGTTTTATTGTACACCACCGCTGGGTGCCCTACCCTGAAAGGCGGTTTTTTTAATAAGCAAATGAAAAGCAAACATAAAACATAAACAAGCATCGGTGTGGTATGTTCGGTGAGGGGTGGAGCGCCCCTGGAACAAACTGAACCGGGCCTTGTGATTGCGTTTGGGGCCATGTGGCTCCGCAGCCTATGTGAGGGAAATGTTTGTTTGAGTGTACGGACGGATACATCCCCATGATGGCCATGAGGCGTACCATGCAAGAATTAAATAGTCCTCAGATACGTTGTGTTGGTTAACAGATCATGTAGAGTGGGGACAGCGTGGTACCCCATGTGGCATGGAACAAATGTTATCGAGGGAGACTTGAGGACGTCATGCTTCCAGCACCGTGTTTGGACAAGGCAATGCAGGCGGGAAATGGTCATGACCTATACTGGTTGGACAACAGTAAATGGAGTTTAAGCAGGAAACGTTGTTTCCACAGTCATAGCATCCCCTCAGTGACGCTGGCTCCATGATGCAGAGGCCTTGTGACCCAAGAGGTTGGGACATGGAGGATGCGGGAAAAATGTTTATCACGATTCGGACATACACCCCCAGGGGTACCTGTGTCAGTGGCACATACAGCCGCACACACACGATAACAAGGGAGATAGGTGTTGACATCATTTTCACACAAAGGTTTCTGCGGTGACAGGAGGACGTCCTTCGGGCTCCATGGAGGACTCAAACACTGAAGGGAGGCTCTGGAGAAGGAGGCAGTTCAGCGCGCAAGGCGGCAAGGGATGTTGCCAAATACGTTATGATCGTTAGCTGGGCAGCATTCCCGTGCAGGCTCTGTCGGTACTGACAGTCACATATGTGATGGCTCATTCCTGCTTGTACCTGTAGATGCGTCTCGGCAGATAGCAGACAATTTCCAACTGCACTCACATAACTATCTACACAATGGTGATCCCATGGGGGTCATGAGTCGTAATGGATATGCGTAGCATACATACCTGCCTGTGGGTGTGCGGTGTCCAGGGCCGTAGGCAGCCCATATGTGTAGACAGGACCGAGTCTCTGTGCAAGCTGCTGCTCCAGGGGGCTCAGCATGGTTGGTAGGGGGCCGCCGCCACCTGTGCCACGTGCATGCTGTTCTTCCTCACACATGTGCTGGCGCACACCTCTTTTAATGTCGGAGAACCTCTTTTTTGAGGCTCTCTATGTCCCGCGGTGTCCCCCTGCCTCAGCCACGTTTCTGCTTACCTCCTCCCACGCCGCATTCCGCCCTGCTGTTGATGTCCGTGTGCTCAGCCTGCCAAAGAGAACCTCGTATTGCTCTAGCACCATGGATAGGAGGTTGTGGTTCTCCCCATCTGTGAACCGTGTGGCCCTCCTTCTCAGGCTTTCAGGCACAGGGACCCTCTTCCTTTTCCCAGTGTGTCTGCTGGGAGCAGGCTGGCCCCTTGCTGATGGCTCACCGTCCATAGGGCCTGCAGGTCCTGGCCCCAGTGGCACTGGTGGGCCCACCTCCCCCACCCCCTCACCCTCTCCCAAACTCGCCCTCCCCCTATACCTCTCTCTATCCCTTCCTCTCCCCCTCTCCCTCTCCCTCTCTCTATCCCTCTCTCTATCCCTCCCCCTCTCCCTCTCTCTGTCCCCCTCTCTATCCCTCTCTCTATCCCTTTCACTCTGCTCATCCATCACCCTCCTCTCACATGTCCGCTCCCCACTCCCCTCCTCACCGCACATCATCCCTTCTGCCTCTCCTACACCACGTACAACACAGACACAACAGCTATATACTCAATAGCAATAAACCAACACAGTAAACGGAACAATACACCCAACACTACAGAGACAAATGACAACAACAAACTATATGGCTACAGATACAACACACCTCCTACTATGAACCCTCACCAACCTATTCCTCCACAACCTATCTCTCACAAAACTATACTTCCTCCAACAACCCTCAACGTTTTCCAGGCGTGTAGTGTTTTTATAATTTTTTTTGCACGTTGGTTACATTGCGCATGCGACATTGTGCGACGGCGCTGCTTGTGCGTGGCGCGTAACTGCAATTACGCATAGGCGTTCGTTGGTGGGTTTGGTTGTGTGGGCGGCACGCATGTGCAACTCTTTGCGCATGTGCATTTGTGTGTGCATCGTCACGCACAGGCAACGCATCCGGACAGGCGTAACGAGATGCACATGGGCGCCGTGCACAAACCAACAAACATAGGCATCAAATTGCACATGCGCCTCACACACATCCACACGCACATGCGCTATCATTTGAACGTGTGCGGCACGCACAGGCAAACGCCCATGCGTAACGGATTGCACATGTGCAAACTGTTGTACAGGGGTGCCGCGCACAAGCGGCGCCATCGCACAACGGCGCATGCGCACTCTACGGACATCCATTTACCTATATAAAATGATGCCGAACATTTGGCCACATTGAGGGTTGTTTTGTAGGCGCGGCGAGTGTTGTTTGGGAGATAGAGAGAGCTGAGAGCAGGTGTTGTTACTAGTGTTGTTTGTAGTGTATGTAGTGTTGTACTGTTGTCTGTTGTGCTTGTAGTGCATGTACTGCTGATTGTAGTGGTTTCTGTAGCGTTTGTAGTGTTGTATTGTTGTATGTAGTGATTGTAGTGTTTGTAGTGCTCATTGTAGTGTTCTTTGTTGTGTTGTCTGTAGTGTCTGGTCTTGTGTGGCTAGTGTCTGTATTGTTTTATAAGGTGTCCAGTGTTTCGGGAGGTGTGTGTGTGTGTGTGTGTGTGACCACAGTGGAGGGATTGATGGCGGAGATATATGTTGTTGCATGTGCCCGAAGACGTGGGCGGATGCTGCGGTTGCTGGACAGGGGAGATGGTGTCCATGTGGCTGCGGCACAGGGCATGGGTGTGGACCCGCAGCAAATCAGACCTGCTCCTGTGGAGGCGGCACAGAGATGTGCTGTGCATAGATGGCGCAGACGGCGTGCCGAGGTGCAGGCTCGGCAGACTCGCCTCTACAGGCCCAGGGCCCCAGCTCCAGGGCATGCGTGAGGACCAGGTCATCTCCCTTTACCGACTAAGCACAAGGGCTATTAGGGGGCTCTATGAGGACCTAAGACCTGACCTCGAGCCCCTGACTGACCGGTCCCATGCCATACCGGGTTTAGTCAAGCTCCTTGCTGCCTTACATTTTTTTGCCTCTGGCTGTTTCCAGTCATCTGTGGCCGCAGTGGGTGGCATGAGCTGCCCCACCTTCTCACGCTGTCTCCACCAGGTATTGCGTGCCATGGTCAGCCGGGTGGGGAATTACATAGGCCTTCCCCACAATAGGCAAAAGTGGGGGACCCTGAACCAAGCCTTTGAGGCGTTAGCCGGGATACCACACGTGATGGGAGCTATTGATTGCACACATGTTGCCCTGGTCCCGCCCAGAGACAGGGAGGTGGTGTTCCGCAACCGCAAACACTACCATTCCCTGAATGTTCAGGTTGTATGTGATGCTAATCTGCATATTCTGAATGTGGTCCCAAGGTTTGCAGGGTCCACCCACGACTCCTATATCCTGCATCGCTCAGCACTATTTCAGCAATTTGAGGAGGGACAGTATGGGGACTGTATATTGCTGGGTGAGTATTTCCAAATATATCATGACATCATGCATATATGTGTGTGTTTGAGTAACATCTCTCATATAGTGCGCCGTTTCCTCTATGTGCAGTTGGATATTGAACTCACATTCAGCAGACAGAGGAATGTTATGAGTTTACATCCTTAGTGGGTTGTACACGTTGAGTAACATGGGACATGATTGGACATGTAACATCAGTTTTGAAACAATATCTGTGATAAACGTGCTGATGGTGGTGTTGGAACTATGCACCTGTGCAGATGTGTATCCTGGTTGTAGTTTGCTACCTGTGTGTGTATTTCATGTGGCCACAGGGAGGGGGAGGGGGTTTAGTGTCCTTCTCACCCAGCTGTGCATACGTGGCTTTGGATTAGAACTGCGGTATGTCCTGTAACATTTATGTCCTTGACAATCAATGCACCTAACACTTGTCATGTGTGTGTGACGGCAACACACTCACTCAGTACTATGGTTGTTAGCCATTTCATGTTAGCTAATGGGGGGGGGGGTTGAGACGTATGATGTATGTTCCTGACCTTTGCAAATGGGAGTACATGTTTGCATCGAAATGTTAATGGTTTAGGCCTCTGCCATGGCAGGGGGGGGCAAATAGTCTAGGGTTTGCATTACCTTGGGCCACTGCAGATGTGCGGTACGTAGGCATCATTGTATGTGATTATCCTGCTGTTACTCAGCATTTGGTAAAGGTGACAGCAAGGGCAAGGGGCCAACTTGGGGCCATACAGAGAGGTATTGGTAGCACATACACAGGAATGTAGTCAAACTCAGTAACTGTGATATTGGTAGGCTCATGTGGGCTACAGTGTGCAATTCTGTGGAGCGCTGATCAACACGGATGGGAACATGATGGGGACAATGCCCAGGGTGTCTACTAACATGGTTGGTGGTCAACAAGCAACAGCATATGGCGTCAGGCTGCTATATGTAGATATGTAGACCTTTCAGGACACGGGGTGTGGAGGTGAGATTGTGTTGATCTTGTCAGACCTCCAGGTCAGACATGTTGTGTGTTGGCACCTACATTGCCTCACAACACATTATTGTGGTGTTTAGTTTGCTAACATATACTTTTCACATGTTATCTGTGTATTGGTGGTTTAGTCTAACCTTGGTGATGGTAGTGATTAGAACATTAACTGCATAACAAGACACATGTGCTACACATAGCGTATCTGTGGAGGCACAAATGGGACTGTGGTGTTGTTTGGCATGTCTGCACAGAATCAAGAGGCCCTTTGTTCCATTTCTATCACCAGAGGTCTTATTTTGGCAAATGTACATTTCTGCTGTCAGAGCTTTCTGTCATGAGGTGTTATGCATTTGTTTCTCACGTCTATACCTGTGTCAATTTGTGGTGGCATGCGTCCATGTATTCACCTGAAACATTTCGTTTTGCAGGTGATGCAGGGTATGGGTGTCGCCCCTGGCTGCTGACCCCTGTGCGTCAGCCACGGACACGTGCATAGCGGAGGTACAATGAGGCCCATGCCTCCAGCCGCTCTGTCATAGAGCGCACCTTTGGCGTGTTGAAAAGTCGCTTCAGGTGTCTGGATAGGACAGGTGGGGCCTTACATTATGAGCCAATGACTGTTGCAGAGATAATCCTAGCCTGTTGCATCCTGCACAACATTGCTCTCAGACATGATATTCCTGCAGAGATTAATGAGGATCTGGAGGAGGATCCACCGTGCCCCCCTGTACGTGGCAGTGGTGACACACAGGCGGGCACAGCGGTCAGGCGGAGGTTGATTGCAGAGATATTCACTGGTATGTATTGCATATATTCCCACATATATGTGTTGTGTGCGTGTGATGGTTATCACGGGTGATGTTTCTGACCATGTAGCTATCTGCTGCAACACTGCATTGTCATTACACTGAACATCCAACAGTAGCATATAGCCATGAGTGTGTGATGGACACTGTGGACAGGGCACAACAGCAGCTGTTGGTGTATTGTGTGGGTCAGTGTGGATACACCTTTCGGAGCTTTTTGGGCTGACAGTACCAGTCAGTGGCTGTTTGTGTTAACAACTGCTGTGCTAACCCAGTTATGTCTTTTTCTTGTGTGTGTGGAGCACGGTGTCAGGCATATGGTACGGGGTTCACTGTGGGAGGGAGGCACATGTTTGTGGAGAGCTTTCCTGCGGGCTCTTTGTTCATCTCCTACAATCTGTAGGTGCTTGTGTGTGTGTTATGCTCCGGTGCGCTGGCTATGTGTGTATGTTTGTTAGGTGTGGTGCAACGTGTCAGACATAGCCCAGTACACATGCGCATGACTACGTTCCCATGATGTGATTGCTTACTTGGGATGGGTGTTGGTGCAAACACACATTGTCCCGTAAGGACTACCTCCTCACGTAGCACAGACATGGATATGGTGAGTCATGTGGACATGTGCAGTGTGGAGCCAGGGGTCCATATCATTGATACTGTTTTTTTTGGAGATGAGTCATTCATTGCAGTATTTTACATGTCGACACATACAGAGGTTCAGCGGGTCAGATCACCAAGGGGTGAATGACTGTAGCCAACGGTGACACTGCATGTGTGGGTGATGTTTGCGGTTTGCATTTTTTCATTTGCCGCATGGCATATGTAGGTGATACTATCTCAACATTTGCCTCCTGGCTCTGGGACATGTTGTGTGTAGGGCAGGATAGCACAGTCCACATCCACAGATACCTTGTGGACACTAGCAAGGGATGTTATGTCCGCATACACACACCGACCTAGATGGGAGCTATTTAGAGCAGATGCTCATATAGCCTATCCATGGTTTAACATTCTCACTGTCACACAGTGGGATGAGATGTAGCCATCATGGTCAGGTGACAAACAGACATGGGGGTATTGTTTGACAGGCATGGTGCTTACATTGCCATGTTTGTCAACACATGCTCAGCACACAACTGTCAGTATTATTTGGTGTAGGAGATGTACACTGCAGAATATGCATTTGCACAGTGGATACAGGAGGTGTTGATGCATATTTCCGGGTGTCACAGCTATTTAGACAGGGATGACACACAACATTTGGAGAACACTACACATGGAGATGGGGTATTGGTGTCAACATGGGTGACACAGTCAAATAGTGTCACCTTGGGATGCGCCCCAAACATGGTGGGTGCAGACACGTCTTTGGACCAGTGCGCGGAACAACAGAGGGGGAGGGGAGGCGAAAGTGGGATTCTGGGGACCTTCACTTAGCATCAGACATCTACATGCTGCCATCCCATGTGAGATATCAGTACAGTGTGAGAGTGAACAGTCATTCGGCAGGCCATGTTGTGGTGTCTGACAGCTGGGGACAGTGATTTGCAGTGTGGGATTCACAGCTAGAACATGTCATATTGTTTCTGTCTGGTGTTTTGTCCACTCCACAGGACATCATTCCTGAGGATGCTGTTCCTGTGTGGCATTTGCACGTGACGGTACATCAGCCATGTGGATCTTCAGCTACATTGTATGTGTGTGAGGTCAGGGGGAGAACATGTCGTCTGGGATGTGTCATATTGTGCAGATGTTGTTGTTCATTTATTTTCCTTGAGCCTCCCTGACTCATATCTTGCTGTTGTCACACATCTCCCCATGTGTTTGTGTACAGTATATCCACTGGACAACTTGTTCAGCCATATTTACAGCAGAGCTACATGAGTGTGTGTTTAATCTTGTTTGCTGAATCCAACACTTGCTGCCTCCAGCAACATAGTTCGATCAGACATCAATAGGGTATCTATGCATGTGACTGGACGGTTATGTGCACAAAGTTGCACTTGTGCACATACAGGCCATGTATTACAGCTGTCCCGCTGACCTACGCATACAGTGTGGGTGTGTGTTTATGGGTTAACTAAGTGGTGATGCAGTGTCCTGGCATGGTACATTATCATGTGCGTTGAGGGGTGTGGGTACCCGGGGGGCATTGTTGGGTATGCTACCTCTACCGTACTGCTGTTTACCTTGTCATCATGGTCAACATGTGTTGTGGGCTGTGAGCAGAACTCTTGTGTGTTTGGTGGGACGAGTGTTGAACAACTTTTCGTTCTCTCATATATAGGCATAATGTGGAGATGCATCACGTGTGACTTTACATGCTGATTCTACATGTTTGGCTGACATTGTCTCCCTTCACTGTGACCAGATGTGGCTATGGAGTAGCTGAAGGAATTGATGACATACACATGATGCACAAACGGGGTATGTTGTACCTTTCTTATTTGGGGATTAAATCTGGCTGTACCTGTTGTTGGGTTTGTTTCATCTAATGGACATGTCATGTTGCATCTCTGTGGACACATACAGATGCATATAGTGTGTTGCTGTGAAATGGCTGTGTGACATGGAATTGTAACTAACCATAGCCATGTGAGACCCGTGTCTGCATTGACATTACTGATGGCTATAATCTGATTTAGATTTGATGTCCATATCCTGTAATGTTTGCCTTTGCATCCCTTTATTCCCTATTTTGTGCGTTTTGGATTTTGGCAATTTGTGGTGTTTTTGCACAGTGTCTAATAAGACCATACTTATCCTCTTGTGACACAGGACAGGAGACATAACGGACCCATTTCCTCTGGTGCACCTGGGCTCGCCATCCAACACCTGTTGTGGGACAGACCACCATGTACGTGTTTCTGGAGATATCTGCCATTGGATGTTTGACGTTTGAGAGTGGAACACAGGCCTGTGATGGACATTTTTGCTCTTGGACTGCTGGTTTGGCCATGACTGACCTGTACAACACACAGTTTGTGCCATGCTGTGGCTGAGAGTCATGCTGATTGCAGGGACACAGATGACCTTTCACGGAGTGTGTCATATTGGAATGTGCCACCTTATTATGCATTCCCATGTTTGCATGGGATGTTTTGAACTGCTCAGTTGGATTGCAGAGACACCTTGCTTTTGGGACACTGTGCGCATCAGGTACTGACATTCACTATGTATTTTGGATATTTCTCCACAGTTGGTTGGTGTATTGGTTTTGGCCATGTGTGTGACAGGGCACACAGGATACGCTCATCTGTTTGTTTTAACAAAAGCATACAGGCATGTTTGTGGCATAGAGGTCAGATGGAGCAGTCCTTTTGTCTATGTCCAATTGCCCTCCACCTGGACATGATACAGGCTTTGACACAACCACATGTTCATGGCCACCACCATCCTTGATTGATGTTTGGGGTGGGCAAGGGTGATTACATGCATGTGTGGCATCACTGTATCATGTTTGTGTGCGGATGGTGATTGTGCTTGTGACTAACTATGTTTGTGAGACACAGAATGTGGATCTATGGCCTCTGTGTGGTTCATTGTAAGATGTTTGGCCATCATTTGCTTATGAACATGCTGGTTATTGTGTTTGTTTACTGTGCAGACGTGACACTCTGCATGTGTGTACACACCTTGCATTGCACGTCTGCACAGTCCTGTTTGTCCCCTGCAGTAACGTCAATCTCATTGCACCATTACATTTGGTGTGTGTCAGTGTGGGTGTCCATTGTCCTCCTGCACTTCTGCAGTCCATGTACCATGCTATATGTGTCCAGACACTGTCTACCCACATAAACATGCAGGGTGTACCTCCTGCATGGTATTATGTCTGTAGCTTTCTGAAGGGTTTTTGATGTCTAGTCTCTCTGTGTTCATGTGCCTCTGCTACCTGTTAGCATATGGTCATTCTGCTTGTGATGATATTTGGGGTGTGCATTGTAGCATATCTGTCTTGAGGATCAGCCATTATGTGGTTCTGGAACATTACGTTCAGAGCTTTTTTTGTCACATTACAACATTGCCCCAGCATCTGTTTCTTCATTTGTGTGCCTCCTGTGTTGGGTGATGGCTATGTTTCGGGGGTCCGGTGATTTTTGTCGTTTCGTCATCATGCAACGCCTACAGTCTCCATGCACTGATATCTGCGACACACAATTGAGCCATGCTGCAACAAGTGGGGTGTGTGGGCCTGTTACCCAGGGCATAGCATGCACCTGATGCACATGATGTCTCATGTCTTTCATGTGTGCTCAGGGCAGTGACCTTTATGTGGCATGTGGGTTTTTAACCTGCTACATATGTTTCCATCTTTCACCATGGAGGGACTCACCTTGATATTATGATTGCAGTGTATAACGTATGTGTGAGGAGCGACCATAATAAATATGTGTATTTGACAGACATTTGTCTCTTTTACTACTTGATCATGGTGACAATCATGCAACACAATGGGTGCCTTTGATTCAATCATGACTCCTTGTGCCCCAGAGACTCCATGGTTTCCTTGACGGTGTCCCTGCAGTGACTTGAACAAGGCACATGTAGTGCCAGTGTGAGATGAGGCCTGTTTGGTTTGTGTCCAAGACAGCTTTGTGCGCACTAGGCTACTCCTCCACTCTTTGTGCACATTTACACTTGTGTCTACTGATTTGCTGGTCATGTCCACAGCCCACCTGTGCTCACATCCTTGTACAATGGCAGCTGTGTATGTGTCTGCTGTTTGGCACATCACTGGGTATGATACGTTCCCATACAGACCCTCCCTTTGGACTATTACTTCTGCCTTGTGCTCATTGTGTTCTTTGTGGGTGTGTTTGGAGGCATGTGTTTGAAATCATTGGTTTGCAGGTTTTATCCCCACATTTGTATTTATAGTTTTTCGATTATGATAACTGAGCCATCATTAAGCAGCAGGTTCATCACCTATAAACTCACCATTGTCTGTCGTCATTGTACAGCAAGGTGTGCACTCAGTGCTCCCTAGCCATCATATATTATCTGTTACATAGGTCTCTTTCGTGATGGTCTTTACAGTGCAGTGCACCTGGGGGTTTTGTTGTGTTGCGGTTCTGGTGGTGTGTGTTAGAGCTGTCGTCATGTTGATTTGTCTCCTGTCATGCCCGAGATTGCTACCCAGCTCCACCAGGCATCCTCTGCTACCCTTGGGGTTTGGTTTCTTTCCTCTTTTGCATGCTTTATCGACTGCATAACATCTCATTGTGTGTGTGTGCATGTGTCCATGGAGCCAAATACAGACTGGGATCTGATCTGTAAACACCAGATCTGCATGTGCATTTGGTCATGTTTCTTCTTGGGGGGATTCCTGTCCTTATAACCAGCATGCATCTTGTGTGATGGCTTGGACTATTTCTGTATGCAGCCTTTGCTACTGCGCTCACGTTGGTGGTGTGTCCTAGCGTTTTTTCCATTTGCATTTGTGGTAGTGGTCGTAGGTGTGATCCCTCTCTGTTCCCTTGGATGTGTATGCTTGTCCTGCAGATGTGGTTTCGATTTGTTTTACGGTCATATGTCAGCAGATTGGTGTTGTGAGCACATTGTACCCTCATCTGAGTTGTGAGCCATGCTTCTGTCCATCTTCTGTCTGCCAGCTGTTGTGCCATCCTACCCTGATGTGCATGCTGCTACGACACGTCCTGCACTCCTACACCTTCCTGCATTTCATGTCCCCATGGTTGCCTCTCGTGTGTGTGCTGTGCATAGCACTGCTACTCCACTGTCATCCAGATATTTCACCTATCCTGCCATTTCAGCCTCCTGTGCTGGACACATCTTCCCATCCTATGTCACACACTATCATTACAGCATGGTACATTGCCATCACTCTGTACATAGTTACACCTATCTCCAATATGTTTGTCCATTTGTGTAGCTGCCACATGGACTGGGGCTGCTTTTTGTAGTTGAGCACCTGTGATCTCTGTTCTTGTTTTACTTCTGCATTGCCTTTCCTTTCAGCTCTGTGACGTGTTTAGGTTACATATGTGTTTGCCACATACCTCTGCTGTCCCTCACATTTGGGGAGCTTAGTGCTTCTGGGAAACGTTTTTGGGTTGACCTATACATGATTGGGGCATCTTATGGCACACCTTCCATTCAGTCAGTTTATGGGGGATCTACTATGCTGCCCTGGGAGTTGCCAACATGTGAACATGGACGATGGATAGCATTATAAATCACCTTTGCTGACGTGGTTGTTTATGATGTGCATTCTGGTGCACCCTGATAGGTGCAATACTCTCTGGTGGGCTTCTGTTTAGGTGGCAGCACAGATTGATGTACAGGTGCATGACGTAGACAGACTTACCTAAGCCAACGGTAATCACTGCTCATCTAACACCATGACGCCTGCACCATCAGTCATGTTCTGACCATTGTGCTACACTGCTGTTCCTTCTTGCACGTCTGCTCACCTACTTACGATTTCCATGCGTTACAATGCACAGTGATGCCAGCACAGACAGTGCTTCGACCTTGCCCTGCCACATACGTCACCCTGTAAAGCGCCCTATACGCAACATTGTGGGGTGCCTTGGTGGACAGTGCACCTTCAAATGTGATCTTTAAGGTACATTGTAGGGCGCCTTATGCATCACCTTATATTACAGTGCTTTGATAGTGCATTTGCTAGCAGTAGAAATTACAATAAAATGTGACATGCCTCCTAGATCGCTATTCCTCATAACAGGTAATGGCTCAATCAGCCTTATTCATTGTGCACAGCACGGGATTGAACCCATGATGCCAGCACTATTGGTCAGTGTTTTCAGCATTGTGCTACGGCTCTGTTCCTGTGTCTGGACATTTGCGCACCGCCTTATGCCCTTCACAACTGACAGCGCACCGCCTTATGCCCTTCACAACTGACAGCGCACCGCCTGATGCCGGCCAAAACGCACAAGATGGACAGCACGCCGGCTACTGGCGCCCAAAATTAACAGCGCAACGCCTAATGCCGCACGAACCTAATTACTGCCGCCCACAATTAACAGCGCAACGCCTAATGACGCCCAAAATTATTATGCCTCCTAAAGCAGTTTTAACCATGAAAATTCATGCCTCAGCCAGCCTTTTTCCTGGCGCACGATGGGGGATTGAACCCCTGATCCTTGCACCACTGGTCAGTGTCTTCAGCATTGTGCTACAGCTCTGTTCCTATATGTGTCCAGCAGCGCCCCACTTAGCCTTCCCACGCGCTAATGTCGGGCCCGCAAATGTGCGCGCCGCGCACACGTACAGTCGGCTTTTTTCCTTTTTCTGCCTGACCCGCCCACTCCTTATATGGCACAGGCACACTACCGCGGACCCGCACGTTACGAATGTTTAGTAAACATCCCCCTAAGTGTTAAGTTTTTGCTCACTTTAAAAGTATTAAAAGGAGCAGCCGCAGCGAGAAGATGGCTTTCTCTTCTGTCTACTTTTGTCACGGCTGCTCCGACAAAAAGAAAAGAAACGTTTTAATTTTGTGTGTGTTCAGGTTTTTATGTATTGATTGATTGTTTGATTCCTGACGAGGGTTTTTTGGTTTGGTGTTTTTGCAGTGTGGCACGGTGCCGAGACCTGCTGAAATATAGTTGTGCCAGAAACATTCATGTGTATTTTAACCTTACTATTTATTTATTTATTTTATTTATTTACAGCCTCTTTTATACCGTGCTATTCAACATCAGTGCAGTTTACATGACAACAGAAAGCTCCGCATTTACAAAGAACAGGTGCTTAAACTTGGGTAAAACCGGGGAAACTATTTACATATAAGCATCACATCAAGTTGAATCAAAGAGTATTCATAGTGCATTGGAACTAGAAGGGGGAGCGGTTAATGGTGCGCAATCGTCCGGGTAGTGTTTGAGGAAGATGTGGTGCTTCAACGCCTTCCTAAATTGTGTTAGGTCAGGGATTGCCCGGATGCTAGGTGGAAGGGCGTTCCAGCATCTGGGTGCGCAGAACCTAAATGCCCTGCACGGATATGTATTTTGCAGCATTTACTCTTTCACCTTTATCAAAAATGTGCAGGCCACATCGTCCATTCGCCGAGATACCACCCCATACCATGACCGATGGTGGGTATTTAACAGTCTTGATCGTGTACTTCGGATTTAGTCTCTCGCCTGCTGGTCAATGGACGTAGTTGTAACCACTCCCACGTACTTGTTGAAATGTACTTTCATCTGTGAACATTACCCTCTCCCACCATTCAGCAGATTTGTCTTTCATCTTGCTACAAAACTGTATGCGGGCATCAATTTGTTTCCTGGTCATCATAGGCTTCTTGGCAGGTCTTCTAACCACGAGTTTGAATTCATCCACAACCTGTCGTCGGACAGATATGGCACTTATCTTTATTCCTCGATCATTAGCTAACTGAGCCACACGTTGAGATGAAGTATGTGGCCTAGATGTAATAATGCTTTTGAGGAATCGGTCATCTCGTCCAGTAGTTATCCATCTGCGTCCACATTTCGAACGATGTGTTCGGCCACCTGATTTCAGAACATTTTGAACTGCACACCTTGATATATGCAAATGTTTTGCAATAGCACATTGCGAATATCCTTCAGCATGGAGTGTGACAACTTGTCCCTTTACAAAGTCATTAATAGCGCACTTTCTACCCATCTTGATTGTATATTTTACATGTAACTTTCAATCTTTTTCTAGTTGTAAAAATTCAAAACTTCATCCAAGAAACCTACTACAGAGTGTAAGTAAACTAAAATGGACACCAGACGCATGGTGTGGACTAATCGCCATGCTGATTAAATAAGTAAGCACGTGTGACATCTCCACAGTACATTTTTAACAATAAATTGTAGAAAAAGATACCTGCCTTAATTTTTTGGCCACTACTGTAACTGTTAGTGACCCATTATATAACAGCAGCCCAGGGTACGTAGTGAAGGGTAACATGGAAGCCCCTCCTTCTAATGTATTACTAACCACCATAAAGCTAGGTGGATAGCAGAGGAAAGCAATTTTAAAATCCTAGGGCACAATTTTCGAAGACATTTACACAGGTAACTGCCCTAGTTACCCCATGTAAATGCCTTAACAAGGAATTTTCGAAGGCACCTACATGTGTAGTGCCTTCGAAAATTCCCTGGTTTGTCCCTTACGTGCCCCAATGCTATGCGGTTAGCATCAGGGTGTGTCGGGGGTGTTCCAGGGCAAAGGAAAGGGCTAAGTGGGTAGCAGCGATTTTCAATGCTGCCCAGTTAGCCCTCAGCGCCTTAAAGATAGGCAAGGGTTTTTCCTCCCCTATCTTTGGGCACTGGGGCTAACTAGGCAGCACTGAAAATTGCTGCTATCTGCTTAGCATCGGTGGCTGCCGATGTGTCCAGTTAAACCCGGATTTTAACTTCCATCGCTGTGGAAGTGAAAATCCAGGTTAAGGGCAGGCTATGCGACAAAGCGGCTCATAGTCTGCCTAAATGAAATTGGGTCCCTAAAATATTAGCAGGCAGTATACAAGAAAAAATATAGAAAAAAGCTTTAAGACCAATAGCAATATGCAAATAAATAAATCATCAAATATAGGCATCTACAACTAACAATTCATCAGAACTCAGTATTATTATACATTTACTTAAAAGATAAGCCCCCACCATTAAAATCAATACTTTTTTTCCTTTATCGAACATATCCATTACCCCCAGCTGTTACTTCAATTCCATTACCATATTTAAAAATATCCATTGTGTAGAGATCTCCTGAGCTTTGCTTCATTGAGCAGCAGAGACCTCCAGTGGTCCTACAAAATTATTGCAACGTGAACTGTATTAGTTATTATAGTTTTTCAGAACAAGAGAGGCCAAGCTTTCCACAGTAACATAATGTATAGCAACTGTAGCATAGAGATGGAGTAAGAGTCTGCCCATAGGGGAGGGGGGACAGGTAGCTTTGGCTGGCTAAGCTACAGTACCACAACAACTATTTTTTGGCTCCACTGTACTATCAAAATAGATCCACCTAGTTAGATCAGGAGGGAGCAAAGAGGTTGGAGGGTGACATAGATTGCTTAAGCTTTCTACCCAGTTTCTTCTGTGTTTCTGCAACACTGCCAGCACCCTCCAAGCTCAAAAAGGAAAGGAGCAGTCTTACTATTTATTTTATGTATTTATTTAACATTTCTTATATACTGCGCTCTTTGTCATCAGTGCGGTTTACATTGAAACAATATAACACTTGGCCAGTTAAATTTGGCCGTCGTTTACATAGAACAGGGATTAAACATGGAGGTAAACTAGGGGAAAACTATATACATTCTAGTACATTACATATTGGAGACAAGTTCGTTGTAGGTTTTTTTGCCATCATATAGCAGTTGTTAGAGATTGTGAGGGTGGGGGAGGGTGAAGGGGGATATCTAGATGTGTAAAATGCATGAGAAAAAGGTGGTGTTTGAGGGCTTTTCTGAACAGTCCAATGTCCCTGATTGTTCTAATGCTGGGAGGGAGCTTGTTCCAACACCTGGGAGCATAGTTCGAGAATGCCCTATTGATGGTGGTCTGGTTGAGCTTTGTAGATTCACTTGGTATTAGTAGCATGTCTGCGGTCAACGATCTCCTAGATCTGTTGTTTTCAGTATGTGTGATGAGGTCAGAAATAGATGCAGGTGATATGTTGTTGAAGGCCTTGAAGGTAATAAGGAGGGTCTTGTATAGGATTCTACAGCTTATTGGAAGCCAGTGAAGTTCTTTTAGGATGGGGGAGATGTGGTCATTCCTTGCGGTTTCCCAAAGTATGCGGGCTGCTGCATTCATGGCTAACTGTAGAGGGTTGAGGGTAATTTTTGGGAGGCCCTGCAATACTATATTGGCATAATCGAAGTGCGGTGTGATTAGCGCTTGGAAGATGGTTCGGAAGTCGTCGGGTTCAATCATGGGTCTCAAGTGTCGCAGGGTTTTGATCTTGAAGTAGATGGTTTTTACAGTGCGTTTTATGTGCTCCTTGAAGTCCAACTGTTGATCGAGTATGACCCCAAGATAGCGTATATTGGATTTTACTGGAAGTTCCGCGTCTCTGACTTTCAGTGTTGGTGGAGGAGAGAAACATTTATTTCTTGTGATTATCAGGACTTCTGTTTTTTTGAAATTTATACGGAGGTTCTGGGTGAGTAGCCAATCTGTTATTGCGTTGAAGCAGTTGATTAATGCTGTATAGGCCGGGCAAGTGACAGTTATAGGAGTGAATAGAAGCACGTCGTCTGCATACATAAGCACGAAATGCCAAAAGAGCGGGTAATGTCACATATTGGCTGCATATAGATATTAAATAGCAGAGCAGACAGGGAGGAACCTTGGGGTACACCCTGTTTCTGCTGGAAGGGTTCAGATGTGGTGCTACCAATAAGGACTTGTTGCCATCTGCCTTCGAGGTAGGATTTGCACCAGTTCCATGCTTGGTCCCGGATTCCCTTCTCGTGAAGCCGCATCAGAAGTTGCATGTGATCTATGGAGTCGAACGCTGCTGCTATATCGAGGAAGATTAGTGCAAAGCCCTTCTTGATGCTGTCTATTCCATTGATAAGTGTACTGGTTAATGTCGTTAGCAGAGTTTCTACGCCATGGGCTTCCCTGAAACCATGTTGACAAGAGTCTAATGGGGAGGATGAATCTACATGCTGCTGAATCTGTCTCAGGGTCAACTTCTCAAGAATTTTAGCTAGTAAAGGGATACTAGAGATTGGTCGGTAAGAATCTTCTTTCCTTGGATCTAGCTGGTTGTTTTTTAGTAGTGGGCGAATGGATGTGTGCTTGAGAGCATCTGGGAAGACTCCGGTTGTGAAGGACAACTTGGCAATGTTGGCTATGGTTGGGTTGAGCTCAGAGCGCATAGTCCTGATCCAATGGGCTGGGCAGGGGTCGGTTGGTGCAGTCGTAGCATTGATAGATGCAATAACTTCTTCAATGGTCTTAGCTGAGGGAGGTGAGAGTTTGGTGATTGGAAACTGCATATGGGGAGTCTTGGAGGGTTCTTGTGAAGTTGTTGTAGTTATCTTTATTGTTTTGGATTGAATGTAGTTCGTGTATGCCTGGGGCTGAATACATTCCTGATGAGGTGGGGAAGGTTGGTTGGTAAAGGATTTTACTAAGTTGAATAGGTCTCTTGGTTTGTTTAGTGAGCGGTTGAGGATCTCAGTGTGGAATTCCTTCCTCTTCGCCCATGTTGATTCGTGATGGAGTTTCAGATATTCTAGATAGATGACTTGGTCAGAGGTACTATGGGTAATTCTACATTTTCTCTCCAGTTTTCTGAGGTGGAGCAGGGAGGCTCATAAGCTCAGGGGAGAACCATGGGGCAGACTGTTTTTTAGTGGCTGTTCTGTCAGCTGAAGCATTTTTGATGATGGCCGGCTGTTGCGCATAAAATGAGAGGGTATCATTCCAGTTGGACACCATATCGTTGAGATTGGCCGTTGGTTGGGCAAGTTCTGGGAGTGCATAGTTCGTGATCGTCTCCCTGTCAAGTTGCTTGAAGCGGGTGCCTCTTGATGTAACTGTAGAATTTGAACGATGGCATGTGATATGATGCGTTGGTATCCGAAATGTAATCAGGTTGTGGTCTGACCAGGGAACTGGAGTGATGGAAAGTTCAAACTGTTTTATCGTGCTCATAACTGGATGAGGGACGAAGATTAGGTCAAGGGGGTTTCCTCCTTGATGGGTAGGATCAACCACGACTTGTTTGTAGTTGAGGTTGGACATTGCTTCTAGAAAGGTTTTGGCTAGGGCGGGTTGAGCAGAAGCAAGATTAAGGTCTCCCATCAGCCAGTTAGGTTTGGAGGGATCTTCCGGGTTACAGGCTAAGTCAATAATATCTGAGAGTTCATCTGGTCCGGTACCTGGTGCCCTATAAATGAGGTTAATAGTGTTGAACTTATTGGTAATAGTTAGTGTGTTCAGGTGCTGTGTGCTCTTGGTCAAGTTAGCCCGATATTGTAGCGCAGTTTTTGCAAGTACCAGTACACCTCCACCTCTTCTGTTTTCCCTGTTACAGGTGTAGATCGAGAAGTTAGGTGGAGTAAGGTGATTCAGTATGATGTTGTCTGTGTCGGAAAGCCATGTTTCTGTGACCATTAGTATGTCTAGTTTGTGGGTGGTTATTAGGTCTGTGATTACAGGCCATTTATTGCGGGCCGCGCTTGCATTGATGAGTGCACACCTAAGTTCGTGCTGAAGGAGTGAGAGGAGAAGGAGCCAAGCCACTAAAAATTTGGGAGCCCTTGATCCAAAGGAAGGAGAGGATCCAGAAGAGCTTCCTCTGTAACCAAGTGACAGTCAGAGCCAGGAACCTCTAAAGTTCTACACCAGGAACAGCACCTGTAGCTGTTACCAGCCCAAAGATACACTGAAAGAATATAATGCAGGAGGGGTCTTTCCCTATCAGGGTTAACCACAGGGCAACAAGAAAGGAGTGTAACTGCTAGTATATATTTTCTTTGGTTTCTGCCAATGCCATTTTTGTTATTGTTGTCAGATGCTTCTTAAAGTAAACCCTTTAATTCAAAGCACAGATTCTAGCCTGGACTCCATTGATGAGAGAGAAGGTACTGGAGCCAGTTGAGTGAAACTGCCAAAGGCCTCCCTGTGTTTACTGATCACACTTCAGGAACCCTAATCATCCATGAGAGTAGAAACTGAAAGACAGCATTGCTAGCAATCAGGGGCGGCCCAAGGGGGGTGCGGGGCCATGTGCGGAGACTCGGTGCGGGGCCTCATTTGCATAAGTGGCCTTATTTGCATAATTATTTGCATAATGTTACCATACACTAACTTTTAGTAAACATGTCTCTTAATGAGTGTATGGATAAAGAAAGACTAAAAGATTTCTACATTACTATAATCCAGTGCCAACCGCCAGGCACATTAGGAACTACTACAAACGCTGCCCATTTAGAACCCATAGCAAACCCGCTGTATCCTGACAGCATTACCAGGACTCACAAAGCACCAGACCCTACCTATCAAAAGGAAACACTGCAAATATTAAACCAGTACATTTCAGAGAATACTGGGGAAAGAGAACAAGTGGCAATGTCAAATAGGAATTACATAAACAGAATACCTCAGCTCAGTTACACATGCAGAACATAGACCATCACCAAACAAGGAATCGCAATTTAGAAACAGGAAGGCAATAATTAAACTGGGAACCCCAAAAGCCAAACTTGGAATGTACAACAACACTGTAGAAATAAAACTATAAATCAATTTCCTCTTGTACCAAACAAAGCGCAGAAGTTAATGATGCACATTTCCCAGAGCTTTCATATTCCAGTTAATAAATTCAAAATAAAGAGATATATTTCTACCTTTTGTGCATTTTTTTTCAGTTGCAATTGCTCCAGCCACTTTCTTCTGGTTTCTTCATGTTTTCTGCTAGCTCTCCATCGTCTGCTGTCCATTTGTCCTTTCTTCTCTCTTCTAGTTTTCTTTCCATCCTCTCTCTCTACATCTGCTTTAACATACTAATCTTTATCCTTTTGCTCTTTCCTCATTCTTATTTCATCCACACAAATTTTACCCCTCCATCCTCAATCCCCACTTACTCTCCCAATACCCCGCCAATTGTAGATTTTTCATCCCTCCCACACACAATATTTTTCCCCTCTCCATTTTACTCTCCCAGCCCCATCCCATTCTAATCCTCCCCCAACATCAGCTCCCTTCTAGTTCCAGTCTCACCCAGCATCCATTCCCTTCTAGTCCCTGCATCAGCCCATTTCCCGTCCTAGCCCCCCGTCAACCCTTTCCATCCTAGCTCCCCCATCCATTTTCAGTCTGAGTCCCTTCATCAGCTCATTTCCAATCCTAGCCCCCCATCAGCCCATTTCTAGTCATTTCCTAGCCCCACCATCAGCCCATGTCAAATCCTAGCTCCCCTCCACTCAGCCCAATTCCAGTCCAAGCCCCCCCATGAGCCTACTTCCAGTTCTAGCCCCTCCATGAGTCCATTTCAATTCAAGCCCCCACCACAGCCCATTTCCAATCTTAGCTCCCCCCAACAGCCCATTTCCAGTCCTATCCTAGCTGCTCCATCAGCCCATTTTCAGTTATAGCTCCCTTCCCTCACAGCCCATTTCCATTCCCAGCTCCCTCCCCATCAGCTATTTGCAGTTCAAGCCTCCCCGTCCACTCAGTCCATTTCCAGTCATAGCAATCCCCCAACCCATTACCAGTCCTAGACCCCATCAACCCATTTTCAGTTTAAGCCCCCCCTATAACCCATTACCAGTCCTAACCCCCCATCAGCCCACTTCCAGTCTTAACCCCATCAGCCCATTTCCAGTCAGCCCCCCATAGCCCATTGCCAGTCCTAACCCCCCCATCAGCCCACAGCCCATTACTAGTCCTAACCACATCAGCCCACCTCAAGTCCTAACCCCTCCCCATCAGCCCTTTTCCTGTCCTAGCGCCCCCATAGCCCATTAGCAGTCCTAACCCCCCCCCATAGCCCATTAGCAATCCTAACCCCCATCACCCTATTTCCAGACAGCCCCCATCAGCCCCCAGCCCATTACTTCTTAACCCCCCCAGCCCATTTCCAGTTCTTACCCCCCATCACCCTATTTCCAGACAGCCTCCATCAGCCCCCAGCCCATTACCAGTCTTAACCCCCCCAGCCCATTTCCAGTCCTAAACCCCCCCAGCCCATTTCCAGTCAGCCTCCATCAGCCCCAGCCCATTACCAGTCTTAACCCCCCCTAGCCCATTTCCATTCCTAACCCCCCCACCCCCTTTCCTGTCCTAACCCCCCCCCCTTGCACATTTCCAGTCCTAACCCCCCCCCCTTGCACATTTCCAGTCCTAACCCCCCCTTGCACATTTCCAGTCCTAACCCCCCCCTTGCACATTTCCAGTCCTAACCCCCCCTTGCACATTTCCAGAAATCCTCCATCAGCCCCCCCCCCTCCCCCCCCTCCCCCTCCCCCCCCTCCCTTTCGGCAAATTAAAAAAAAACACAAAAACCTGGCTCTAGCTGCTGCCGCTGCCGCGTCCGTCGCAGCAGCGGCAGAATGGCGTGTCCCGCGGGGCCCCCTCTCCTCTTCGAGCCCTCTGCAAGGGCTTTCAGATTCGCGAAGGGAGAGTGCTCCCTCGCGTCTCTGTAAAGCCCGCAGGGGCTAATGGGAAATTTCCCATCAGCCCCTCGCGTCTAAAGGGGCAGATGGGAAATTTCCCATTAGCCCCTGCGGGCTTTACAGAGACGCGAGGGAGCACTCTCCCTTCGCGAATCTGAAAGCCCTTGCAGAGGGCTCGACGAGGAGAAGGGGCCCCGCGGGACACGCCATTCTGCCGCTGCTGCGACGGACGCGGCAGCAGCCAGAGACAGGTTTTTTTTTTTAATTTAATTTAAAAAAAAAGCAGAATGTTCTTTGCGCGGGGCCCCCTGAAACGCGGGGCCCTGTGCAAAAAACATTCTTGCTCAATGGACGGGCCGGCCCTGCTAGCAATGACACAGATGGAATTCAAGTCCCAGCACCAATGCTGTTTGGGTTTTTTGGTTGTTGCCGCACATGACAACCAAGAAGTGGTAGCTGCCAGAAGAAACTTCATAGAATCTGATGCAGGCAGCCAACCAGGAGCAACCAGGCCAATAGGGTCATTCCAGAAGCTGAATAGCCATGTGGAGTGGACATGAGCAGGGGGCGTGCATGTGGCGAAAATGTCTACGAATGTATTCCGGTTCACGGCGCATGTGGATGTTTATCTTGCTTGTCAGGGATGTCTGCATTTGTCCGCAGGGGGTGGATTGGGGTTTGCCCTGCCCTGGAGACATGTAGACTGTATTCCAGAAAGCCCCTTGCATGTATGTGGCCTTTGCTGTAGATGTGCCCATTATTCCTGCCAGATACGTGGAACAAGACCAGGACATTGCCAATTTTCTGCTGTCTTCAAGGTTTCGTCCCTGCAAGTGAGAGTATGTGAGTGCACAGTAAGATTGGAGGGTTGCACAGGAGGAGCTGGTATTGGGATCTACAAAGTTTTATACTTTCTTTACAAATCTTTGAATGAGTTTGTTCCCATATGGTTTTCCTCTTTACTGCTTCCTTATTTAGTATAGACTTTGTGAGATCCTCCTTGTAAAGGTATTCATTTTAAATCAAGGTTTATACATACCATTCCTTATAAGGCGGCTAAATTATGGTCAGAATTATCTACACCATTAAGAAACTCTTTTTCCTATCTTCGTATTTGACAATATGGAAAGGCTTGGTTGTTTCATTCTTAATCAATGTCATTTGCTTATGCTTCTTTTTTTTATGTATTCCTTTTGTTGTAAACCATGCTGAACCACTTTGCATGGGATTGTAGCGGTATACAAGTGTATGTTAGAATTAGAATTAGAAAAATGAATGCCTGGTTTGCAGTGCTCATGCTGCATGAGGCGGATAGGGAAAGGAGGAGGGCAGCAAGGAGGTTACCCTATCAGAGGGTACCCAGGCTGAGAAGCCAGTACATAGACGTCAATGGTAAACTCAGTGTCACCAGCTTCCACTTTGACAGGCAGCCATACATCAGCTGTACCAGAAGGTGGAACCCCCCCCCCCCCACCCCAGTGCAATAACACATAGGAAACAGGCCTGCCTGTGCATCTAAAGGTGACAACAACACTCGCCTTCTTAGCAACAGGTACCTTTCAACCTGTGCTGGCAACCACTGCAGGACCAAGCCAAGTGACAGTGTCAAAGTGTATCAGCCAGTTTCTGAGTGCTTTCCTTATGCGTGCCTCAGATTATATTGCATTCCCTCACACAGTGAACATAAGAACATAAGATATGCCATACTGGGTCAGACCAAGGTCCATCAAGCCCAGTATTCTGTTTCCAACAGTGGCCAATCTAGGTCATATGTACCTAGCAGTTTCCCCAAGAGACACAAGTTCCACAATGCTTGTACTGGGTCAAGCATTGATATCTTCGGTCACTTCTTAATAATGGTTTATGGACCTTTCCTCCAGGAACTTGTCCAAACCTTTTTTATACCCAGCTACACTAACAGCCTTTACTACATCCTCCGGTAACAAATTCCAGAGTTTGATTACACGTTGAGTGAAAAAATATTTTCTTTTATTAGTCTTAAATAGTTTACCCTGTAGCTTCATTGCATGTCCCCTAGTCTTTCTATATTCTGATAATGTAAACAATCGATCTACGTTTACCCGTTCCACTCCGTTCATTAATTTATAGACTTCTAGCATATCTCCCCTCAGCCGTTTCTTTTCCAAGTTAAAGAGCCCTAACCTTTTTAGCCTTTCTTCATAGGAGTATCCTTCCATCCCCTTTACCATTTTGGTGGCTCTTCTCTGAACCTTTTCTAAAATCGCTATATCCTTTTCAGGGCCGGATTTACCTTGAGTGAGGCCCTACGCCAACAAAAATTGTGGGCCCCCAGCAGGGGCGGCCCAAGGGGGGTGTGGGGCCTCATTTGCATAAGGGGCCTCATTTGTATAAATATTTGCATAATGTTACCATATACTAACTTTTAGTAAACGTGCCTCTTAATGAGTGTATGGATAAAGAAAGACTAAAAGATTTCTACATTACTATAATCCAGTGCCAACTGCCAGACACATTAGGAACTACTACAAACACTGCCCATTTAGAACCCATAGCAACCCGCCGTATCCTAACAGCACTACCAGGACTCACAAAGCACCATACTCTATCAATCAAAAGGCAACACTGCAAATATTAAACCAATACATTTCAGAGAACAACAATACATGACCTACTGGGGAAAGAGAAACAGTGGCAATGTCAAATAGGAATTATATAAACAGAACACCTCAGCTCAGTTACACATGCAGAACATAGACCATCACCAAACAAGTAATCACAATTTAGAAACAGGAAGACAATAATTAAACTGGGAATCCCAAAAGTCAAACTTGGAATGTACAACACAGTAGAAATAAAACTATACATTAATTTGCTCTTGTACTAAACAAAGCGCACACGTTAATGATGCACATTTACCAGAGCTGACATATTCCAATTAATAAATTCAAAATAAAGAGATCTTTTTCTACCTTTTGTGCATTTTTTTCAGCTGCAATTGCTCCAGACACTTTCTTCTGGTTTCTTCGTGTCTTCTGCTAACTCTCCATCGTCTGCTGTCCATTTGTCCTTTCTTCTCTCTTCTAGTTTTTTTCCATTCTCTCTCTACATCTGCTTTAACATACTAATCTTTCCTCTTTCCTCATTCCTATTTCATCCACTCAAATTTTACCCCTCCATCCTCAATCCCCACTTACTCTCCTAATACCCAGCCTAATGTAGATTTTTTATCCCTCCCACACAAAATATTTTTCCCTTCTCCATTTTACTCTTCCAGCCCCATCCCATTCTAATCCTCCCCCAACATCAGCTCCCTTCTAGTTCCAGCCTCACCCAGCATCCATTCCCTTCTAGTCCCTGCATCAGCCCATTTCCAGTCCTAGCCACCCATCAGCCCATTTCCAGTCCTAGCAACCCCCCAACCCAATACCAGTCCTAGCCCCCCATCAACCCACTTACAGTCCTAACCCCCATCACCCCATTTTCAGTTTAAGCCCCCCCTATAACCCATTACCAGTCCTAACCCCCCATCAGCCCACTTCCAGTCCTAACCCCATCAACCCATTTCCAGTCAGCCCCCCATAGCCCATTGCCAGTCCTAACCCCCCCATCAGCCCACAGCCCATTACCAGTCCTAACCCCATCAGCCCACCTCCAGTCTTAACCCCCCCAGCCCCTTTCCAGTCCTAGCCCCCCCATAGCCCATTACCAGACAGCCCCCATCAGCCCACAGCCCATTACCAGTCTTAACCCCCCCCAAAGCCCATTACCAGTTCTCTAACCCCCCCAACAGCCCATTACCAGTCCGAACCCCAACAGCCCCACTCCAGTCTTAACCCCCAAGCCCATTTCCAGTCCTTGCCCCCCCATAGTCCATTACCAGACAGCCCCCATCATCCCACAGTCCATTACCAGTCTTAACCCCCCCCAAAGCCCATTACCAGTTCTAACCCCCCCCCAACAGCCCACAGCCCATTACCAGTCCTAACCTCATCAGCCCCCCTCCAGCCTTAATCCCCCCAACCCATTTCCAGTCCCAGTCCCAGCCCTCCCAATAGCCTATTGCCAGTCCTACCCCCCCCCCCCCCGGCCTAAAGTAAAATTTAATTTTTAAAAAAAACCTGCTGGCTACCGCCGCGGGGCCCCCTCTGCTGCCGCAGCACCATGGACTGACCCGCGGGGGCCCCCTCTGCAAGCTCGGTCGGTCCCTCCCTCCGTGCAGGCTGTGAGAGGCGCGAAGGCAGACTGTCTCCCTCGCGTCTCTGTTAAGCCCGCAGGGGCTGATGGGAAATTTCCCATCAGCCCCTGTGGGCTTAACAGAGACGCGAGGGAGACAGTCTGCCTTCGCGTCTCTCACAGCCTGCACGGAGGGAGGGATCGAGCTTGCAGAGGGGGCCCCCGCGGGTCAGTCCATGCTGCCGCGGCAGCAGAGGGGGCCCCGCGGCGGCAGCCAGCAGGTTTTTTTTAAATTTTATTAAAAAAAAAAAAGCCTAACTTGTTCCATTTTTGTGGGCCCTTGCCAGCTGTGGGCCCTACGCCATGGCGTACATGGCGTATAGGTAAATCCGGCCCTGATCCTTTTTAAGATACGGCGACCAGAATTGCACACAATATTCAAGGTGCGGTCTCACCATGGAACGATATAGAGGCATTATAATATCTTTTGTTTTATTTTCCATTCCTTTCCTTATCATACCTAGCATTCTATTTGCTCTCTTGGCCGCCGCTGCACACTGGGCCGAGGGTTTTAACATGGTATCCACAATGACGCCTAAATCTTTTTCCTGGGTGGTGGTTCCTAATGTGGAACCTTTCATCGTGTAACCATAGTTTGGGTTGTTCCTTCCTAGGTGCATAACCTTGCACTTGTCCACATTAAATTTCATCTGCCATTTTGATGCCCAGTCTTCCAATTTATCAAGATCCTCTTGCAATTTTTCACAATCCTCTTGGGTTTTAACAACTTTAAATAGTTTTGTGTCATCTGCAAATTTGATAACCTCACTCGTTATTCCACTTTCCAGGTCATTTATGAATATGCCAAAAAGCAGTGGACCCAGCACAGATCCCTGGGGTACAACACTATTCACCTTTCTCCATTGGGAAAATTGGCCATTTAGCCCTACCCTCTGCTTTCTATCTTTTAACCAGTTCCTGATCCACAATAGTACACTGCCTCCTATCCCATGACTCTTTAGTTTTGCCAAAAATCTCTGATGAAGGACCTTGTCAAAGGCTTTCTGAAAGTCCAGATACACAATATCAACCGACTCACCTTTGTCCACCTGTTTATTCACTCCTTCAAAAAAACATAACAGATTAGTAAGACAAGATCTTCCTTGTCTAAAGCCATGTTGGCTGTCTCCCATTAGGTTGTGACTATCATGCTGAGTAATTTTATTCTTTATGATGGTTTCTACCATTTTTCCCGGTACTGACGTCAGGTTCACCGGTCTGTAGTTTCCCGGATCACCCCTGGAACCCTTTTTAAAAATTGGTGTTACATTGGCGATCCTCCAATCTTCAGGTATTAGCAGAAGCATCTGACAGTGCTTCAATGTCATGAGGTGGCTGAGTTCCCTTCAGTGCTGGGGTTGATTGATGGTCTGCATGTGGCCCTGAGGACCTCTTGACAGAGACAAGCCACATTCCACAACTGAAGAGCATTCCACTCTCTCCAAATGCAAGTAGTGTGCAATGCACTGGAAGAACTTGCTGATGTTGTTGCAAGAGTCCCATGCCACGATGCATATATTCTTACCCTGTCCGGGATCTACGCAAGCTTTGAGAGTGGTGAAATTACTGGAGGCTGACTACTAGGTAAGTTGACACACTGATCCCCCTCCCATGCCCACATAGGCCTGATGAGGGGAGCATCATCGCAAGGCAGACTGTAAGACAGCAAGCAGGGTTGCCCCACAGATAGCAGATGTATACAGACCAAAATAAGGCAAGACAGAGAGCAGACATTGTATGGGACATGTTTAGCCACATGTCGGGAGCTGCCGTGAGAAATGTCAGTATCCAGTTCCGGCGCACCTGCCTCCACTTGCGCTTCAGGTCCTGATGGCTCTGTTATTGTGATATTTGGCACTGAACTTGCGGCAGATGGCGAGCCATTGCCACTGCTTTTGGAAGGCAGCCACTCGTGTGCCCTGATTGCCTATCGGAATGTCTAGGTGAGCAAGGATCTCCTGGAACATGAGGTTTAGCTCCCCCTCAGTGAAATTGCACTTTCTTGTGGGAACCTTTGAAGCTATTTCTCAGTGGGAACAGAAGATTAGGAGATGCATGTTTAAACCGAAGAGGCGTGGCCATCGGAAGCATCCACATTTATATCGCAGAAATGTGCCTGATTGGAGACGTGGAAGTTTTCAGAATATGGTTCATGCGTGAACATCCCCGCAAATGAGCCTGTACAGTATGTCTGTTGGATGGACTGCAGCGAAAAGTTCCTTGTGGCGATTATGGAAGCGCATGTACATCTATACCTGCCAATGCAGAATACAGTTGCAATCGCACCCGTGCCTGATTTGCACGATCATGCAGGACATATACGGCCTATCTGGAATCTACCTCTAAGGGAGGTCACCCTCCCCAAGCCTCTTATATTAGGCACTAATGTGTGGTACTAAAAGTAACCCTACGGATCTGATGAGACATTTCTTCTTTTCTATAGTATTTGTTCTGCTTGTCAGTTAAAACCAGTTATGGTGGAACAGTGGAATATTCTTACTACTTCAAGGGATCTGATGTCTAGACTAGCATTAAAGCAGAGTTTTGGGGAAGGTTTTAGGAATTACATGGGCAGAGTTCCTATTACCACAAATTGAGGTCAGGAAGGGATCCAGAGAGCCCCACACCGTAAACAGCTGCCTGATGAGGAACTGGCAGTCCCTTAGAAAAGAGCTGATGAAGGTTCACCAGGTTAGCATACACTGGAGGAACTGGAGAAATATTCTGTTTGAAACTAAGGATATAGGGCCAGGGAGTCGGTTGCTGGATAAGGGACGTTGGGACTGTGGAGAAGCCACAGTTTTTTTTTCTCTCTCTTTGTTGGGCCTAGGCAGACCCAGCTACAAAGGATTCAAAAGATATTTTCCAGTGATTTGCTAGTCAGATCCAGGAACAACAGGAGGAGACAACAAGCCATGGAGACCAACCAGATATAACAGCATCGCCTATTGGATCTATTACAAAGACAAATATAGACAACAGGATGTCTCCTGGAACAATGAGCAACCAAGACATCTGGAGAGACACAGAATGACTTTACAAGAACCATGGTAGGGTTACATTCATTCAGGACAGTATATATGACTAAGCTTGGGAAGAAGGGTGATCCAGAAGATTTGTTAGTAACATTTGAGAGCGTGGCCCCATCTGTTGGTTGACATAAATCTTAATGGACTTACTCTTTAGCACCCTACTTGTCAGGGGGCTAAGCTTTAGCCACATATAGGGCTTTAAACCCAGATCAAGCTGTGAGGTATCAGGTGCTGAAAGCCGCTATTAAGGACAAACATCTCACTTTCCACTTGTTTTTACAATAGCTTTGGTGCACTTAGATAATCTTATAGTGTTATGGGCATGAAACAGAAGAAGTGTGTATAGTCTGGGATGCATGACCTTAACTATTCCTTCAGTACTACTGTGTTGTTTGTATGAGCACAACACTGTCAGTGTGAGCATCAGCTTAGGAGATGTACGATTTGCCTGCAGAGGCATGGCTACATGGAGACGGGCAGCGTCGCAAACATCTATCTTTTCTGAATATGGTGAGCACGGGACGTATAGACTGTTGGCTGCATTTACCCATGTCCCAATATAGCAATGTGGGCCCATGTTTCCCCAGACATGTTACTTGTGCTGCGCCGGAAACGTGCATGTGTGTGTGTGTGTGTGATTCCGGAACCGCAGGCGCATCTATATCTGCAGTTTCGAAATTGGGTATATTATCTGCCTGTTTTCACTTTTGATATTTCTGCTGGCAGGACGTGGATGTTATAGAATCAGATCCTGCAGCAAAACATACTGGCATGTGATGAACACCTTAGTTAGTCTTCCAGTGGTCACCACTAAAAACAGTATTTGCAATGCTACAAGTGAGCTGACAAAACTGAAATGGGTCTGTATAGCTTCATGTGAAAACATCCCTGTCATTCATAGGAAATCATCAGGATGAGAACATGCACCAGTGCTAACATCAGAACTGCAAGCCCAAAAGCACCATCATCTATCCTGACAAATATGCAGAATGTTAGAGACCTCTGGTGCATTTGGATATGCATTAGTGCTGTCCGCACTGCAGCATGTCCCCACTCTGAGGGTCTCCCACAATTGACAAGGACATGCCCTGCTATGTTGCTGCAGAGCAGCTGTGCAGAAGTTACTGCCATGCACACTGGTACCTGGTGATGCAGCGGTCAGCCCTACGGTGCAGGTACTGGCCAGGCATACATGTCCTGCAGAGTTTGCGTATCAGCACACCAGGGCCTCCCCTGCAGTCCTCATATCACACACACTCACACACATGCACTCGTGTCTGCAGTCACAAATAACATACCTCTGCCAAAAACAATTCCTGCACATATGCTCTACTGCTGGTAATAAATAATAGCAGGGCATCTCAGGTCCACACTTCTCCGTCAAACATGCTTCTGCTCCATACTAACAAACCATCCCGACTTCTACATTTCTATTTCTCCGAACAGAAGCATTGTTAGGGAAGCCTAGAATAGCCCCTTTTAGCACAAACAGCAACTGCCAGCATAGCCAGAATAAAGACTATTGCAGTGTTTTATATTTCTGTAGGGGTGTTTTTTATTGTTACTTCACCTTACAAACGTCCCTCATCTGTGTATTCTATTCTTGAGGACCGCACCTTTTGCCCTCCCAGACAGCAGACACAACAGTTCAATACAGACTTGTCACAGCCATTCATCTTTATGGGACACATTGGGGATCAGAGCAGAAAATCTTCTAAGTGCTGGCTTTATTTCATGTTGCTGCTGGTATAGCGTAAGCGTCCACGGGATAGACTCAGGACATACACAGGACTTTCCTGCATACTCTTTATATGTCTCCAAGGCTTGCCACACCTCTAGTTCACCCCCTCCTGCCTACGTGCAGAGATTCCTGTTTTGGAGCCACGTGTTTTCAGAATAAGGGCTAGACGTTTTTGTGAGAAAAATGTCTATCCCGCATGTCCAGGCCTACTATTTGCATTTTGGAATAACCCCCTTAGGGAAGAATAGCCCATATTATAGTTACATGATGCAAGATTCCACACTAAGAATCACCATCCAGGAAAGCAGCAGTGGCCAAGAAAGCAAATAGAATTCTAGGATTGATAATAAAAGGAATGGAGAATAAAACCAAGGATATTATAATACCTCTGTATTGCTCCATGCTGCGACTGCACCTTGAATATTGTGTGCAGATCTAGTTGCCATATCTAATAAAAGGATATAGCAGAATTAGAAAAGGTACAGAATTTGAAAAAAAGCTTGCCTTGGAAGCAAAAACACATAATAAAAACTTTTTTCAAATACATTCGAAGCAAAAAACCTGTGAGTCAGTTGGACCATTAGATGATAGAGGGGTAAAATGGGGCGCTAAGTGAGCACAAGGCCATAGCAGAGAGGCTGAATAAATTCTTGCTTCGGTCTTTACTGAAGAAGATGTGGGGAAGTTACCCATGCCTGAAACAGTATTTAAAGGTGGCAGCCAAGAAAGCAAATATAATGCTAGGAATCATAAGGAAAGGAATGGAGAATAAAACAAAGGATGCCTCTGTATTGTTCCATGGGGTGACCGCACCTTGAATATTGTGTGCAATTCTGGTCACCATGTTTTAAAAAGGATATAACAGAATTAGAAAAGGTATAGAGAAGAGCCACCAAAATGGTAAAGAGGATGGAAGGATATCCCTATGAGGAGAGGCTTAAAAGGTTAGGGCTCTTCAACTTGGAAAAGAGACAGCCGAGGGGAGATATGATAGAAGTTTATAAATTAATGAATGGAGTATAATAGGTAAACATAGATGAGCTGTTTATGTCATCAAAAAGTAAAAAGACTAGAGGACACGCAATGAAGCTTCAATGTAACCTATTTAAGATTAATAAGAGAAAATATTTTTTCCCTCAGCGCGTAATCAAATTCTGGAATTCATTACCAGAGGGTGTAATAAAAGCTGTTAGTGCAGTTAGGTTTAAAAAAGGTTAGGACAAGTTTCTGGAGAAAAGGTCCATTAATAATTATTAAAGAGGACTCAGGAAATCCACTGCTTACCCCAGGGCAAGCATTGTGGAACCTTTATACCTTTTTGGGAACCTGCCAGGTACTTGTGACCTGCATTGTCCGCTGTTGGAAACAGGATACTGGGTTAGTTGGACCTTGGTCTGATCCAGTATGGCATTTCTTATGTTTTTATTTTCTTAAGAGTGACCAAAATTATAAAGGGGATGGAAGGATAACTCTACAAGGAAAGTCTTAAAAGGTTAGGTCTCTTCCGCTTTGAAAAGAGGAAGCTGAAGTGCAGTATGATAGAGGAGGAACCAGATATCTTCCACCACTAAGTATCCGGTTCCAAAAAAAGCGACAACATCTAGATACTTTATTAGGCCTAACTGCCACTGCTGAATATGCCCCCTTACATTATAAGCCCTCTAGGGACAGGAAATTACCTATTATACCTGAGTGTATCTTTCCTTGAACTTTTGAGAAAAAGGCATGAGCTAAATCCAATTCCCAAATCCAATGATACTGTCATCTTCTTACCAGGTTGGGAAAGTCATGTTCCTAGCATCTGGGCAGTAGTAAAAGCTTTAAGTAAAGTCAGATTAACCATCATGCATGAGGAGCAGATCACCTTATTATAGAAAAATACAAAACGAGTAGTGCTGCTTGAACGATAATTGGAAGATCTTAACAACAGATCTTGGCGAAATAATATTTGCATACTTGGAATCCCTGAAGGAGCTGAGGGCACCGACTCAGTTTTGTTCCTGGAAATGTTGCTTCCCAATTTGCTTAGCATTGAATTTGAGAGGCTTTTGGAGATTGAAAGGGCTCATTGGGCCCTGTAGTATCATGTGCAGCACGTTAAATACATGATCTTTCATGTTGAAGGTTTTGCCTTATCCTTATGCTCTAAAACTTCTTCAAATGGCACGTCTACAAAATCCGGTCAAATATGAAGGACACCCACTCTTGTTCTTCCTGGATTTCAACAAATGGATTTATGTAAAACAACTTTTAGCGTTTCAGCCCCAACTACAGAAAGTATAAGTGTGCTTTGGCTGCTATTTCCAGCTCGCATGAGGACCACGCTTCACAATCAGATGCACTCCTTTGAAGATCCAGAACAACTAAGAGCCTTTCTCTAAGACTTTGAGGAAATGGGCATTGATTAACATTCTACTATGGAAGATCAAAAGGCTCTGTTCTTTGTTACTGCCATGATGTTCCACAGTTCCGCCATACCGCCATAGATAAAGTTACTCTACTTCATTTATAAAGCTTACTTCTTAGTTCTTTAATGACTCTTTTGAACTTTACAAATCTTTCTGCAGCCCGAGAAGGCGTTGGTAGATGATGTCTCTAATATGAGCAAGGTATCATTTTCGAGGGTACAGGGATGAGTGTGAGTATGATGTATGAATAGTAAGTGTGACCGCATTTGATGATTAAGAGGGTTAGAGTGGATTTTTTTTTTTTTAATCTCAATGGAAGGGTGGTATGAATTGGTGTGTTAATGTAGTATTAAAACTGGTGTGTGAATGTAGTATTAAAACTTAGAAAGGTTTTGCTGACCTCCTCAGTAACAAGTGTTTCAGGTGTATATATGCAGATTGCAGAATGCATGGGTTAGTAAGGTGGAAGTGTGCAAGGATATTTGAGCTTTTTGGGAACAATGCGGGGTGGGGGAGAGAGTTAAACCTCGGGGCCTCTTCCCTGACTGTGGTAGGATTGGTGAGATGACTCACCGAATAGTACAAGGTGTGATCAAAAAGTATCAAGACTGGGGGCGGAGCCCGATGTCCAGCGGGATTGTCGCATAACGCTGAGGCTCCCGAGAGGCCTACTCAGAATCCTGAATTTACACCGGATATACTTGAATTTCAGTTCTGATCTTGCCGGGGCACATTGGTGAGATGGCGGGGACTAAACCTACGCGCCTGGAATTTGGATCTCCAGCGGCTTCTCACGGTAAACGCTCCAAAACTGAACCCCGTCCACGCAGAAGGGGCTGGCTTTGCGCGAGGGCCCCGAAATGCAGCAGGAAATCCTCGCAGAGATTAGAGGGGTAAAGGACCTCGTGCAGTCAAACGGTGAAGCACTCCGAGCGCTGCGGGAAGACCTTGGTGTACTGCAAGGCAGGCTAGAGGGGCTCTCTTCGCGTCAGGACAAAATGGAGAGCATATTAGACTCCCATGCGGTCCGGCTGTCCAAACTCGATAAAGTTGAACGTCAGGTGCGGGCCTTGCAGAAAGAAGTGGAAGATGGCAATAATAGAGCGCGCCGCAACAACCTACGACTCGTGGGCATACCGGAGGGAGCGGAATCGGGAGACATGAAGGAGTTTCTATATAAAATCCTCCCTTCCCTGCTCCAAATCACCTTTACCAAAGAATTGGAGATCGATCGCGCAGCTCATCGTGTACCCACCAACATAACGCTCAACAGGAAGACCCCGCGGCCTATCATCTTTCGACTTTTGAGATATCAACATGTGGAGCAAATTCTCAGTGCCTCTCGGGCAAAGGGCCATATGGAGTTTGAGAGCCACAAGATCTCCTTCTATCCTGACTTGGCTAAACCCACGGTCGACTGCCGAAAGCGCTTTCTGGAATTCCGGCCGAGGCTTCAACAACTACAAGCACGCTATGGCCTGATGTACCCGGCCAAGATCCGCGTCACGCTTCACAATCAGACAAGAACATTTGAGGACCCTGATCTACTAGCGGAGTTCTTGGATGCTAAAGAAGCCGACTTGATGCGCTGACTTCCAGATTATTCCTGCCAGTGTTCTCATACTCGCTGTGCCTGCCATATTGGATTTGCCGCGGCTCAGTGAAGAGTCCATCGAGGGCGGTTTGTTGCCTTATCTTTGATGATATCTGTGACCCGACGCCATCTGCCCATAGTAGCCTCGATGAGTATCAGAGACAGTGTTAATCATGAACTCTGGTGTTTCTTTTCTTTTTTTTATGTCTCTATCTTCCTCTCTAGGGCCTCCTCCCGCAGACATATGGTCGCCATATTCATTGGGGGTTTTGCTTCTTCTCTAAGTTACTTTGGTACATACTTTTCAATATGGGTGTATTAGCCAGCATACTCGGTGATTATGTCATTGTTGTACAGATTCTGATTATGTTGTATGTTTTCAAGTGCCCTTACCTAAAATGTCTATTATCGATTGATGGCACCATGTAAGATTTTATCATTGAACGTAAAAGGAATCAATAATCCGATATAAAACGGAAGAAAATCCTAAGCTATCTAAGTCATGAAGCTGCGGACCTGATTTTCCTCCAAGAAACGCATTTAAATTCGAAGGAAACTCTTAAACTCAATATTAAACCTTACATGGTGGCCGCCTACTCCCCAGCCGTTTCTAAGAAATGTGGGGTTGCCATATTGGTTAGGAAATCTCTGCATGCTACTATTATTGCGACTAGCTCAGATACAGCAGGTAGATGGTCCAGAGTTCACCTCAAGATAGGTAACCTTGAAGTTACATGTATATGCCTTTATGCTCCTAATGTGGATGACCCTGCCTTTTTTGCTACCATTGCTCAGGTTGCGCAGGCCTCTGCTAATACTTCATTGATAATTGGGGGGGATTTCAATTTAGTTCTTGATCCCCTGATTGACAAAACAGCCGCCTAGGACAAGTGGTCCCCCCAAGAGTCACACCACGCTTACCTCTATGATCAAAGATCTTGCTTTAGTCGATCTATGGAGGTTACTACACCCCAATGAGCTTGACTTTACCTTCTTCTCTTCCCTCACAAATCCCAGTCTCGTATAGATTTCTTTTTAATATCGAAACTGTTAGTTCCTCAGGTGGACACTGCAAAGATTCACTCCCAACATATTTCAGATCATGCTGCTATTTCTTTTCAATTACACACTACGGCACCCCAAGGGAATTCGGGGGCCTGGTTCTTTGATAGAGCCCTCTTAACTCAGCCAGAGTTCCAGTTAGAAATTCGAGCAGCCATACAGGATTACTTTCCATTTTAATTTACCCCAGGATACTGCAAATTGGGCTTGGTGGGAGGGTTTCAAAGCGGCCATTCGTGCAATGATCACTAGTTATCAAATTCGCCTGCGGAAACAACGCAAACAGCAGCTACTTATACTAGACCAACAAATCAAAGCAGGCGAACGAGTTCTAACTTCACGTACTGATCCATGCGTCTTAGTTCGCTTACAGCGTCTCCGTTTTCAATATAATGCAATCCTCTCAACTGCAGCCTCTAAGAGTATTGAGCTTCAGCGAGGGACATACTACCGTGAAAGTAACCGAGCCGGTCGACTTTTAGCCAATGCCTTGAAAGGTCAAAAAGAAGCCAAACGCGTAGCGGCCCTTCGAGCCCCACAGGGAGGGGGCATACTGACCACAGACTCCGATATCGTAAAACTCTTTCGGGATTTCTATACCCGTCTATATCAATCCGAATGTGAGTTCTCATCAGAGACCTTCGAGCGATTGTTTTCTGGTATTCAGCGGCCGACCCTTTCTGAAGCTGATAGGGATGCGCTGGATGAACCCTTTTCTACTTCAGAGATCCAATTTGCCCTAACACGATCAGCCTCGGGTCGAGCCGCCGGGCCTGATGGTCTCCCGACCGAATTCTATAGAACGTTCAGTGCAGATTTAGTTCCCTACTTAAAACTCTATTTTACTGCCCTTGCGGTAGATACATCCTCTTTGGGATCCTTTTCTGCAGCTAATGTGGTAGTATTTGAGAAAGAAGGCAGAGACCCGCTGCTAACCGCCAACTACCGTCCAATCTCCCTACTTAATGCCGATTATAAGATCTTCGCAACGATCTTGGCCACCCGGCTATCTGACAGGATGGCCACCTTAGTCCATCCCGACCAATGCGGCTTTATACCCGGCCGATCCACCGCTGACAATGCTCGGACCTTGTGCCATGTGCTATCCAGTGCTGCCAATTTAGACCACCCTTGGGTGGGTCTTTCCCTAGATGCTGAAAAAGCCTTTGATCGCCTAGAATGGCCCTTCTTATTTGCAGTTCTCCGATGGTATGGCTTTGGGGAGGGCTTCCTCCGATACCTCCAAGTCATGTATACTCAACCCGTTGCTAGTATTTGTGTAAATGCCATCAAGGCTCAGCCTTTTAATCTCCAAAGAGGCACGCGGCAAGGTTGCCCCCTATCACCAATGCTCTTTGATCTAGCTCTTGAACCCCTCGCCCTCCTTATTAGACAGTCCGCACGTATTCGAGGTGTCCCCTTCAGTCACAGAGAGATTAAACTCTCTGCATATGCAGATGACCTTATGCTCTTCGTATCCCTTGATTCGGTTCCAGCTATCTTGGATCTGATTGATGGATACTCGCAATTATCGGGCTATAAAATAAACTGGACCAAATCTGTAGCATTCCCACTGAACCGCTGGGTACATGAGGCTGACATGCAGGCCTTCCCTTTCCTTTGGCAATCCCGCATGGTGAAATATCTCGGGGTCCATTACTGTTCTCCTTTAGAAGACACTATTAGTTTTAATGCCAAAGAGGTAGTCTCCAAAGTCCGTGAGCTCACAAATCGTTGGTCTCCCTTATCCCTTACATGGTGGGGCCGCCTAGAAACTGTGAAAATGATGATAGTCCCCAAAGTGAACTATATTTTAGAAATGCTGCCATGCTTACTCCCGCTACACACCTACAAAGATATTGAGGGCCTTCTCGTCCGCTATCTCTGGCAGGGCAAACCACCAAGGATAGCTAAACAAAAACTACAGTCTGCGAAGGAGCTAGGGGGTGCCCGCTTTCCTGATTTTCTCAGATATCATCAAGCCTTCCTACTTAAACAAGGTGCCCGATGGCTAGATGCCTCAACAGACAGCAGACCAGTTTGGCTTGACATAGAAGAGGAGCTTAGTAGCCCAATTCCGTTGATCCATCTCCCCGGTATGTCCCATCAAGTAGACACCCGCCATCCCCCAATGATTGTCGATACTCTTGCGGCCTTTAACACTCTCATTCTATCACTGGGCCCAAACATATGTCCTCAGGACGGACTCCCGCTGTGGAATAACCCCAGAATTCAAGTCCTAAATAGAACGATAGCATGGAAACCCTGGTACTCTAGGGGGATCTGGACACCCCAACAGCTCTTCTCTGCAGCTCGTTGGAAAACCTTTTCTGATTTACAAAAGGAATTTGCGTTACCAGCGAAACATTACTTTCAATTGCTGCAGCTTCAACACTGCCTCAAAAGTGTTCAAATCCTGCCGCCCTCTGTCCCTACTGAGGACGGGCTATTAGAACTAATTCACTCTATTAGTAGTACACATGGGGTGGCCTCTAACTTTTATAAACTATTATGTCAGGGTGCAGATACTGCTACTTGTAGAGCCCAACAAGCCTGGGAGCGCGAACTGCAAACCACTTTAACCCCTGTGCAATGGAGCGTTTTCTGGACCAAAGTAGTGCGGGTTTCCCGATCTGCCTCAGTTACCCGAACTCTCTTCTTTTTTGCGCATAGATGCTTTTATACTCCAGAAAAAATAGCCAAATGGAACACAACTGCTAGGGACCAGTGTTGGTCTTGCCATTCTGCTGTGGGAACCCTCGCTCATGTTATTTATGAATGTCCTCAACTACAGGTTTACTGGGGGCGGGTCTGGGGTCGTATTCAACTTATCTTACACCTCCACGAGCCTCTTTCTTGGAAGATTGTGGGACTCCGCTCAGTGGCGGAGGTCCCCTCTCTTCCTAAGAAGGGTCGCTTTCTCCTCTTGATTTCATGCTGGGTATAGCCATATGTTTAATCACGAGGAATTGGAAGGATAGCTCTCGACTTACTGTCAATGAATGGTGGAACCTTGTCTGCTTATATAGTAAATATGAGCAGATATCTCGGAGAGCTATTCCCCATACCCAAACTCACTCTCGCTTGTCTAAATGGCAGATGCTCAATGATTATGTACAATCTGCTCATTGCTCCGACATGTCTGTTTAATGTACACTCATCATGTTTCAGATCACCGTTAGGTTTTGTACCACAATAATGTCAGTACACGCCCGTTTCGGGAATGATTAGTTTCTAGAGAAGAAGCAGGGGGGGAGGGGGGTGGCAGGGGTTTACTTTGGTGTATGTATCACATTCTATGTATGTATCTGTCTTTTAGCTGTATGTCTTCCTTTCCTTTGTTGCTATAAAACGAAAATAAAGAATTAAAAAAAAAAAAAAAAGTATCAAGACTTGTGTAGCTATATAACAATATGTCGCACCATGATGCTTTTAAGCATGCAATGATCTAGTTATGTGCTCTGCATGTGCAGAGTGTAGCGTGTTTGCAGCACACTTGTACATTTTTTAATCATATGATGTTTGGTATCGTGTAAAAGCAGTTTGTCAGATTTATGATGAGTGAAAAAATTGAACACCAAATTTGCATTAAATTCTGCTAAGAACTTGGAGATTCGTGCAAAGAGACTTATGAGAAGTTACAGCAAGTGTATGGGGATGAATGCATGAGTCATGCTGGAGTTTATGACTGGTACAAACATTTCCAAGATGGCCATCAAAAGGTTGACACTGATGAATGTTCTGGAAGGTCACCCATGAGCAAGAATGAAGATATAACATAACATATAACATAACATAGTATATGACAGCAGATAAAGACCAGTATGGTCCATCTAGTCTGCCCTGCAAAGCAGCAAGAATATGTGCACCTGTTGGTCCTTGCAGATTACCCTTCCCCATGCCTTTGTTTCAGGGTGTACCACTCCATGTAGGTTACCCCTATTTGAAGCAGTGTGTGCCACAATATGCTCAAATGGTTGACTGACTAACAGGGAGCTTGTTGAGGACATGGACATCAGTTTTGGGTCAATATAGTACATTCGTACTGTCGATTTGGGGATGAGATATGTGTTTGCAAAATTTGTGCCTAAACTTCTGTCCCCTGACCAAAAAGAAGATGGACTGTCTGCAGTCAGGGAGTTGTTGGAATGCATTGAAAATGACACAAATTTCATCCAAAAGATTATTACTGGTGATGGATCATGGGTTTATGGTTATTACCCAGAAGCTACGGCTCAATCCTCACAATGGAAGACTCCAGACTCTTCCAGACCCAAGAAACCCCATCAGGTGAGGAGCAATGTCAAGGTCATGTTCACAGTTTGTTCATTATGAGTGCTCCAAAAGGCCAAACCATCAATAAGGAGTACTACGTGCATGTTCTGACTCATTTGAGAGGTGCAGTTAGTCGTAAGAGGCCAGAGTTGCATAGAAATGGTGAATGGTTGCTTCATCACGATAACACCCAGCTCATGCATCACATCTTGTCCAGCAGTTCTTGGCCAAACACCAAATCGAGCAAGTCTGTCAGCCCCCGTACTCATCTGACCTTGCACTCTATGTCTTTTTCATGTTTCCAAAACCAAAATTACCATTGAAAGGAAGGAGATTTGATGACTTGGAGAAATTAAGCAAAATTCGACACAGCAGCTTCACAGCATAAGAAAGAAGCATTTCAGTGGCAGAAACGCTGGAAGAAGTATGTTTTATTGGAGGGGAACTACTTTGAAGGAGAATGAGGGCAATAACTGTCAGTGTTATACTTGTGTTATTGTAAAAGTCTCAATATTTTTTATCACATCTTATAGATGTTTTAATTTGTTGTTTATTCTGGCCAAACTACTCTAATGTTTAGTAATACTGCAATTTTTATTATGCTCTTTTCCTTCTCTTTACTCTTATTGGGAGGCGCAGGCTGTGTTTTTCTGCTTTCATTTTCCCTCCATCTTTGCCTTTTTGTGCTTTTCTATTTCTCATCTTAGTGACCTGACTTCGGGGAGCCGACAGCCTGGAATCATGTTTTGCTGTGGCAATGATTACCTCTTTTAGGGTTCTATCCCTTAATGTGAAAAAGATGAACAATCTGATCAAATGTAAGATGATTCTCCTCTATTGAGAGTAAGAGGTTTCTAATCTGGTATACCTACTTGAATCTTTCTGAATCTAAAATACTACATTTGGGCTCCTATGATCTGGTATCTTGCTCTCCAGCTCTTGGAAAAAAAATCCTAATACACAAAGCCCTTGCTATGACAGCACCAAAACTGATTTGGAGGGCAGGTGGGCTAAAGCCTCTCTGGGGGAATGGGGGAATAGAGCTGTTTTTTATTACTCTTTATGCCTCCAATTCAGATATTCCAAGATATTTCCATTCTGCCACTAAAGGAATTGGTGAGAACCCCAATAATATTAGGGGGAGATTTTAATTTAGTCCTTGATAACCTCTTGAATAGAAATTCTAAACAACCAGGGAAACCTTTGAAAGCACTCCAGGTAGTTCAGGGTATGATGGAGGATCTTGGCTTGGTTGATTCATGGAGACTCCAGCATCCCATAGAGAGGGACTATACCTTCTATCCTCTTCTACATGACACTCATTCTCGGTTGGATTTATTTTTAATTTCCTAATTTTTGGTGCCTGGGTTGAATGCCACTGAAATACACAGTATCTCTATATCCGATCACACAGTGATTTTGCTTTGTTTGGAAATTCCCCAAATGGACCCATCCCAATCCTTTTTGAGACTGAACAAATCTTTGCTTGGAGATGAACTTTTTCTTGCCACTGTTCCCAAAGTCCATCTCCGCCTACTTTGAACTCTACTGGCAACTTTCCTCAACTTCAATTTCCAGGTAGCGATATTGGGGGGGGGGGGGGGGGGTCGTGTTTCCATAAAAAGGAAACCAATTTCTGGTTTTTTGTAAAATGAGGCAGGAAAGACTAGAGGAAGCATACTTAAAACATACAGTAGTTAACCTTAGGGACTATTATCATCATGATTGTTTCAATGCGGCCCCCACCATAAAAGATATAGGGAAGACTATTTGGTAACTAGAGACTTTACTAAGTTGAGCTGGTCAGTAATATTTCTAGCAATAGTATCCATAATAGTAGGGCAGAAACAAACTCCAAGATATTTGAAGGAAGCATCCTCTCATCGGAACAGGAAGGGAGCTAGATCTGTCTTAAAAACATACTTGCTCAAAGGAAAAACCAAAAATTTAGACCAATTAATTTTGTACCCAGATAATGCAGAATATTGTTTGATGACTGATAGCACAGCTGGAATGGAAAAAATGTCTACAAACAGCAACAGTTCATCAGCATAAGTGGAAAATTTGACCTGATCTTCTCCAAGATGTAGACCTACAATATTGGGTGATTGGCATATTAAAAGTGCTAGAGGTTCCAAAGTCAAATTAAATAATAAAGGGGATAGGGGACAGCCTTGGCTGGTGCCCTCTACTTAACAAAAAAGACCCGTGATAATTTGGAGTTAGCACGATCCATGTAGTGGGGTGGATGTACAGCACCTTAATCATATCAACAAACCTCCCTCCTAAAATGAACCATTTCAACCACTAAAATAGAAAAGACCATTCCAGTAGGTCAAATGCTTTCTCAGCATCTAATGATAGCCCCACCATAGGTAAGGCCAAATCATGAGCGACTGCCAAGACATTGCATAACAGCTGAGCATTGTCCATGGTGGAGCGAGATTTGGGTCTACCAGATAAATGCCTACTTCAGTGGCTTCAGTTGCGGCAATGCATTGTAAAGGAGAGTATTGTCCTATCAGATTTAGAAGATGACAAGTGCATTGGCAGGCTCATCTAATGCCACTTCCAAATTTTACTCCATCATCAGAGACTGGGCTGGTCGACCCTGTGTTGGTGTTGAAAAGGTTGGGGAACTGGAACTGGGAGAGCAATAACACGCCAGCAGTGGATTCAATTTTGGAGATCATTGATTCAAGTTACCAGATCTGCCTCTTTGACCCAATCTTTATTCCTTTTTTCCCATTGGGTTTTTGTTACTCTGGTCTTGCTGGTAAAATGGCAAAAAGATCAGGGTAATTTCTGCTTGTCCGGTAAAACCCATATAGATATGCTTTCCCATCTGCTCTTCGATTGCCTGAACTTGCAGCTTTTTTGGTCACAAATGTGGGCTAAAATCAAAGACGTCTTCCAATTTGATCTGGAGCTGAATTTTTATACAGTGATTCTGAGGTCTCTTGCAGGTATATGTTCCATAGCCAAAAGGGATAGATTTCTATTTGATTTTATGATTGGAAATGCCTTCAAGTTAATAATTAACAACTGGAAGGATAATTCCACGTTAAGAGTGGCATTACTGGTGGCATCTCCTCTGTTTGTATCATAAGTATGAGCTGGCATATGATGCTCAAATCCCTCAGAAACCACAAAGCAAGTAGAAATGGATGCTTATATAACTGAGTCTCCCAATCATTCTCCTATAGACTGCTCTTAAGATTGTAAATGCTGTTTGTTTATATGGTCAGGGTGGGTTACTCCTTTTTACCAAGGTTTTGTAAATGTTCGAATGCAAAATCTTAAATAAATTCTTTAAAAAATAAAGGTCAGGTTAACCATCAACCCCCCTCCCCAAAATGCCCTTTAGTTCAATGGGAGGTGAAGTATTTGGGATCTTTATGGGGAAAGGTGAGATGCGTCCTTTGTTAAACAAGGTGAAAAGAATAAAAGAGTTCACTTTACCAAAAAAACAAAGAAACAATTAAAGGCATTTTGGGGGTTGGTAGGACACTATTGCTATTCTTTCCTTGCATTTGTGATGAAAGCATTCCATCTGACAGACCTGCTGGACAAGAACTGAACAAATCAATTGATGGGCTCTAGACGCATTTAAGTTGCTTCAGGAAAGTTTATTTAGCCTGTATTATGAGGCGTTGATTTTGAGAGGGGGCTCATATTACAAGCAGACACCACTGTGGGAAGGTTAGGAGGTGTTGTCCTAAATCCATCAAGGCGAAGAACATTATGTACTCTATCTAAGTCAAACAATGCTCCCTCATAAGAGTAAATATTGTGGAGATGGAATGCCTAGTCATCAAATGGGCTATAGATACATTGCATTATTGCCTGAGAGTTATTGCTTTTACATTAGTCACAGATCATGCTCACTTGGATGGCTAAACCTGATGAGGAATTCAAATGCTCACCTACAAATCTACAAATATTGGGAGGTGCATAGAACTGGACAACAGCATGTAAATACTGATGCCATTTCCTGTATCAGTGAGTCCGAAGGGGATTCTCCACTGAAGCTAACGGGTGCCAAGAACATAAGGGGCATGATATGTGATAAGCAGTAGGGAGACGGATCTAGATTGAGACTCTCCTACTTTTGATCCTGACCACTTTATTAAAAAGGTGGAGACTTTACAGAGGAACCTCCTGACCTGCTGTTACTTACCAGGAGACAGGGAGAAGAGACCAGTCCCTGAAGTTGGGGAAAGCTCAGATACAAGTGAAACATAGAAACATGGCAGCAGAAAAAGACCATATGGCTTAACTAGTCTGCCCTTCCATATCAACTCTATAGTCCCCTATTTTCCTTTAGAGATCTTCTGTCTTTCTCCCATGCTTTCTTATCCTCGTCTCTACTACTTCAACTGGGAAACTATTCCATGCATCTACCATACTTTCCATAAGGAAATATTTCCATATATTACTCCTGAGTCTATCCCCTTCCACCCTCATCCCATGTCTCCTCATTACAGAGCTTGCTTTCAATTGAAAGAGGCTCTCCTTTTGTTCATTTATGTCACTGAGGTATTTAAATGTCTCTATCGTATGTCCTCTATCCCACCTTTCCTTTAACATATAAAGATCTTTAAGTCTGTCTCCATATGCTTTATAACGAAGAACACTAACAATTTTAGTGGGATCAGAGAGTGATCCAGCAGTTTACTCGGAAGTATTGAGGGAAGAGGGGGATGCTTTTTCTCATGGGGCCATCTATCATATTTCCTAGAGTCACAGAAGGGGAGAAAGAGAGAGAGCGATCCTGCCAAATCCATGTTCTATCCTTAGGGAAGCACTGGAGGAGTGAAGAATTGCCTTTAGTGGTAGTATCGTAAGACTGCCACAAAGAATCATGGCTGCTTTTTTGAACCTAGACAGACCTGGGACAGGAGTGGAGGGGGACCGTTCCAGTTCTGGCCCATTAGACACCAAGAAAACTCCCAGGTGAGTCCTGGGGGAGTCAAGGGGGTAGGACTAAGGTGGGTTATGTCTTGGAAGGGCTTTTAGGGAGGGGTGCCAGCTTCAGGGAGATGTTCTTTGGGAGGGGAAGGTTATGCTTGGGTGGGAAGCTTTCCACCGGGGGGGGGGGGGGGAATGATCCAGAGTGGAGGGGTGATGGCCAGTGGGAGCTTCACTGATAAATATTAGAGGAGATTGGATCGGGATAGGGGATATCAGATCTGGGAGTTATGGCCACGGATTGTGAAGGGCTGGCAGCTGTCATGCTACTGAACTGCCACTAGAGCAACTGCACTTAACAACAGTCATGAGAGTTCGCAAACCACCCTATGTGCTAACTATCACAGGCTGGCATGCTTAATCTCCACCCTCAATTCACCCCAATCCTACCAAACCCACACTAAGCACTTAGCATGGGTTTTTCAGATGGCAGTGTCTTTACCGTGCATTAGCAGTTAACACAGGCCTGTGCTAGTGGTTAGCACATAGTAAAACTCACGCTAAGGGCTTAACACACTTTATTAAGCATGCCTCTATATGAACAATGCTTGCAAAGTCTAAGGAATAGCTACTTCCTTTTTCACTTATCAGATGCAAGAGGACTATATGTATGTACCTTTGGTGCTTTTACTAAGCAGAAAATTAGAAAAAAACCCTTTAAAAATGTTTCTCTAATTTACGAAAATAAATCCTTTTTCTAAAATGATGCTTCTTTCATTTAAAGCTAAATATCAGAAAAGGCAACCAATTTAAGTAATGTTGTCTTTTTCTTTCAGCGTGCAAGGTCATTAATTGCTAGTGGGACCTTCATAAACCCTGGTCTGCTGATGGGGTGAGAACTCTATTGTTAAATGTATTATGGCAGCGCTGTCTTTGGAGATTGCCTTCTTGATTGCTTTGTAAAGGCCCAATGGCACACAGCAATTAAAATCCATAGACCTTTATAACCCTACTGATGTTTTATAGGCCTTTTCGTGTCCTTGTATAGTTTACCGTTTGTGTGTGCCTCAGTAGACCTCCTATTCAGTACTCTAAGTGGGATTTCTTTTCCAGCATGATAAAGCGTGTTATATATCATTAGAAAGGTTAATGACTACTTTCAGCATATGTTTTAAGTCAAAGGTTGAAAGTTACAGTAAGGAACAGTTCTTTTTTTTTTAAACTTTTATTTTCATTTTGCAACAAACAAAAGAAACAACACACCAAAAGAGACAAAACAAGTATACAATAAGGAAAAGTAAACCCATAACCCCCCACCCCGATGCTTCTTCTCTACCCGATTATATCAGCATGTGAGCGCTTCCAATTAACAGTGATTATACATCAAACGATCAAAAGAGTATCTACAATACAGCATGATCATGGGACAGAGATATATACAAAGTTAGACAGTCAGATGAGAGCATTTAGCAAAATGTACATAGTCATTGAGCATCTTCCATTGAGACCAGTGAGAAGGAGTCTGAACGGAGGAAGCGAACAGACGAGGTATTTGTTCATATTTACTGTAAAGACAAACATGATTCCACCATTCATTGGGGCTCAGATGGGAGCTAATTTTCCAGTATTACTTAATTAGCATCTACCCTCCTTGTCAGCGCTAATATCAGGTACAGTAGCGTGCAAAGACTTCCTAACCAGAAGGGCTATCCCGTACCATTTGGAAACGGTGGGAGAATAGGCAGCTACCATGTGAGGCTTAGCATTGAGTTTCAGTGGTTCAGCAGAGTTTAAATGCGTTTCCTGAAGAAACACTAAATCAACATGCTCATGGCTAAGATAGCTAAGGATTTTCTTTCCTTTGAGTGGACCATTAATGCCTTTGACGGTGAATGATAAGATTTTACATAAGGTCATTCAGAAAAGTTAAAAATTCTGAGCATGATAGCACACATAATTTCACTATGTCCCTCAAACTGACTGTATCTGGCTGTACACATGACATAGGAAAATTAAGCTAATATAATACAATGAAGCGCCCCACATTAACAAAGAAAACCGCAGTACGGTAGAGGAGAAGCAAAACCCCAAAATTACTGGCGACCATGTGTCTGCGGGGAGAAACCCCAGAGAAGGCCGAAATTGAAAAAACACATAACCTGTAGGACTGTGCGTGCTCCGAATCCGACCGAGGCACACATCATGAAGGGATAGGAGACCAAAAAACAAAAGTCATATAGAGAAAGAAAGAAAGTCCAGGCTATTTCTGTGCTTGGCTATGACCGCCGCATCGGGCCCTTCAAAATGGCGGATAGAGCCGGCAGATAAGAGTCCAAGATTTGGGATCAGCACATCTGCTCTGCTTCTTTGGAGTCTAAAAATGTTGATAGTAGATCAGGATCTTCGAACGTCCTGGTTTGGTTGTGGAGAGTCACTCGGAGCTTCGCTGGATACAACAGGCCAAAGCGAGCCTGTAGCTGTTGAAGTCGAGGGCGAAAAGCAAGGAGTTTCTTCCGACGGTCAACGGTAGGCTTTGCCAAATCAGGAAAGAAGGAGACCTTACGACCTTCAAATTCCAAATGATGATTCGCTCGGGCAGCATGTAAAATTTGTTCCACTTGTTGATATCGTAGCAAGCTAAAGATAATAGGCCGGGGGGTCGTGCGGTTGAGCGCCATGTGGGCAGGAGCACGGTGTGCTCGATCGATTTCCAGTTCTCTGTGAAAAGTGATCTTCAGCAAGGAGGGAAGAGTTTTGAGCAAGAATTCTCTTATATCTCCTGCTTCCACCCCCTCCGGCATTCCGAGGAGCCTCACATTGTTGCGACGGGCTCGATTATTGCTATCTTCTAACTCCTTTTGAAGATTCTGTATCTGGCGCTCAGCCTTGTCCAGTTTGCCCAAGCGCACCTCGTGCGAGTCGAGGACCCCCGCCATATTGTCCTGCCGTAATGAAAGACTTTCAAGTCGGTCCTGGAGCACTCCAAAGTCTTCTCGCATGGCTCGAAGCGCTTCTCCATTGGACTGCACCAATTCCTTCACGCCGCGTATTTCCTCCAAAATCTCCAGGTGCATTTCGGGGTTTTCACGAAATGGAACCATCTTCTGTGGGGAAGACACCTCTGTTTTGGAGCGTTTTCCGTGAGAAGAAGAAGGAGACCCGAAGTCCAAGCGCGCTGGTTTATGGGCCGCCATCCCCCCCGAGGTGCCCCGGTCAGCTCGGAGCGAAATAGTAAATTTGTACAGGTATTAAGTCAGGATTCTAAGTAGGCCTCTCGGGAGCTTCAACGCAAAGCGTCCTACCCGCTGGACATCAGGCTCCGCCCCCAGTAAGGAACAGTTCTATAAAACAAGATCATACCTACCTCTACTTCCATCCTCTCCTCTCCTTCACGTAGGCATGTTCTCACTTTAGTCTGTTGCAATATGCAGAACTGGCTTAAAGAAACAATAATTAATCACCTCCAATATTATCAAACAGCAACACATGTTTGCCTGATTTTCTATCTTTCTGAGACTTAAAACAAAGAATCATGGAAGCAGAGAACATGATGGCAGATAAAATCCAGTAATCAGACAAATGCATAATTTATCTGTTTATTTGTATGTGCATCTTCAACCATACTATGGAAGATAAGTTTATAAAGATATTAACATGCATATATGGTAGTTTAAGGGGTATGTTTACTAAAGTGCGTTAGTGCGATTCACGTTAGGAGCCGCGGTAGAGACAGAAATCCCAAATAAGGGCATGGGCGGTACATCGTTACCGATAACGCGCGTTACAAGGCGCCATAAATGAACGAGCACTACAGGGCACGTTACCGCGCGTTAATCTTAAGAAGGCGCGCAGGCACACAAGCACAGCAACAGAGCTGTAGCGTTAGAAACACAAACCCCAAATAAGGACATGGGCGGTACATCGTTACCAACAACGCGCATTCCCAAAACTAACGAGCATTACAGGGCGCCATGGCGCGTTACTGTGCGTTAAGCATAAGAAGGCGCATAGACAGAAATCACATAAACAGAAGTGTAGCATAATGGAACCTGCACTGACCGCTGATACAGGCATCATGGGATCGATTCCCCAGTGTGCCAAATGCAGAAGGCTGTCTGAGGCACCACCCTGTACATTACATAGTGAATGAGTAGGCATTTTACTTTTTTTTCCAGTAGTGTTGCCAGCAAACACACCCTCACAGTGGCGTAACCAAAGGTGCCACAGAAAGCACCCCATAACGCACACCACTGACTGTATCAGTGCTGCGTAGCCACGTGCGTTATTGAGGGCGTAGCCACATGCATTGGTGGGGGTGTAGCCACGTGCGTTGGTGGGGGAGTATCCACGTGTGTTGGTGAGGGCATAGCTATGTGCATGTTGTTATGGACGTGTCACCGCGCGTGGTAACGTGCATTGCTGCGGGCGTGAATACGTGCGTTGGTTCTGGCGTGGGTGGGCGTTACTATGTGCGGTGGTTCAGGTGTGGGTACTGTAGATTACATATCCTTGAGGGTGTATTGCACCTAACATTAATGCTACCATCTCTGATTGTGCTGGCCTATTGCCTATCAGAGCCTGTGAGCAGGAGCTGGACTTTACAAACCCCACTTCTTAGTACTGCTGCTACATTTTGCAGCATCGGCATCATGTTTTATACCACCTTCTACTACACACATCTCACATTAGGGTACATTCACATTCCTTTGGCTAGATATGTCCTTAATGTGGAGATGTATCACACATTTTTAATGCCCCTTTTGTTTAGAGGGATTGAGGAGGGTGTGTGTTGGGAACGGCACAGAGGGAGTCCCTGATTGGTTATATGTCGGGGTGGCATTGGAAGCAATGGAGAGCTTGTGTGTATTTGACAGAGAGGCTTCATTTCACCACGTAGTCCATCTGCAGGGGTTCACAGGGTTGGATTGGAGCAGTCACACCCATGATGCACTGCACATGCAAATCAGCAGTGTACAGATGGTCATATGTTGCAGTTCCCCCCCCCCCATCACCTAGGGCTGATGGGGGTCCTGACCATGTGCAGCCCCACAGCACCTCGGCATAGTAAGGGGAACAGACAATGTGTGGCACTGGTACAGAGTAACCACAGACAGTCACATTGTGCAGGTACTGTGACCACCCTGAGTTTGAGGTGGGGTGGCCAGCAACAGGTCCACAGCACCTTTCATGACTGCCATACCCCCATGCTGCAGGTCCCCATCAGTGTGTTGTCTGTAGTTCCGTTAGACATGCCGTGGTTACATCGGTGTCCTGCTGTATGTCTCGCTCATGTCTAGTCTATATGGGCAATTATGCAACCAAAATAGTGCATATCTGGTGTTGGTGGCATGGTTACTTGTTGTTGGGGGAGGGGATTATGATCCACCACACAACCCACCCTCCGGGGCTCAGGGTGCAGAACAGGTTCAGCCACCAATAGATCCACAGTCTACCTCACTGCAATGGTAGCAGTAGAGGGGACCATCATCCCCAGTCCTGTTGGGGGACAGAGAGAGCACTACACATCCATAGGTCAATAGTCAACAAATGGCAGGCTTGGAAATGCACAGCTGCCCCCCCCCAACATTATCTGACATTCTCCAGCAGCACGCCTCCAGCTGCTGCACCCTGCGAGGTGTTCCAGCAAGACACATACTAGCTGCAGACAGTCCACCAGCTAGTCCAGAGTGCATGGTCTTGGAGGAGATGCAGGCACCCAGAACAGGGGTGTCAGCATACACACCAAGCAGATAAGTCAGTGATTGGGCCCCAAAAGGGGACCCATATATATCACATGAGAAAAATACCATGGAGCACTATGGGGGAATCCAGCCATGCAGTGGTCACTGATCAGTCAGGGTGAGAGTGACCTCCCAGCAGGACATGCTATGGCCACCCTGTTCGTGCAGGTGGAGGCAGGGCACTACAATGTCCGAGCCATTGCCCTATGCCTTGGGATGATGCAGCCAGGTCAGGCCACCCTGTACAGCCTATTCCCACAGTACCTTGCTCCTCATTATGCACATTGGCAGGCCACTACTGGCAACAGTGCTAGCACTGAGGGCTGTGGGGCGTGTTTGCCGACACCGCACACTTGATAGACAGACACACACTCCCCACACCTATGCCAGCATTGTGCAGCTATGGAGGTGTTGGGCAGCCGTGCCCCCACCCAATGGTCCGGGGCACAGTGCAGGAATGGCTGTGGTACGCAAAACTGTAGGTGTCACTGCACAGGTTGGTAAACACTGTCAGACACAGGACCTGTAGCACACTCCACAGATGTCAGAAAGGTTGCTATGCTGCAGCTCACTCAGAGAAAACTTGTACTTGAGCTAGAAATTGCTATCTGCCAGTAATCATAGCAACCTTTTGATAGATGTGTACCATATTCCCAGGTTTAGGGTGGCATTACTATGGTATGCAGGTGCTCGTATTGGGAGATGCACGCAAAGCCCAAAGTCCTGCCTCTCTAGATGGCTTTGGATGATGGGACCTGTGGGTGCGGGTGTGTCTGCCCCTGTTGGCTGCTGCTTTATGGCAGTGTTTTCCAAATCCAGTCCTGGTGTGCCAAACACTGTTCAGGCTTTCATGCTGTCCCTCATGGCTATGCAAGAGATACATCTGCATACCATGGGGGTGGTGCATAGAAATGCAGCACAGGCATCTTTATTAGAGACAGCATGGAACCTGAATGGTGTTTGGCCCTCCAGGACTGCATTTGGGAGATTCTGCTGTAGGTAATGCGCCTGTTTATGGAGTCTGTGGTCTGTAGGGTAAAATGTAGGTGTTTTGGGCATATTTACGTCATCTGCAAATGCGGTTCTGTCTGTATTAGGACTTTGTAGTGGTGGGTAAAATATGCGGAGTGGGTTGGCGGAATCCACAGCTGGGACTTGAACCTGTGACCTTCTGCATCTGATTACAGTGGCTTTGTGCATTGCACCACCATGTTATCACAGAGATGGTGCATTCCCTGGTGGTACCTTGACATGTGCCGCCTGCGGCCCTCTGTATCCCCTTCTCCAGCATCTGTCCAGTTGCCATTCCAACATGACTGCCCTGCTGTTGCGGGACATGTGCACGCCATAGGCACCCTGTCTGGTGGTGGAGGAAACCCTGGGCAGCGCTATTTCACTGTGGGCCCATTCACCTTGTATGGGGACGGAGTGTAGACCCTTCCACGATTTATATCTGTTCTATGGAGCTTACTTGGGGGGGGGGTTATGTTTCTCATTGATACCACTATTGACCAGCTTGGTTATTGTTTTTATCCAGTTTGTTGGGGTCATTTTCAGTGTTTCTGTGCCCTTTTGTTCTGTGCAGATGTATCACACTTATCACTTTTTTTTGGTTTTCCTGCCTGGGCTGTACATTGCTGACACCGAAATGGTTTCTCTCCCCTTTAATATGCCTTTAACGGCAGGTTTTCATTCGCGTTGGAATTGAGCTCTGAAATTCAGCGCGTTAGTGTGAGGGGAGCCTCTCCCCGCCCACTCTCCGCTCATTGACCCCTTCTCTCCGCCCACTCTCCACCTTCTGCGCTGTTTTAACGCGCCTCGGGGGTTTACGATTGTTAACTGTGGTTAACGCACGTAACGTACGGTTAACGATCGTTCGCACGTCAGAACGCGCGTTATGACGTGCGAACGATCGTTAACCTTACGTTACGCGCGCTATTCACGATTACCGCACTTTAGTAAACATACGCCTAAGTGTATTAATGGCCTCTTATAAAATCTTGATGTGCGTTAAGGTGCGTTCTTTGACATGAAGGCATGTACGTTTTTTTTAGCTAGGAGCATAGTTTGGGTGAAGTGCAGGTGGAGTTCGCAACCATTGCACTGATTATAAAATATGCTTATGCACATTCACTAATAGCTGCTATAACAAGTGTAAATATCTACACCTGAATTTAATAAATCATTCCTGTCACCTACCCTAGTATCTTATAAAGACAAGTACATACTGTAGGTACCCACTTGCTCTTTATAAAAGAGATTTAAACTAAGCGCCTTAACCTAGGTACCCCTTTATAAAACTACCCTCTTCATGCACATATATCTTTCAATGCTAATATTGGCATAACTCTATACAGATAACTTATCTGTATAAAGATAGGCCTGTTATTTCTGTGGTCACACTTAAATGGATAAGTTATGCAAATAGCGACTGAATGTCCCTACTATCCATATAATTTATGTTCCCATATCTCTACTGCCCCTTATTCCATCCCAGTTTAAACACCTCACTTTAGCTCATATTGGGGGTAATTTTATGAAAGGGTGTCTATGCTGAAAGTCCAAGAATGTACCCATTTTATCCCTGTTACAGTGTGTGTGTATTTTATAAAAACACATACATTGCAACCACTCCTGCTCCACCCAAACTATGTCCCCAGGAATGATTATATGCAGGCTGCATAAAATGAAGCACACAGAGTGTCATATTTTTTGTGTGTGTATGTGGCCACATGTTTTTATACAAGCTCCTTTTTTGTATGTAAAACAGGTTTTACATGAGGAAAAAGCTTTATAAAATTACCCTCCACATAGAGTAACTTAAGAACAGGGAGCCTGTGCTTGGAAGTGGAGAAGGTGCCTATTTTTAGTCTATTTTATAAAGACACAGGCGACTATGGGGCCCATCAGTTTGGTTTTCGGACAGATCATAGTACTGAGTCTATTCTTCTTTCCCTCTTGAATGAACTTCATGTAGCACACAAACAGGTTGACTTCACTCTTGTGGTTCCTTGAACCTCTCCTCCACCTTTGGCCTTGTCGATCACCACACCCTTCTCACTTTCTGCTCTGATCTCGGAATTTGTGGCACTATCTTGTGATGGTTCCAGTCATTCTTTACTGCTCGCTCCTTTCCAATTCCTCTGCTTCATCTTCCATTCCTCTGTCCTATGGTGTCCCTCAGGGCTCTGTCTTGTCTCCTCTCCTCTTAAATGTCTTTCTGGCTCCCCTCTCTCTGCAAATTTAACAATCTGGCATTTCTGTGTATTATTACACCAATGATATTATTCTACTCCAACGCACAGACTTCTCTGTTCTTGATCTCACTCCTTTGAATACTTGCCTTGTTCTTATTCACTCTTGGATGGCCTCAAATTATCTCCACTTGAACCCATCACTGCTGCCTGGATCACCTTTGGGGCCCCCTCTTCCTCTCTGGCTCCCATAATCTCCACTGCCTCTGTCCCGCTGGTCACTTCCTTCTGCTATCTTGGTGTTACTCTTGATTCCTCTCTTTCTTTCACAGAACACATTTCATCCATCACCTGTCGGTCTTTTTTACTGCCTTCTCCAAATCTGTGCAGTACGTGCAATTCTCTCTCCCACCTCTCTAAGCACACTCCTCCTCTCTTTGGTTGTCACAAGATTTGATTACTGGGATGTCACTTTGGCTGGCCTCCCATAATATCAACTCCACAGACTCCAATTGTTACAGAACACTGCTGCTCGCATCCTCACTCATTCCTCATGGTTCAACCACATCTCCCCACTACTTGTTCTTCTCCATTGGCTTCTTGTTCGATTCAGAATCCACTACAAGATACTCACCTTTGTTCACAGAACCATCCACACCGGGACTCATCAATACCTTACCGATCTTCTTTATTTCCATACTCCACACCGTCTTCTGTGTTCAATTCACACTCATCGACTGATCCTTCCATCCGTTTCTCAGGCTCACCTCAAACACACACAAGGGTCTGCCTTCTTTTTCTTAGGTCTCGCTCTTTGGAACTCCCTTCCCCACACTCTCCATTCTGAACCCTCTTTCAATAATTTCAAAGCCACCTTGAAAACCCACTTTTTTCAAGCAGTCTTCGATCTCTCCAACCCCCTGCTCTGACACTCTTGCCCTGCCACTCTTACCCTCAGACTCATTTTCCTACTGTGACCCACCTCTGGACTCCCTCCATTCCTTATTACTCTGATCTCTCTATCCTCTTTGTCTCTGTCCTATCAGATTATGGTGTCCTTTTTCCTTTCCAGTTTTCTAGTTTGAAGTCATTTGTACTTGTTAACCGCTCTGATGCTCCTGCCTGAGCGGTCTATCAAGCGACTGAATAAAGATAAAGATAAAGATAAAGGGGGTTATGGTGTTGCACCTAACATGCAGACAGCGCGTTAGGTGCAATACCACTGCGTTCATTGTCAGGGGCATGGAAAGCATGTTTGACAGTTAATGCAGTGCATCATGTCCTAACGAAGGCCGCATTTAGCATACATGCTCCTACCTCAACCTATGGAGGTAGTGGAAAGTTGACCCACACTAAGTGCTGACTCTTCCCGCTCTCTGCCCCTCACTCACCCACTTGTACCCTCAATGCACTAGGGACAGTTAGTGCCAAAATGCTGTCATGGTCCTGTGCTGTTAGCATGTGTCCCAGGACATCTTTAGCACACACTAGAACCTGCACTAACAACTACTGCCCTTTAGTAAAATGGTCCCTACGTCAAGTATGGACATTTAGGCCTACTAGTGAGAAGTACATATGAGTGCAAACCGTCACTCTTCCCATACTCTGTCCATACTCTCCTCTAGAGCACCCTACTCTTACAAGGACACTGCTAAGTGCACCGCACATACTTCTAGGCATGACTTAATTTTTTATGAGTCTTTTTTACATATGTAAATCAGCATTTGGGTTCTAATTTTATGAAGTTATTCCTGCACATTTGTGGCCACATATGAGCATAAATGACCTCTTACAAAATACTGACTGGCATAAAAATACATGCTTTGGCATGAAGGCATGTACTTTGCTGGTTGTGTAGCAGCGGGGCACAGTCTCGGCAGAGCTTTCATGTATGCACATAGACTACAAAATATCTTCATCTACACACTGTCATAGAGCAGGAGCTAATAAAAGTGAGGACATAGGAAAAGAAGCTGTCTGTCCCAAAACAAATGAGGTGCAGAGAATGCAATTGTCCAGCAAAACAGCTAGAGGGAGCAGGCATGCACTTACAGAGGCTGAGTGGACACACCTAGCTAATCAGCAGCACCTGAGAACTAGCCCGGGAAGCTCAAAGGCAGAAGATCTTTATAAGCAAGAGGCTGGAGACAGAAAGCAGAGCAGCACCGGAAAAGAGGGCAGCATCGGAGAGCAGAGCAGCACCGGAGAGCAGAGCACTGCTGAGAAACGGAGCAGTGGAACCAGGACTAGTGGCACGGCTGCAGGAACTGGAAGTGAACCAGAAGGTCCCAGGGAGAAAGACAGATGGAGGAGAGTCAGTCCTGTGGAAGTCGTGGTAGCCAGAAACTCCATAGGTAAAGAGTTAAGAAGCAGGAAGCCAGGCTTGGAGAGAGGCCTACACTTGCCAGAAAGCCCGGAGACCAGATTGAAAGGTACCAGAAGCTTTCAAGAGGAAGATTGCCAGAGAGACTGGGTCCTAAGGGAAATACCTGAGGAGGACACTTCCAGCTATGCCTATTACAGGAAACCAAGCTATGATGATTCTTTATTCATGAAGAAAGGCTCAGCTGCTAGAAGCCCTTATAAAACAGATGCCCAGTTTAAAGGAAGAGAAAGCAGGCCAGAGTTTCACCAGCCAAGATATAGAGGCTATAAAACAGGCCATGCTCATTTAAGAACCTTAGAACAATTGTATGGAAAACAAGGGAACAGAAATAGGGACTGGCCAGTGATAACAGTCAGAGAAAGCCCCAGCCCAGAAGGAAATAATAGTGACTTAGAACTGATGCAAGTGGAGCTTATAGACCCTATTCCCTCATCTCAGGAGGAATTGATGGATTGTTCCATGTGTGTTGTGGGTAGTTTGGAATCACTGCCGGAACTGTGAGCCTTACAGATATTACCTTAAGAAATTTTCATATTAGTGCTGAATGAAAGAAGAATGTTCAGACATGTAATTTGCTCCAATGTTGAAAGAATCCTTGGTTAATTTCCTTTCTACCACTGTGAAGATTATAACAGTTTACTTTGTACCTTGAGTTTGGTTTATGCCTGAAAAGAAGGACTTTCTTTAATTTTTGTAGCCCAACGAATCTTTTTGTGAAAAGGGAAATTTAAACCTTATTCTCCCTCCATTTGGCTTACATGACTTATTTGCACCAGGAGCAGGACTACATAGACCAGGCTGCACCTGGCCTTAAAAAACCCTCCTCTCCTAAAATTAACTATATGCCCAACCTCCCCATTCAGCCACCGGCCACCAGGGAGAGGTTGGCGACATAAATGGCGTAGTTGTTCGGATTTTGGGCCTAAGAACTACAAAAAGAGAAAAGAAAGAAACCACCACCAAGGTTAAAGAAAAAAAACCCTGAAGTGGAAAAGGAAAACCCGGGGTGGAAAAGGAAAACCCGGAGTGGAAAGGAAAACCCAGAGTGGAAGAAAAATCCGGAAGGGGAAAGTCGTGGTGTTGCTGGCAGTGGTGGCAGAGTACTACAAGGTGGAGCAGCAGTGTCTTTTTCCAAAAGTTGACTCAACCCCAGTATCAGGTAAAATGTAGATGAGCATGACCTGTGCAGGAAATGGGTGTAAGATTTGAAAAAAAAAAAGTCACAGGAAACAGCCGCAAGTCATCAGGGACAGAATCCTGGACTGGGTAGCTGTCCAGGTGGACAATGGTCTGTTGACACTTTAACTGTAGGGAAGTTAAGTGCTACAGATGATATTGATGACTTCCTTGATTCTTTTGATAGGATTGCACATTCGGCGGCTTGGCCGAAGGAACAATGGGCAATTCGCCTGGCAGCTTCTCTTACAGGGGAGGTGCTGTCAGCTTACAGGGCGATGCCTCCTACTTTAGTAAAGGATTACAATGATGTAACCAAGGCCATCAGGGATCGCCTGGGCCTCACACTCCTTGTGTATAATCATATGCTACGAGCCACTCACCTTAAGATAGGCGAGACACCTAAGGCTCTAGGCCATAGGCTAAGGAGCTTAGCAGCGAAATGGTTAAAACCAGAGGAAAAAACTGTAGACACTTTAATGGATATGATAGTGTTATAACAATATATGTCTGCAGTACCTAAAAGCATGCAGAGCTTCCTCATTTTGCAGAACTGTCACATCACTGCAGAAGCCATTACGCTAACCGAGCGTTATTTGGTGGCAGAATTGGCCACCCAGCAAAGTGGGGAAAGTCCAAAGATGGCAGCTGGTGCGATAAAGCAAACATCAGAAAGTCTCTCACGCTATATTTATTTATTTATTTAGCTGCATTTATATTCCGCTTTTCACCGGGTCAAAGCGGTTGGGGGATACATTTAACACGAGGGGATATGAGACACATACACTAATACTTACAGGGAACATGGGCAATGGAGGGTTAAGTGGCTTGCCCAAGACCACAAGAAGCACCTGCCGGACTAGAAACCCCAGTCCTTCCGGCCCAAGGTTGCTGTCCTCTAGTGGGATTTGAACCACCGACCTTCCAGCATGTAGTACCTTGCCCCAACCACTAGGCCACTCTTCCCGATAAAACTCAAGGAATGACAAATGTTAGTTCTGTGTTGAGGGACCACTCTAAAAGATGTTTTTCATGTAATTTACTCCAATGTTGAAAGAATCCTTGGTTAATTTCCTTTCTACCACTGTGAAGATTATAACAGTTTACTTTGTACCTTGAGTTTGGTTTATGCCTGAAAAGAAGGACTTTCTTTAATTTTTGTAGCCCAACAAATCTTTTTGTGAATAGGGAAATAAAAGCCTTATTCTCCCTCCATTTGGCTTGCATGACTTATTTGCACCAGGAGCAGGACTACATAGACCAGGCTGCACCTGGCCTTAAAAAACCCTCCTCTCCTAAAATTAACTATATGCCCAACTTCCCCGTTCAGCCACCGGCCACCAGGGGGAGGTTGGCGACAACACATATGTGTGTATAGTAAATGGATGTGCAATCGTTTATAGCTGTTCACATGCAGACATAAGTGATTACACCTATACGTTCGCTGCCACATCCACTAGTATTTTGTAAAGGCAAGTGGGCACCTTTTTGTCTTCATAAAATGATGCCTATGTAGGAGCCTCTGTAGGTAACTACCGCTAGCACCTTGTTATATAATTACGCTTCACACCTGTGGAAAGGTTTTTAAAATTACCTCCATAGTGACTTATATGTGTAAAGGTTGTGCATTCTCCATGCAGCCAAATTCAAAGAGCACTTAGGTTTCCCTTCACCATGCTGGCCACATAAGTGGTTTTGAATAGCTTCTTTAAAAGCTTTTCTTCCCCTAAGGCATATTTTTGTTAAATTTTGGACTCAAACAGGTTCCTTATTTTTATGATGACCATGCTGCCAAACACAGCCAATTCTGACGTGATCTAGGGAAGTACCAGTATAAATTCATTTCGCATATTTGCATAAATTGTGCTACATTTAAATATTAACAAGTTGAAAAGTGCATACTTATAGAATGACATAATAGTATGTTCCCACTACTACAACGTGCTAATACAGACAGCACCTTTATTGCAGATGACGTAAACATGCCCAAGACACCTACATTTTACCCTACAGAGCACGGACACCATAAACATGCACATTACCTAGAGCAGAGTCTCCCAAATGCAGTCCTGGAGGGCCAAACACCATTCCAGTTCCATGCTGCCTCTGATAAAGATGCCTGTGCTGCATTTCTATGCGCCACCCCATAGCCATGCCTGCACTGTGCCCAGGACTGGTGTGGTGGCCTGGGCTGCCCAACACCTCTATAGTTGCACAATGCTGGCATAGGTGTGTGGAGTGTGTGTATGTCTATCCAGTGTGTGGTGGCTGCCAACACCCTCCACAGCCCACACTGCTAGCACTGTTGCCAGTATTGGCCTGCCAATGTGCATAATGAGGAGCAAGGTACCGTGGGAATAGCCTGGATAGGGCATAGGGCAATGGCTCAGACATTGTAGTGCCCGGTACCACCTGCACGGACAGGGTGGCCATAGCATGTCCTGCTGGGAGGTCACTCTCACCCTGACTGAGCAGTGACCATGGCATTGCTAAGTTCCCCCATAGTGCTATATAGCATTTCTTTCATGTGATATTTATGGGTTTTCTTTTGGTGCCCAATCACTGACTTATCTGCTTGGTGTGTATGCTGACATCCCCGTTCTGGGTACATGCATCTCCTCCAGGACCATGCACTATGGCCTAGCTGGCGGACTGTCTGCAGCTAGTATGTGTCTTGCTGGAACACCTTGCAGGGTGCAGCGGCTGGAGGCTTGCTGCTGGAGAATGTCAGATAATGGTGGGGGGCAGCTGAGCATTTCCAGGCCTGCCATCTGTCTGCTATTGCGTTATGGATGTGTACTGCTCTGTCTGTTTCCCAGCAGGACTGGGGTTGATGGTCCTCTCTACTGATACCATTGCAGGGAGGTAGACTGTGGATCTATTGGTGGGTGATCCTGTTTCCCATCCTGAGCCCCAGAGAGTGGGTTGTGTGGTGGTACATAATCTGCCTGTGGGTCCATACACCCTCCCCCCTCACCTACAGCAGGTAACCATGGCACCAACACAGGATATGCACTATTCTGGGTGCATCATCGCCCATAAGGACTAGACATGACCGAGACATACAGCAGGACACAGATGTATCCTAGGTGTTTTTAACGGAACTACCTATCACATACTGATGGGGACCTGCAGCATGGCGTATTTCAGCCATGAAAGGTGCTGTGGACCTGGTGCTGGGCGCCCCACCTCAATCTCAGGGTGGGCACAGTACCTGCACAATGTGACTGTCTGTGGCTATTCTGTGGCAGTGCCACACATGGTCTGTTGCCCCTACCAGGCCAGGTGCTGTGGGGGTGCATACCCAATCTTGTGCCCATCTCTCGACTGCTGATTTGCATGTGCAGTGCATCATGGGTACGGGTGGGTTAACCCTATCCTGGTAACCACAGCAGACAGTTTGTGTGGTGACGTGCAGTCCTTCTGCAGCCAGCCAGGGCTTTGTTCACAGCCTTATAAGGTGTCCTATAGGAGACATTATAGGGTGCCTTGGCGGACAGTACACTTTATAATGTGCCCTATGGAGTGTGTTTTGGGGTGCCTTATGCGACACCTTAGGTTATGCCACCGTGAGGGTGTGTTTGCTAGCAGCACTAATTAAAATACACGTCAAATGCCTCAACAATCACTACTTAAATGTAAAGGGTGCTGCCTCAGCCAGCCTTATACATTATTTATTTATTTTTTTATTTATTTAACGGTATTTCTATACCGCCTTATCATTCAATCAAGGCGGTGTCACAGCAATACAATCACTATTAGTGGAGGGGTGATTCATGCAGTGATAAATGTCATGAATTGTGTGTAAGAGGGTAGTGTAACAGATTAGGTTGAACTAGGTACATAGTGAGCTATAATACAGCATGAGCTATGATACATTGTTCTATACTATGTATATTGTAAGCTATAATACATTGTTCTATGTAATTAGGGTTTACTATATATCATGTGCCGTTGAACATTTTCTTATCACGGTTGGGGGGGGGAGGAGGTGGCTCTTGTTGGTATGATTAGGTAACATGTCCGTAGTGTTCTATGAACAGCATTGTCTTCAGCTATTTGCAAAAGTCTTTGAGATCATTTGTCGATCTCAGTTCATCCGGGAGGGAGTTCCATATTGTTGGGGCAGCCAGGGAGAGGGCTCTCTCAGTGGTGTCCTTGTGGGTTTTTCTGAAGTCGTTCGGGGTGTTTACTCTGTTGGCGGTCCCTTTTCTTCTTGGGCGCGTGCTGGTGTCTGATTGTATGAGAGTGTGCAGGCTGTTGGCTGAAGTGTGGTGTTTGATTTTGAATATGTTTATGATTGTTTTGTATTTGATGCAGGAACTGATTGGAAGCCAGTGTAGGTCTTTCAGAACAGGAGCAATATGTTCATGTCTTGTTGAACCAACTATTATGCGGGCTGCAGTGTTTTGAGCTAGTTGTAGTGGTTTGAGTGTTTGTTTTGTTAGCCCAAGGTAGATGGGGTTGCAGAAGTCCAGTAGGGGAGTAACTAGAGCTTGGCATATGTTACATTAGGCCCACTGGGGAATCGAACCCATGACCCCTGTACCATCAGTCAGTGTTGTAACCATTGTGCTACAGCTCTGTTGCTGTACTTGTGTGCCTGCGCGCCTTCTTAAGATTAACGCGCGGTAACGTGCCCTGTAGTGCTCGTTCATTTATGGCGCCTTGTAACGTGCTTTATCGGTAACGATGTACCGCCCATGCCCTTATTTAGGATTTCTGTCGCTACCGCGGCTCCTAACGCGAATCACACTAACGCAGTTTAGTAAACATACCCCTATGTATTCTAGAAGGATATTAGCAAATTGACAGAGGTTCTTTAAAGACAAAATTAACCCAAATGCCCTTAAGTACAGAGCAGACAGAGTTTAAAGATTCCAAACTACCCCTGCCTATGGATAACCAGATTAATATGAATAAAATACATACATCCTCTAAAATACTTGTATGCAAATGCTAGAAGTCTAAACAATAAGATGGGAGAATTGGAATATATAGCACTAAATGAGAGGCTAGATATGATTGGTATCTCAGAGACCTGTTGGAAGGAGGACAACCAGTGGGACACTGTGCTACCTGGGTACAAATTATATCACAATGATAGAGTAGATCAAATTGATGGAGGGGTGGAACTCTATATTAGAGAGGGCATTGAGTCACACAGGATTAAAGTTTTACAGGAAACAAAATACACTGTAGAATCTCGATGGATTCAAATTCCATGTAAATAGGAGCAGGTGATGGCAGTGGGCATGTACTACCGACCTCCTGGCCAGAATGAACAAATGGATGATGAAATGCTAAAAGAAATCAGGGAAGCTAACAAAAGTTACTACACAGTAATAATAATATCGACTGGGTCAGTGTCATGGCAGAACATGCTAGAGAGATAAAGTTTCTAGATTAAATAAATGACTGCTTCTTGGAGCAGCTGGTTCATGAACCGACAAGATTGGAAACCATTTTGGACTTAGTCCTTAGTGGAACACAAGATATGGTGCAAGAGATAAGGGTGTTGCGGCCACTTACCAATAATGATCATAGTATGATTGCATTTGATGTAATAAATGTAGGAAGGATGGCAAGGAAGTTGGTATTACCTTTTAACTTTCAAGAGAGAGACTGATAAAATGAGGAACATATTTAAGAAAAACTAAAAGGAGCAGCTGCAAAGGTTAAAGATTTACATCAAGCATGAGTGTTGTTTAAAAATACTGTCTTGGAAGCCCAGACCATCTGTATTCCATGCTTTAAGAAAAGTGGAAGGAAGTCCAAAAAACTGCCATCATGGTTTAAAGATGAGATCAGAGAGGCTGTTGTAGCAAAAAAGCATCTTTCAGGAAATGGAACAAGGATCCAAATGACAAAAACTGGAAAAAACATAAGCACTGGCAAGTTAGATGCAAGGCATTGATAAGGCAGGCAAAGAAAATTTGAAAAAAAAGCTTGCTCTGGAAGCAAAAGTGAATAATAAAAACTTTTTCAAGTACATTTGTAGCAAAAATCCTGTGAGAGAGTCAGTTAGACTATTAGATGATAGAGGGGCAAAAGGCCATCACAGAGAGACAAAATGAATTCTTTGCTTCGGTCTTTACTGAAGATGATGTAGAGAAGTTACCCATGACTGAAATGGTATTTAAAGATGATGCATTGGAAGAACTGAAAGAAATATTGATAAACTGGGAAGATATAGATATACTAAAGAGCAACAAATCACCTGGACAGGATGGTATACATCCGAGGGTGTTGAAAGAACTGAAATAAGAGATTGCAGACCTACTATTAGTAATCTATGAACTATAATTAAATTCATCTGTAATACCTGAAGATTAGCAAATGACCAATGTAACGCCAATTTTTAAAATGGGTTCCAGGGGTGATTCGAGAAACCACTGACCAGTGAGCCTGTTGTCAGTACCGGGCAAAATAGTAGAAACCATTTTAAAGAACAAAATTACTGAACATGTTGATAGTCATGGTTGTATGGGAGAAAGCTAACATGGCTTTAGCCAAGGAAGGTCTTGTCTTACTAATCTGTTATATATTTTTGAAGATGAGAATAAACAGATAGACAAAGGTGAGCCAGTCGATATAGTGTATCTGGATTTTCAGAAGACCTTTGACAAGGTCCCTCAAGAAAGACGCTTGGCGAAATGATAAAGTCATGGGATAGGAGGCAGTGTACTATTGTGGAGCAGGAACTGGTTAAAAGATAGAAAGCAGAGGGTAGGGCTAAATGGCCAATTTTCCCAATGGAGAAAGGTGAATAGTGGTGTACCCCAGGGATCTGTTAAAAGATAGAACGCAGAAGGCAGGGTTAAATGGCCAATTTTTCCAATGGAATTGTGAATTACCACAGGAATCTTTGTTGGGTCTGCTGCTTTTAAATATATTTATAAATTACCTGGAAATGGGAATAACGAGTGAGGTAATCAGATTTGCAGATATACAAAATTATTCAAAGTTCTTACAACACAAGAGGATTGTGAAAAATTGAAAGAGGACCTTGATAAATTGGAAGACTGGGCGTTCAACTTGCAGATGAGATTTCATGTGGACAAGTGCAAAGTTATGCACCTAGGAAAGAACAACCCTACTATGGTTACATGATGCATGGTTTCACATTAGGAACCACCACCCAGGAAAAAGATTTAGGTATAATTGTGGATAACATATTGAAAACGTCTGCCCATTGTGCAGCGGCAGCCAAGAAGACAATTAGAATGCTTGGAATCATAAGGAAATGAATGGAGAATAAAACAAATTATATTATAATGCCTCTGTATTGTTCCATGGTGTGACCACACCTTGAATATTGTGTGCAATTCTGGTTGCCATATCTTAAAAAGGATATAGTGGAATTAGAAAAGGTACAGCCACCAAAATGGTAATGGGGATGGAAGGATACCCCTATGAGAAGAGAATTAAATGGTTAGGGTTCTTCAACCTGGAAAAGAGACGGCTGAGGGGAGATACGATAGAGGTCTAGAAATTAAAGAATGAAGTGGAATGGTAAGTGTAGATCATTTGTTTATATAGAAAGACTAGGGGGCATGAAATGAATCTACAGTGTAACCCGTTTAAGACTAATAAGAGAAAATATTTTTTCACTCAATGTGCAGTCAAACTCTGGAATTTGTCACCAGAGGATGTAGTAAAAGCTGTTAGTGTAGCTGGATTTAAAAAAGGATTGGACCAGTTCCTGGAGGAAAGATTCTATAAACCATTATTAAAGAGGACCGGGAAATCCACTGCTTGCCGCAATAGAAGCATTTTGGAACCTGTGTGTCTTTTTGGGAACCTGCTAGGTACTTGTGACCTGGTTTGGCCACTATTGGAAACAGGATACAGGGCTTGATGGACCTTGGTCTGACCCAGTATGGCATTTCTTATGTTCTTAAATGAAATAAAATGTAAGTAATTAACTAGTGAGGTTGTAATCTTTTTTAATGTGGAGGCAGAAAGGAAAAATGGGGTTGAAAGAGAATTATCCCTTAATATTTTGTGTAAAGCCCTGGACAAAGCAAGCAGTTTCTTAAAATCTATGATGTATGTTTGTTAACATGCACTAACAATGAACTCATCCTCTAGCACTTGCTAATCAGTGAGCACGGAACCACAGTGACTACTACCATATGGTAAAATAGCCAGCATATCAAAAATCCCACGCTAACTGCTTAGCACACAATGGGGTAGGAAATGGTTGGACTCGGGGTTGAGAGTGGGCAATGAATGCATCTTGCAGTCAGCGTGCGGGTTCTTAATGAGCACTAATTGTCAATGTCGCAATTAGAGTGTGTGCACCTAATGCTATCTCGATGGGTGGCATTAAGTGCATATGAATTAATTGCAAATGCCCCTACCATGCGTTATGACAATAACTGCTGTGAATATGGTGGGCACACCTCTAATAGCTATTAGAATTTAAAAAATTTTTTTAAACTGCCTCTAATGTTTCGATTGATTTTTACGTTTTTTGGTGCGCTGAATCCAAATCTGGTAACCAATTTGCTCCATCACTTACAGATTTTTTGCTACATTGGGTTAGCAGTTTGAGGTGAATGTTTCAGATTAAGTGCAATCGAGATAAAAGTTTCTTGGATGAATTCTTTATACTAATTGTTTAGTAGTTATTCAAATAAGAATAAAGAAAATTGTAACAAGGCAGCACATAAGAATAGAGTAATGTCAACAAAACACACTGTGATGGTAGCAAAATTGTCTGCACTTAAAACAGCCACATACATGTGCACAAACATTGAGCATATAAGAGCGAGGTTAGACACAAAGCAAAGCAAAGAAATGTGCAAAAAATGTTGCACAGGTATGTGTAAGAATAGAAAACGCAAACCGCACCATTGCAATACATGAAGACAAACACCCGATGGTGTGAAAATAAAATTCTAATAAATGAGATCCGACACTGTGGTAATAACTAGCACATTTTTATTTCAAAGTTTAGTAAAAACACGATATTTGTCAACACAGTTTAGATTTTAAAGTCATTCTTGGGTCAATCAATCTCCTGGTGGGCCCGTTTCTTCTTCCCCCGAATGCTTCTCTTGGTGCGCTGCTTGGCGTATTTTTCATCTGGGGTTTCCCGCAGCAGCAACCAGCAGAAATCAGCCATCATAGTGGTGTTCCATCTTCCTTGGTACCTTCTCTCTGCGTCCTTGATGTCCTGGTGAAACCTTTCACCTTGTTCTTCACTGTACACCCCCAAGTTTTTGGGAAAGTAGTTCACATGGGAGTGCAAGAAATGGACTTTCAGGCTCATGTTACAGCCTTGTTCTTTGAAGGCATTGAGCATCCTGGCAACAATATCCTTATAGTTCTCATCCCGCCTGTTCCCCTAGAATTTGAGAACAACATCCTTGAAAGAATCCCAGGCTTCTTTTTCCTTCTCAGACATCGTTTCAGCGAATGCTCCATCTGAAATGAGTTTCCTTATATCAGGGCCAACAAACACTCCTTCCTTTAGCTTTGCTTCAGAAAGTCGGGGGAACTTTGAGCAAAGGTACCGAAAGCACTCACCATCTTTTGGAAGGGACTTGATGAATTGCTTAATGAGACCCAACTTAATGTGGAGAGGTGGTAATAGAATTTTATCACGAGGTACCAAGCTCTCATGAAGAACATTTTTTTCACCGGGTCTCAAATACTCCCGAATTGGCCAGTCTTTTTTCCCCCAGTGTAGGTCGCGGGCCCGGCTATCCCACAAGCAAAGGAAGCAGGGATATTTGGTGAAACCGGATTGCTGCCCTAATAGCATGGATAGAATTTTAAAGTCTCCACAAATCATCCACTTATGCTCATCATAACGAATCTTCTGAAGAATCAGGGCCAAATTCTCGTATTTTTCTTGGAGAATAACAGAGTGAGCAATAGGAACTGAAGCGAATGTGTTGCCATTATGAAGAAGAACACCTTTTATGCTGTCTTTTGACGAATCAATGAACAGCCGCCATTCAGCAGGATCATACTTGAGTTTAAACTTTTCCATCACTCCGTATATATCGTTACAAAATCCCAAATCTTCCTCTTTGCTGAAATACTTCAAAAATTGTGTCTCGCAGTTGTGGTACCAATAAAAAGTTGTTCCTGGTGACAATAGATTTTTCTGTTTAAGCCGAGAACCTAGCAGTTGGGCAGCATCTTTTGGGAGTCCTAAATCCCGGACTAAGGGGCATGTTTACTAAAAACCGCTAATTAGCGCGCCGCAAAATAGCGCACTAAAAGCGGTACTTAAGAGCGCTTAAACGCCCCGCAAACGTGCAATGAAGCCCCGCACACTTGCGCGTCACAGTAACGGGTGCCGCACAAGTACGTGCCCGCAAATGTCCGATAGAGGCGTGGAAAGGCTAACGGAGGGCGGAGGAAGGCCCCGGAGGGGCGGAGAGAAGGGGTTAATGGGCAGGGAAGGGGAGGGGAGAGGCGCCCTGCACATTATCGGGGCTGAATTTCCAAAAAAAAATAGCGCGAGTGAATCACTCGCGTTAGAATGCATTTAAAGGGAAGAGAAACCATTTCCGTCAGCAATGTACAGCAAAACCGGGGAAACCTGCAAAACGTGAGCAGTGTGATACCTGTGCACAGCACAAAAGTGCAATTATAAATAGAAAATGACCACCACAAAAATATGAAAAATAGTAATTCAGTTGGGGAACAGTTATAGTGATGGGCAAAACTAGATAACACACCCAGGAAATCTCCGGAAAAAAGAAATGATTTATGGAAAGGTGTACGGAGCGGAGACTCGTCCAAAAAACATTTCCCTTTTTCTGGAGCTGTCCTGGGAGTGTTATCTAGGGTTGCCCATTAATATCACTGTTGCCCAGCTTGTGTATATGTTTTCCCCCTTTGTTCCGTGTCATTCCTGGGTTTTATTTGCACGTTTGTCACCACACAGGGTGAAGGAGCCCTCAGTAAAAATGCATACAGCAGGGTTTGTGACTCCATCCTGCCAGGTTTACTACCTCCAGGGGCTGCACTGTCTTTGTGGCCATAGTGTGGTGCAGAGGACATAGCCATTACCTCTAGGACTAGAAGGCCAGAAGTTCAAATCCCAGTTGGGGCACTTGCCAACCCAGTCCATATGTTTTTCCCACCACTAAACAAAGATAGAGCAGACACCCCTGTATTGCAGGGAACATAAGCATGGGGGAAACACCCATATGTTACCCAACACCGCACACACACCACAACAATGGGCATATCTACAGCCAAGTCCCCCAAATGCAGTCCCGTACTGCCACATTGCAATCAGGTCATCTGCTTTTTCTGAGAGAAGCTCATGCCAGCATGTTGGCGCACGAGTACATGTGGTGCAGGGGGCAGTGGCAGCTAGCCACAGAGGATAGAGGCCAAGCCATGTGCAGGCTGGCACAGTCCACTGCAACACACAGGCCCTGCCGGATCCACAGGCATAGATGTTCCAGGGAATCCAGCCACTCTGTGGCTACAAGGTGGTGCAGTGCACACAGACAGTGCATACAAGAACAGAAGGTCACAAGTTCAAAGCCCAGCTGGGGCTACTGCCAATCCTTCCCACATATGTTTTCCACAGCTACACAGTGATAGTAAGGACAAACCTTTTGTGGCGAGAACATATGCAATGGTACTACGTCTATCTTTTACCCCACTGAGCACAGACACCATGTACAGGGGCAGTACCTAGAGCAGAATCTCCCAAATGCAGTCCTGGTGGGCCACACACCAGTCAGGGTCCATGCTGCCACTCATACAAATGCCTGTGCTGTATATCTATGCACCACCCCCATGGCATGTAGATGTAGCTCATGCATATTCATGAGGAACAGCAGGTAAACCCGATCAGTGTGATGCAAACCTGGACAGGAGTTGGGAATCTCTGCCGTAAAGCAGCAGCCAACAGGGGCAGACACACCCACACCCACACCCACAGGCCCCATTGGCCAATGTCTCCTGGAGAGGCAGAACATTGGACCCTGCGTGCATCTCCCCATACTAGCACCTACATACCCTAGCAATGTCACCCTACACCTGAGGTATACGGTACACAGCTCTGAGACGCTTGCTAGGAGTACTGGCAGATAGATATCCATACGTTATGCACATACTGCTAGTTGACCCCATCCGAACAATCTGTTCGGTGTGTGCGGTGCGTGCTCCAGCCCTTGCCTCTGATGGGTGTTTACCACCCTGGGGAGTGACCCCCAGCAGTACTGCGTAGCATATCCATGCCTTGCCGTGCCCAGCACCGGTTTGGTGGGCAAGGCTAATTACCTCCTCAATAGTAGCACCATGATGGCATAGGTGTGGAATTGTGTGTCTGTCTATACAGTGGGTGTTGGCTGCATGCCCCTTCCACAGCCCACACTGCCAACACTGTTGCCAGTATTGGCCTGCCAATGTGCATAATGAGTAGCAAGGGACCATGGGTATATCTCAGACAGAGTGGACTGACCAGGATGCAGCTGCACAGGGCATAGGGCACTGGCAGGGGCATGGTAGTGCCCGGCCACCACCTACACAGACAGGGTGACCTCTGTATGTGCTGCTGGGGGATCACTCTCACCCTGAGTTTGCAGTGATGGCAGCATGGCTAGGCACCCCCATAGTGCTATATTGTGATTCTCCCATATGATATGTATGGGTGTCATATGGAGGCCTCTTCATGGAATTATCTGCCTGTGTGTGCTGCCACCCCAGTTGTGGGTGCATTCATGTCCATCAGGAACAGCCAGTAGACTGTTCACGGCTGATATGTGTTGTGATGGAGTGCCTTGCAGGGTGCAGTGGCTGATGGCTTGCTGCAGGTAAATATCAGATAGTGGTGGGGTGCATCTGTGAATATCCAGGCCTAATGTCTGTCTGATATTGTGTTATGGATGTGTGTGGAGCTGCTTGGACTGCCCTGTGGGGTGTCTGTTCCCTAGCAGGATTGGGGTTGATGGTCCACTCTACTGCCATCTGGGTGGGGTCCCCCCCACTGGCTGAGCCAGACAGAGATCTCCAAAATGTTTATGCAGCACCTACCTATTCCACAGGTTATTACTGCTTTGGAGCTCTGATATGGCCATATTCAGCCATGGCTGGTGTTGTGGACCTTGTCCTGGGCGCAACATCTCCCACTCAGGGTGAGCAGAGTAACCGCACAATCTGATGGTGTTTAGCTACTCATTGCCGTTTGTCCACCCACTCAGGACACCCTACCAGGCCGAGGTGCTGTGTGGGTGCACACGGACACTTCCCCCTACCAGGCCGGGGAGCTTTAGGGGTGCATTTCCCATCCTGTGTTCAATCGTGGACAGCTGATTTGCATGTGCAGTGCATCATGGGTATGGGTGGTTCACAACAGCAGACTGTCAGTGAGGTGACGTACAGGCTATCTGCAGCCAGCCAGGGGCTGTTTACAGCTATAGAGTTGTAGCCCAATGGTTACATCACTCCCTGTGCAGCCAGATGTCATGGGTTCAAACCCACAGTGGGGTTATGTGATAGGGGTGTCCACAGTTTTATTTTAATTTACTGTACATATGTTGCTGCCATCAATACCACCCTCAGCGTACTGTACCCATAAGGTGCCTCTGAGGGTGCTTTATGGGGCGCCCTATAGGGCACGTTACGGTTGCCAGCCATATAGGGTGCACTATACATTATCCTGTGTCGCAACATACATGCTGCCCTATAGGGGACATTCTAGGGTGCTTGGCGGACGGTGCACTGTAACATGTGCCTTATGGGCCGCCTTATATTAATATGCTGTGAGAGTGCGTTTGCTAGTAGTTATCACAAAATAAAATTAAAAAGCCTCCTACAGCACTCCACAACATATAACATACTGCCCCAGCTAGCCTTTTTCACTGGCCATTGTGAGGGATTGAACCCCTGGTCCCTGCACCATTGGTCAGTGTCTTAACCATTGTGCTGTGGCTGTGCTCTTTTGCTTTGGCATCAGCGCGCCGCCTTATGCCCATCAGCGCGCCACCTCCTGCTGCCCACAATTAGTGCGCCGCCTTGTGCCGCCCAAAAAGAACAGTGCGCCGCCTTGTTCCGCCCAAAAAGAACAGTGCGCCGCCTTGTTCCGCCCAAAAAGAACAGCGCGCCGCCTTGTGCCGCCCAGATAGTACAGTGTGCCGCCTTATGCCGTACAAAACGAACAGTGTGCCGCCTTATGCCGTCCAAAAGTATTTTGTCTCCTGAACCACTTTTACACATTCAAGGTGTTGCCTCAGCTGGCCTTTTTGTTGTGCACAATGGGGGATTGAACCTGTGGCCCCTGCACCATTGGTTAGTGTGTTCACCATTGTGCTAAAGCTCTGTTCTGACGTGTGCTCAGCAGCGCCCCACTCAGCCTTCCCACGCACTAATGTGGGCCCCGCAAATTAGCGCGACGCGCACACGTACGGTCGGGTTTTTTTCTTCTTTCTGCCTGAACCGCCCACTCCTTATATGGCACACGCACACTACCGCGGCCCCGCACGTTAGGAATGTTTAGTAAACATGCCCCTAAATCATTCAATTCAGCTTGAGAGAAAAGTTCAGGTTTCGGATCTGGTTCAGTTTCAAACTCAGAAGTACTGGACTCATCGGGAAAAGCCATCTGATGAGTCTCATCATGATCAGAACCGTCCACACAAATATGATCCAAAGATTTTGGTGGTTCAGGCACAGGTACTTCGTTGCTATGAGGCATAGGCCTAATTGCTGAGGGAAGGTTGGGGTAACTTATTACGTTCTTATTTTTTAAGTTGTATCCCTTCACAATGCAAGAGCAAAAATAGCAGTCACTGCTGTGGTCTCTTTGTTCACGCCACATCATAGGTATTCTGAAACGAAATGCTTGTTTTTTACCTTTCATCCATAAGCGTAGATCTTCCTCACATGTCTTGCACACTTTGTGAGGAGCCCACGGTTTGTCTTGATCGCCTAACTTCAAACCGAAATAGGCGAAATATACTTTTTTAATAAACGCAGAAATGTTCCTCTGCCGCTTTTTCACGGTATATTCCCCACAAATAAAACAAAAACTGTCCGGAGAGTTGACGCAACCTCTGGCTCTGTGAGCCATCACAAATACACAGCACTGCAAACTACAACTGTAGTGAACCACTTCGGAATAAAGCTGTATTACGACTGAGCAAACAAAAGGTAATAATGAACTTGCAAGAGACTGAAATTTGACAGGAACGTTCATGTCGCAACCACCGTGTTTGAGCGAGCGAGCGAACGAGGCGAGGCGAACAGGAAAGAACATGCGCCAGCGCGAGTACTGGATTTAGCCCCCCGCCTCCCAATTGTCCTGTTAATGTATAAAATGAATACAAAACACTCTAAAATATCATGAGGGAGTGTTTCTAGTTAGTTAACCATTACAACCTCTATTTTGGGCCAAGAAAATAAACTGCAGTCGGCTAAAAAGAAATTATGTGAATATTCCTTATATGGGTAAGAAATCTAATTTTGCAAGAAAACGTGACGTGATGGAACATTTTGGCTATTTTTCCTGGATTCAGCACCCCAAAATCTATAGGAATCAGTTGCAAAACTGGAGGCAGTTTTTTGGTAGTGTACCTGTGTAGTTAGCTCAGGGCTGTCTCACTGCATGTTAAGTGCAAAATCTTAGCACATTTTAGCAAACATATCCCTATGTGTGCCTTTGAATTAGTGCAAATCCCGACAATGAAATGTGTTTGCATATATATGTATTCCTACTGTAAGATGGGAAATACACATATTCAGTTTCAGTCCACCCTAAGCACTCTATACCATGCCCCCTTGAAGTTTTCGAATCCCAGGGATCTCCACATATAAATGGTAGCATTCTGAAATCATCATTTTCACATATATACAATCTACACGTGTAAATGCCAAGATGCTTTTTTTACCATGACCTCATTAGGGTGTACTAAGCACCTGAGAGTGTGCTTCATTGCAGTGAATAAGATTGCCTGTTGAAGTCATAGGTGTCCCTTCAACAGCCTATCAGGTCCTACTAGTTGATACTCTATATTTACCATTCTCATATTAAAATGTATGGTAATTTGAACTCCTGGTGCACTTTTGCTAATACAAATAAAGAGACTTTTGTTCCAAAGGGTTTCCTAGAACATTAAATTAAAAAATGAAATTTATTTTCACACAGTCCTTTTTGAGAATACAGCTCTTTAAATCATATAGTCTGTTTATTACACAAAAGGAACATGGTGCCATCTAAGAAGTACTAAAGAGTTGATTGATATTACAGATTGTGTTAATTAATATTGTCTCCTTGGGGTGAAATTGTTATGAGACCAGCACATTTATGGAAACAGAAGCTGTTTCAAAATGCTGAAATAAATCTTGAGTTCTTCTATGCTGTAAGCAAAATTATTTTCATGGTGAGATAGTAGATTACCCAAAACATTTTCAAATACAGATACAAAACACTGATATCAAATGATACAAAGTGTGGCTGCAACTTTATTACCGAATAAGAACATAAGATATGCCATACTGGGTCAGACCAAGGGTCCATCAAGCCCTGCATCCTGTTTCCAACAGTGGCCAATCCAGCTCAAAAGTACCTGTCAGGTTCCCAAAAGGTACGCTGATTCCATGCTGCTTGTCCAGTAGGTAAGCAGTGGATTTCCCAGGTCTTCTTTAATAATGGTTTATGAACTTTTCCTCCAGAAACTTAACAAAACCTCTTTTAAATCCAACTTTACTAACAGCTTTTACTACATCCTCTGGTAACGAATTGCAGAGTTTAATTATGCATTGAGTGAAAAATTATTTTCTCTGATTAGTCTTAAATGTGCTACATTGCAGCTTCATTGCATGTCCCCTAGTCTTTCTACTTTGTGAAGAGGTAAACAACAGATCTACATTTACCTGTTCCACTCCAGTTATAATTTTATAGACTTCTAGAAACATGACTTCTAGAAAACGATCACATGGCCTATCTAGTCTGCCCTTCCATATCAACCTCAATAGTCCCCTTTTTACCTTTAAAGATCCTCTGTGTTTGTCCCTTGCTTTTTTGAATTCAGATACTGTCCTCGTGTCCACCACCTCCACTGGGAGATTATTCCACTCACCTACCACTCTTTCCATAAAGAAATATTTCTGCATATTACTCCTGAGTCTATCCCCTTTCACTCTCATGCTATGTTCCCACGTAGCAGAGCTTGCCTTCAATTGAAATAGACCCTCCTATACAAAGATCATGACAACTGGCATAATCAACAGGTTCATCGTTGAAGGAGAAGAAATCGAAATTGTGAACAACTTTAACCTACTTGGATCAACTATCAATAAAGAAGCCACAAGCAGTCAAGAAATCAGACGACGCATTGCTCTTGGCAGAATGGCTATGAAAGACCTAGATAAGATTCTCAAGAGCGGAGATTTCTCTCTCCATACAAAGATTTGACTTGTTCAAGCCATGGTATTTTCAATAACATCATATGGATGTGAAAGCTGGACAGTGAAAAAGACAGCTAGGAAGAAAATTGATGCCTTTGAATTATGGTGCTGGGGGCGACTACTGTGTATACCATGGACTGCCCGAAGAACAAACCAGTCGGTACTAGAGGAGATCAAACCTAAGCTTTCTTTAGAAGCTCAGATGACAAGACTTCGACTTTCATACTTTGGACACATCATGCGAAGAGAGAGATCATTAGAGAAAGACATTATGCTTGGCAAGATAGAAGGTCAACACAAAAGAGGAAGGCCAGCAATGAGATGGATCGATACAATAACAGCAGCTACGGGTACCAGTCTGTCAACAATGAGACGCCTGACTGAAGACCGAACACAATTTAGGATAGCTATCCAGAGGGTCGCCATGAGTCGACTCCGACTCGACGGCACTTAACAACAACAACAACATGCATTTATGCCATGGAGGTATTTAAATGTCTCTATCATATCATCCCTATCCTGTCTTTCCTCTAAAGTATACATATTGAAATCTTTAAGTCTCTATCCTCATATGCTTCATAATGAAGACCACTAACCATTTTAGTAGCCACCCTCTGCACTGACTCCAACCTGCCTATATCCTTTTGAAGGTTGTGATAAGGAAGCTTATCATAGTTCAGGAAGAAATAATACAAGAGGTGAATTGGCTCTGAATAAGCAACCTGTGCCGGCTGGTAAAAGCACTAAAACAGAGTGTTTGCCTAAAAGACTACCAGACCCAGAATGCACTGGTTTACAGAAAGCCCCTAGGAGAGCTGAAATAGGGAAACGTGTGCCTAATCAGAGAAGCAATGATGTAATCCCTAATCACCCATCTCCTAGGGCAGGGCTTGATTCAGAACACCTGGACTGTGCTAGGGTGGAGTGTCCATCTAGGCACTTTAAAGGAAGAAGAAATTCTTCAGACAGACAGCAAGGAGAACAGAAAGAGTAGGAGCAACAGCAATGGTGGCAAAGACAGCAAGAGAAGGAGAGACGGAGCCTGAACAGAAGGAAGAACAGCAAGACGTCCAGGAGGTCTAAGAAAGGAGCCCGAGGCAGTACGTATGCTGGGAGAGATTCCTGGGGCAAGCATTCTTCATTGGACTGGAAGAAACCAGAGGCTTGGAGATATACAGACAGGAACCCTCAGACAGCACTTGTAAAGGAGACGGCTGCATCTACAGAAAGAAGAAGCTCTAATACCTATTTAAGGAGGTATGGAAAAAGAGACCTAAAGTCCAGAGATTCTGACTGGAGAGCTGGGCACAGAAACTTTGCTACCTACTGGCCTAAATACCCAAAGAGGAAACCTAATGACAACGTGATCTCAGGTATGAACTCTGATCTGTTCCCTAGCTTTGCACAAGGAAGACAGCAGGGAAACAGTTTCTATCCTGGTAGAGATCAGTTAGAGAATTCCTCTGAGCCAGTGTATGAAAGTGATCCTATGATATTTCAAAAGCAAGGGGAAATATCAAATGAGAAAGTGGAATGCATGGATTGCTCTCTGTCTAAGCTGCTGTTCTAAAGTAATCCTCAGTTAAGCATCAAACACCAAAAGGAACTGTTCTGTTGTTTTAGCTTCCCAGAAAAGTTTCTTTGAGAGAAAGCTTTGGGGAAAGTTGGAGCCACGTGGAGAGTGGACCAGCAATCGTTTGCAGCTGGTTAAGCACCTGTGATTAGAGCAAGGCACAAGTGCACGTGGGACTTTGAAAAGAAAACCTCTTCACTGTGTGAAAGGAAGAAAGTTGTTTTTTGATAAAGAGAATTTTCCTTTTGGGTTTATTTTTCATTTCAGCACTGCTAAGAAAGTTTATTAGCAGGGGCTAGAAGAAAGACCTTTTCTGTTCCATCAAGGTCTTTACTAAGCTGTTGCATAAGTAATTCAGTTGCCTTATTTGTTTTGTTTCCTGAATACAATTCCTGAAGAAATTGTCCTGATGATGTTACCAAGCATATCTGTGCGAGGGAATAACACCCCATAAATAAAATCTGTTTTCTGCTTACATTCGAGCAACCACCATTCTTTATTCTTGTTGAACGGCTGGTTTTGTGTGATTGAACTACAACACCCACAATCCTTTGCAAGTCAAGTAAATTCCTGTCTTTGCCAAGATTGTGGAACTTTCACAATAAGCACCCCCGTTTACAAGGTGCGGTCTCCAGACTTGCACACAATACTCCAAATGAGGTCGCACCAGCGACTTATACAGAGGCATTTTCTGCTGGCCATTCCTCTCCCTATGCCCCCAAGCACAATTCTGGCTTTCACAGTCACCTTTTCTACCTGTTTAGCTACTTTACGAACATCAGACACAATTAAGCTCTTCTTTTGTGGACAGAAGTACCTCACTCCTACACTGTTCCATTCCTTTGGATTTCTGCAGCCCAAATGCACGACACTGCATTTTTTAGCATTAAATTTCAGCTGCCCAATTCTAGACCATTCTTCAAGCTTAGCTAGATCCGTCCTCATGTTATATACTCCTTCCAGGGTGTGTACTCTATTGCAGATTTTGGTATCATCTGCAGAGAGGCAAACCTTACCTGATAGTCCTTCTGCAATATCACTAACAAGGATGTTAAAAAGAATCGGACCAAGGACAGATCCTTGGAGCAGACTTCTGGTAACCTCCTTCTCCTCAGAGTGAGCTCCATTTATCTGTACCCTTTGTCGCCTCCCACTCAACCAATTTCTAACCCGATTAGTAACTTTAGGGTCCATCCCTAGGGTGTTCAGTTTGTTTATAAGTCACAGGTGCGGAACAGCGTCAAAGGCTTTACTGAAATCTAAATACACTACATCCAGGGCTCTCCCTCAGTCTAACTCCCTGGTCACCCAGTCAAAGTAATCAATCAGATTTGTCTGACAAGACCTGCTTCTGGTGAACCCATGCTGCCTCCGATCCTGCAATCCACTGGACTCCAGAAACCTCACTATTCTCTCTTTTAGTAGCCTTTCCAATATTTTACTAACCACAGAGGTTAGACTAAATGGCCTGCAGATTTCAATGTCATTTTTACATCCACTTTTGTGTAAAGAGACCACATATGCCTCTCTCCAGTTCTCTGACACCACTCCTGACTCCAAAGATGTATTGAAAAGGTCAGGCAGGGGAGCTACTAGAATGTCCCCAAGTTCCCTCAGTATTCTTGGATGAATCCCATCCAGACCCATGGCTTTGTCTATCTTATCTAAATCCACAATGCCACAAGATGTATAAAATAAATAATTTATTTATAATCATATATTAATGAACAATTTATAATTTGTTGATTAATATATGATTATATGTAAATTATTTATTTTATACGTCTTGTGGCAATGTGGCTTTAGATAAGTGTGGATGATTTGCAATTTTGTGGTTTTTGATTATATATCCTTTATCTGTGAACACAGAACAATTTGTTAAGCAATTTTGCTTTATCCTCTTCAGTTTCTGCACCCTTGAGTCTGATAATATCACTTTTGCCCTTCCTCCTCTCACTAACATATATGAAAAATGTCTTATCCCCTCTATTATATCTCTCCTCAGCCATCTCTATTTGTGGGAGGGAGGGGGCAGGACAGAGGTGGAATGAGGACGGACAGGGCCGGCCCGTCCATTGAGCAAGAATGTGTTTTGCACAGGGCCCCGCGTTTCAGGGGGCCCCGCGCAAAAAACATTCTTCAGCATCCCAAGTTTTAAAAAAAAAAACCAAACCGGCTGCTGCTGCCGCGGGAGCAGCAAGAGCTCTGCCGCGGCAGCAGCAAGAGCTCTGCCGCGGGGCCCCCCCTGCCCGGCAGAGCCTCCGTGCATCCTCAGCAGCTTTCTTCATGTCCAAAAACGCGGGCTTCTTTCAGAGCCGTGAGAGTTTCCTTTCTCGCGGCTCTGTTAATCCCGCCGAGGGTGATGGGATTTCCCATCAGCCCCGCGGGATTAAGAGAGCCGCGAGAAAAGAAACTCTCGCGGCTCTGAAAGAAGCCCGCGTTTTGGACATGAAGGAAAGCTGCTGAGGATGCACGGAGGCTCTGCCGGGCAGGGGGGGGGCCCGCGGCAGAGCTCTTGATGCTGCCGCGGCAGAAGCAGCCAGTTTGGTTTTTTTTTTATTTTAATTTGGAATGATAGGGGGGTGGGGTGGTTAGGACTGGTAATGGGCTATGGGAGGGAGGCTAAACTGGAAGTGGGCTGATGGGGGGGGGTGGTGAGGACTGGTAATGGGCCGCGGGGGCTGGTTAGGACTGGTAATGGGCCAGGGGGGGGGGTGGTGGTTAGGACTGGTAATGGGCCATGGGGGGGAGGCTAAGACTGGAAGTGGGCTTATGGGGGGGGGTTAGGACTTGTAATGGGCTATGGGGGGGGGCTAAGTGGGCTGATGGGGGGTTAGGACTGGTAATGGGCCATGGGGGGTGGAGGCTAGGACTGGTAATGGGCCATGGGGGGGGCTAAGTGGGCTGGGGGGGGCTAAGTGGGCTGGGGGGGGGTTAGGACTGGTAATGTGCCATGGGGGGGGGGAGGCTAGGACTGGAAATGGCTGATGGGGGGGGTTAGGACTGGTAATGGGCTATGGGGGGCTAAGTGGGCTGATGGGGGGGTTAGGACTGGTAATGGGCTATGGGGGAGGGGGCTAAGGCTGGAAGTGGGGGGGTAGGACTGGAAATGGGGCTGATGGGGGGGCTAAGACTGGAAATGGGCTGATGGGGGGGTAGGACTGGTAATTGACTATGGGGAGGGGGCTAAGGCTGGAAGTGGGGGGTAGGACTGGAAATGGGCTGATGGGGGGGGTTAGGATGGTAATGGGCTATGGGGGGGCTAAGACTGGAAGTGGGCTGATGGGGGGGGTGGTTAGGACTGGTAATGGGCCATTGGGGGGGTTAGGACTGGAAATGGGCTGATGGGGGGGGTTAGGACTGGTAATGGGCTATGGGGGGGCTAAGACTGGAATTGGGCTGATGGGGGGGGTTGTTATGAAATGTAAATGGCCATGGGGGGGGTTAGGACTGGTAATGGGCCGGGGGGGGGTTAGGACTGGTAATGGGCTGATGGGGGGAGGGTTAAGACTGGTAATGGGCCATGGGGGGGGGGTTAGGACTGGTAATGGGCCATGGGGGGGGAGGCTAAGACTGGAAGTGGGCTGATGGGGGTGGTAGGACTGGTAATTGGCTATGGGGGGGGGCTAAGACTGGAAAATGCTGATGGGGGGGCTAGGACTGGAAATAGGGTGATGGGGGGGTTAGGACTGGTAATGGGCTATTGGGGCTAAGACTGGAATGGGCTGATGGGGGTAGGACTGGTAATGGCTATGGGAGGGGGGCTAAGACTGGAAATAGGCTGATGGGGGGCTAGGACTGGAAATAGGGTGATGGGGGTTAGGACGTAATGGGCTGATGGGGGGTTAGGACTAGTAATGGCTATGAGGAGGCTAGGACTGGAAATGGGCTGAGTGGAAGGAGGGCTTGAACTGCAAATAGCTGATGGGACGGGGGCTTGGACTGGAAAGGGGTTGTGAGGGGGAGGGAGCTAGGACTGGAAATGGGTGAGGGGGGGGGATAGGACAGGAAATGGGCTGATGGAGGGGCTCGACTAGGACGGGAAATTGGCTGTTGGGGGGTGCTAAGATTGGAAATGGGCTGTGGTGGGGGTTTGGATTGAAATGGACTCATGAAGGGGCTAGAACTGGAAGTAGGCTCATGGGGGGCTTGGATTGGAAATGGGCTGAGTGGAGGGGAGCTAGGATTAGACATGGGCTGATGGAGGCGCAATGAAAGGACAAGAAATTGGCTCAAGGGGGGCAGTCATTGGAAAAGAGCGGATGGATTGACTTGGATTGGACTGCAAATAGATGGGGGGGCTAGGACTGGAAATGGGCTTATGGGGGGCTAGGACTGGAAATGGGCTGATGCGGACTAGAAGGGAGCGGATGCTGGGTGGGACTGGAACTAGAATGGAGCTGATGTTGGGGGAGGATTAGAATGGGATGGAGCTGGAGAGTGAAATGGAGAGGGAAAAAATATTTTGTGTGGGAGGGAAGACAAATCTACAATTGTCCGGATATTGGGAGAGTAATTGGGGATTGAGGATGGAGGGTAAAATTTGAGTGGATTGAAATAGGAATGAGGAAAGAGGAAAAGGAGAAAGATTAGTATGTTAAAGCAGATGTAGAGAGAGAATGGAAAAACTAGAAGAGAGAAGAAAAGACAAATGGACAGCAGACGATGAAGAATTAGCGGAAGACACGAAGAAACCAGAAGAAAGTGGCTGGAGCAATTGCAGCTGAAAAAAAAATGCACAAAAGGTAGAAAAATATCTCTTTATTTTGAATTTATTAATTGGAATATGTCAGCTCTGGGAAATGTGCATCATTAACGTCTGCGCTTTGTTTAGTACAAGAGCAAATTAATGTATAGTTTTATTTCTACAGTGTTGTACATTCCAAGTTTGGCTTTTGGGATTCCCAGTTTAATTATTGTCTTCCTGTTTCTAAATTGTGATTCCTTGTTTGGTGATGGTTTATGTTCTGTTCATGTGTAACTGAGCTGAGGTATTCTGTTTATGTAATTCCTATTTGACAATGCCACTTGTTCTCTTTCCCGAGGAGGTCATGTATTGTGTTCTCTGAAAGTATTGGTTTAATATTTGCAGCGTTTCCTTGATAGTTAGGGTATGGGGCTTTATGAGTCCTGGTAGTGCTGGTAGGATACGGCGGGTTTGCTATGGGTTCTAAATGGGCAGTGTTTGTAGTAGTTCCTAATGTGTCTGGCGGTTGGCACTGGATTATAGTAATGTAGAAGTCTTTTAGTCTTTCTTTATTCATACACTCATTAAGAGGCATGTTTACTAAAAGTTCGTATATGGTAACATTATGCAAATATTTATGCAAATGAGGATCCTTATGCAAATGAGGCCCCGCACCGAGTCTCCGCACATGGCCCCGCACCCCCCTTGGGCCGCCCCTGAGGACGGACAGTGGGCGGAGAGTGACCCCGGACGTACAGGACTGATTCTGAGTTGGAATAAGTCTCCCTAGATGCCGTGGGACTATGGCTCCAGGCAGAGACAGAAGGTGAGGGAGTGCAGGTGAATTCCCGCAGCCGGATCCTGGCCATGGATGGCTAGAACATGGTCGGGGTGCGGGAAAAGGTTATTTTCTGTGGTCCTGAATGGGACACCATGGCACTGTGGCTCCATTCAGGAGCCTTGCTGAGCTAGCTGGCTATATGGGCTTATTTGGGGCCTGGTCTGCAGTCCAGGCCATAGACCCGATTCTGATCCAACAGGCACATCTAGCCCCGTGGGATCAGAATCAGGTCTACCTCTGTATGCCCCGATTCTGATCGTCTGTACAGGGGCTAGACAGCCAGTACGAAATCGGCATCTAAGTGTATAACTTTGCATTTGTCCACAACAAACAAAATCTGCCATTTGGTCGCCAAGTCTCCCAATTTATCAAGTTTGTCTTGCAATTTTTTACAATCCACTTGTGTTTTAACAACTTTGAATAATCTGGTATCATCTGCAAATTTGTTCACTCATTATTCTCATTTCCAGGTCATTTATAAATATGTTAAAGAGCAGTGGGCAAATTAAAGCTGGCAGATTTCCTAAACTATGTTTACTAAAACCCCGTTAAAGTGCGGGCCCCGGTAGTGTGCGGGTGCCATATAAGGAGTGGGCGTTCCGTCCTGAAAAAGAAAAGGCGGAACTTACATATGCGCTAAGGTGCGAGGCGCCCATGTGTGCCCCGCACCTTAGCGCATGAGATAGCTGCGTGGGAGGCATAAGTGGCGCGCTGAAGTGCAAGAAGTAGAGCAGAGCCACAGCACAATGGTTAAGACACTGACCAACAGTACAGGGATCAGGAGTTCAATCCACCACAGTGCCCAATGAAGATGGCTGGCTGAGGCATTAATTTATGAGGCACAGAAATACTGGGCGGCATAAGGCAGTGCGCTAATGTTTTTGGCGGCATATTAATACTGTGCAGCATAAGGCGGCACGCTGATGTTTATGGAGGCATTATAATACTGGGCGGTATAAGTGGCGCGCTGATGTGTAGAAAGAAGAGCAGAGCCACAGCACAATGGTTAAGACACTGACCAATGGTGCAGGGATCAGGGGTTCAATCCCCCTCAGTGCCCAATGAAGATGGCTAGCTGAGGCATTACTTTAGGAGCCAGTGTAATATTGGGCAGCAGAAGGCAGTGCGCTGATGGCCATAAGGCGGAGTACTAATGATTTCAGAGGCATTTTAATGTTGGCAGGCATATGGCGGTGCGCTGATATACACACACAGGAACAAAACTACAGCACAATGGTTAACACACTGACCAATGGTGCAGGGATCAGGGGTTCAATCCCCCAAAGTGCCCAATGAACAAGGCTGGCTGAGGCATTATGTATTATGGGGAAGATTGCTTTAGGAGGCATTTTAGTCATATTTTAATTATCACTACTAGCAAACGCACTCTCAAAGCGTGTTAAGATAAGGCGCCCTATAAGGCACATTTTAAGGTGCACTGTCCGCCAAGGCACCCTAGAATGTTGCTTATAGGGCGCTTTAGAGAGTGCAGTATGAGGTACCGCAAGGTCAGTGTACTGTTTTTTATGGCAGCACTGTGCAGTTCAAGGAATGAAAAGCATAAGTAGGTGCGCTGACAGGCAAGGAGGAGCAGCAGTGGAGCACAATGGTTAAGGCACTGACTGCTGATACAGGGGTCATGAGTTTGCTCCCCAGTGTGCCTAATACGTAAGGCTGGCTGTGGCATCAGCTTTGCATTGTACATATTTTGTCCTGCAGCACTTTATTTTTATGTTATTAATTGCTGCCAGCAAACACGCCCTCACGTGCCGTAATTGAAAGTGCCGTATAAGGCACCCTATAAGGCACTCCATAGGGCACATTAGAAATTGCACTGTCTGCCACAGCACCCTAAAATGTCCCCTATAGGGCACCCTATAGGTTGATTCACAGGATATTGTATAGTGCACCTTATATGGACAGGAACCATAAGGTGCCCTATAGGGCGCCCTATAAAGCACCCTCAGAGGCACCTTATGGGTACAGTACGCTGAGGGTGTTTTTGCTGGCATCAACATATGTACATTAAAAAGAATAATGCATTGGACAACTCTATCAAATAACCTCATTGTGGGTTTGAACCCATGACCTCTGGCTTCAGAAGCAGTGAAGTAACCATTGGGCTACAGCTCTATAGCTACTAGTAAGCCCCTGGCTGGCTGCAGAGAGCATGCACGTCACCACACAGACAGTCTGCTGTGGTCAACAGGATAGGGTTAGCCCACCCATACCCATGATGCACTGCACATGCAAATCAGCTGTCCACAGATCAACACAAGATGGCCAATGCACCCCCACAGCACCTCGGCCCGGTAGAGGGAAGTGACCATGTGCACCCACACACCACGTCGGCCTGGTAGGGGGTACTGACCGTGTGTTTTACTGGCACAGAGTAGCTATACACCGTTACATTGTGCGGGTACTGTGCTCACCCTGAGGGTGCAATGAGGCGCCCAGGACCAGGTCCACAACACCTTCCCTGCCTGAAAGAAACCATGCTTGAGGTCCAAAGAAGTGTTAATGTGTGAGATAGGTAGTTCCTGCACAAACATTTTGGATATCTTTGTCTGACTCAGTCAGGTGTAGTTCCTATGGACCCATAGGTGGACCATGCACCACCACCCCCCCTCCTCCAGGGCTGAGGGTGGCAAACAGGGTTTCCTATCAATAGATCCACATACTACCTCCCTGCAAAGGTGGCAGTAGAGGGGGTCCATCAACCCCAGTCCTGCTGAGGAGCAGACACCCCACAGGGCAGTCAATGCAGCTCTATACACATCTGTAACACAATAGCAGACAGATATTAGGCCTGGATATGGTGAGCTGCACCCCACCACTATCTGATATTCTACTGCAGCAAGTCATCAGCCACTGCACCCTGCAAGCTGCTCCATCACAACACATACCAGCTCCAAACAGTGTGCTAGTTAGTCCACAGTGCATGTTCCCAGTGGAGATGCATGCACCCAGAACTGGGATATCAGCATACACAGCAAGCAGATAAATCAGTGACTGGGCCCAAATGAAAACCCACATCTATCACATGAGAGAAATACTATATAGCACTATGGGGATACCTAGCCATGCTGTGGTCACTGCACAGTCAGGGTGAGAGTGATCTCTCAGAAGGACATACTGAGGTCACCCTGTCTGTGTAGGTGGTGGCCGGGCACTAAAATGTCCCAGTCAGTGCCCTATGCCCTGTGCAGATGCACCCTGGCCAGGTCACCCCGTCCGGCCTATACCCATGGTACCTTGCTCCTCATTATGCACATTGGCAGCCCAATACTGGCAACATTGCTGGCAGTGTGGGCTGTGGAAGGTGTTTGCAGCCACCACACACTGGATAGGCAGACAGCCACCCCCACACCTATGCCAGCATTGTGCTACTATAGAGGAGTCCAGCAGCCATACCCACCACACCAGTCCTGGGCACAGTACAGGCATGGATATGGTACGCACTACTGTTGGGGGTCACTCCCCAGGGTGGTAAACACTGTCAGAGACCAGACCTGCAGCGCACACCGCAGACATCACAATGATTGTTATGGTGGAGATCAATGAGCAAACTGTGCTTAACGTAGGAATTGATATCTGCCAGTTATCATGGGCAACGTTTGATAGCTCTGTACCATATACCCAGGTGTAGGGTGGCAGTGCTAAGGTATGCAACTGCTAGTATTGGGAGATACAGGCAGGGCCCAATGTCCTGCCTCTCTAGGAGGCATTGGCCAATGGGGCCTGTGTGTGTGTGTGTGTGGGGGGGGGTGTCTGGCCCTGTTGGCTGCTGCTTTACGGCAAAGTGTCCGAACTCCAGTCCTGGTGTTCCAGACACTGTTCGGGTTTTCATGCTGTCCCTCATAGATATGCATGAGCTACATCAGCATACCATGGGGGTGGTGCATAGATATGCAGCACAGGCATCTTTCGTAGAGGCAGCATGGATCCTGAATGGTGTGGGGCCCTCCATGACTGCATTTGGGAGACTCTGCTCTAGGTAATGCGGCTGTTTATGGTGTCTGTGTTTGGTGTGGTAAAATATAGGCGTAAGAACCATGCGTATGTTCTCAGCAATAAAGGTTTGTCCGCACTATCACGGTTTAGTTGTAGGAAAAATATGTGGAATGGATTGGCAGTTGCCCCAGCTGGGCTTTGAACCTGTGACCTTCTGTTCCTATACACACTGTCTGTGTGCACTGTACCACCATGTTGCTGCAGATATGCTGCATTCCCTGGGGAGTCCATGACTGTACATCCGACAGAGCCTGTCTGTTGCGGTGGACAGTGCCAGCCTGCACAGGCCTAGGCCACTGTCTGCTGTGGTTTGCAGCCACTGCCCCCTCCACCACCTGTACCCTTCCGCCAACATGCAGACATGTCCCTATCTGGGAAAGAGCATATGACCTGATTGAGTTGTAGCACTCCAGGACTGAATTTGGGGGACTCGGCTGTAGGTAATGCCCATTGTTATGGTTTGTGTGTGGTGTAGGGTAAAATATAGGTGTTGGAACCATGCTTATGTTCTCTGCCATAAAGGAGTGTCTGTACTATCACTGTTTAGTGGTGGGTAAAACTATGGGGACTGGGTTGGCAGTAGCTCCAGCTGGGATTTGAACCTGTGACCCTCTGGTCCTACAGACACTGGCTGTGTCTGCTGCACCACACTGTGGCCACAGAGACAATGCAGTCTCTGGAGATAGGAAACCTGGCCTGACGAGTCAGACACCCTGCTCTGCACAATTTTACTGTGGGCTCGTTTACCTTGTATGGGGACAAAGGTGCAATTAAACCTCAAAAATGACCTCCAAAAAAGGGGGAAAAAACCAAAAACAAGCTGGGCAACAGTGATGTCAATAGGCAACATGATAAACACTCCCAGGAAAGCTCCATTAAAATGCAGTGCTTTTTGAACGAGTCTACGGAGCGTAGACCCTTCCAAAAATCATTTCTTTTCTTTGGAGCTTTCATGGGAGTGTTTTTTATGGTTGCCCATTAATATCACTGTTGCCCAGCTGGATTATAATTTATTTGGAATTTGTTGTGGTCATTTTCAATTTATATTTGCTATTTTGTTCTGGGCACATTTATCACACTGCTCACGTTTTTCAGGTTTCCCCGGTTTTGCTGTACATTGCTGACGGAAATGGTATCTATTCCCTTTAAATCGGCTCTAACGCGAGGGTTTCACTCGCGATATTTTTATTGCCGAAATTCAGCCCCGCTCCTGTGCGGGGAGCCTCTCCCCTCCCACTCTCCACCCATTGACCCCGTCCCTCCGCCCCTCGGGGGCCTTCCTCCGCCCTCCGTACGCCTTTCCCCTCCTCTATCGCACATCAGCGCCCCGCACACGTGCGCCGTCCCATTAATGTGATGCGCATGCGTGCGCGGCACTTAACAGCACTTAAGTGCATCATTAGCGTACGCTATTGTGCGCCGCGCACGTGTGCGTGGTTTAGTAAACATACCACTATGTGTTTGAGTCTTCCTAAATTACATACATTTGTGTATTTCTGTTGAATGTTTTATAAACTGCTTTGAGTTGTATTAGATTTTCAATCAATAAATTCACAGTATTAATAATGGTCACTTACAGAGTGTAGAATAGATAAACTATATAAGAGAAAAATGTAGCACTCTACTAGGTTCACCACTTAACAGCAGCTTATTGAAAAAGAGAGGGAAACCTCAAGAAAACATTCGAGAGAAAAACGGGTTTCAGAACTTCTGGGGTATTATCATGTGAATAACAAATTTTCACTGCTGATGCCCCTCAGGATGTTCATGCTATCGCAACACCCCGTCACATCAATGACCCAAAAAACCTCTCATATTTATAATAATCATAACCTTTGATTTCAAATTTTAATTTCAGAATTCGAAGAGAATAGTCACTACTTATCTGAACTCCAGACATGGTTCTCTTTCCTCTACTTCAACACATCCCGATGCCTCTTCGGACATCCAAAAATGCATTTCGCCAAGAGCTTTGTCAGGGGATATTGTCACCAAAATACAACTGCAAAGGAGATGTGATAATACAAAGAAGTTCTGAGACTCATTTTTCTCTCAAGTTTTTTTTTAGGTCTCCCTCTCTTTTTCAATAAGCTGCTGTTAAGTGGTGAATCAATAAATTCAACACATAAATAAATAATTACACTCCAAACTACATTTTCCTTCCTGTGAGGTAAGGAGGAGCCTTAGGGGCATCTCAGTGAACCACCTCCAGACCAGTGACCCACGATGCTGCCATGTGCAAGCAAGCTACTAGCCCTCTGAATCAGCCGTAGCCATGTTGGGAAGCCAGACTGGCACCATATCAGGGCCAACCTGACCCTCGTGATGACCATACCCCAACCATGCTTGAGAAGTCCTTGCTCCAGGAATCACTGGCTCTTCCATAAACTAAACCTTCTCACTCTAGTCTTGTATATTCCCACAAAAGGACCCTGGCAGCCTGCAACTGGTTTGTTCATGGGTCTTCTTAAACCTATAAGCTTGTAAGCTGCAACCCCTAAGTGGACTCACACCTATCATCTGTTCAGTGGGCCTTCTTTAAACAGATTTGCACAGTCATCTTTTCTTACCTGCAGGTCACCATGAATGAGAGTGAAGTTGGGCAGACTAAATGGACCATATTGGTCTTTATCTGCTGTCATATACTATGTTTCTATGTATGTTACTTGGATGCCAATTACCCCATGGATGGTAGTGAGAAGCATTGTGACCATGAGGTATGTTAATCAAATGCTACTTGAGGCATCTAAGATGAAAGACTTCAATACAGGGAATGACAGAACTTGACCACAAGCTGACAGCTAGACAAAGATTCCTAAATTAATACCCCCTACTCCACCCTCATTCAATCTGAATAACTGCTATGTAGCCCTGGAAGTAGAAGAGAAAAAAAAACATCTTAGTATGGGGAGAAACCAGAACTTGTAAATGCCAAATCTGTAGGACCAGCAACCAGTTGGCCTAGGAAAGAAAGGGTAATAATGGTTGGTTACTGTCTTCTAAGGGGCACGGAAGCATCGATCTGCCAACCAGATACACTGTCCCAAGAGGCATGCCCACTGACTTATCCAGCACTACTCATCCATGGTGGCATGAATGATACTCCTTGAATGTATCAGAACTGACGTTATGGCTCTGGGAGAGGGTGAAGTAGATAGGAGAACAGACGGCAAGGGATATCCTTTCAAGGCCTGAGCTGTATATCACACGCTTTCCAAGGACACTGAGTCACTAATGGGTGCTCCAATTAAACTTTACTGAAGATTGCTGCAAAACAAGAGATTGCTTTGAGGTTGTCTTTCCAAAGGTTTACAGTATTGGTTAAACACGGTTGCAGTATATTAGCATAATGCTCCTTCACCTGAGTCTGTGATCGCTTTATACAGTATTTCTTCTGAATTTCTTTTGTGGTTAGTGGTGACTCCAGTCCCTTTGGCTGAGCTTTGCGATGTAAATATACAAGAGCTTCCTCCCTCCACTGTGGAACCTTCTTCTACTCACAGACTCTCTCCACCTACAGTAGGAATTTCCCACACAATACCTTTTCTTCTATAGCCAAGCGCCAATTTTATATTTTCTCTCTCCTTTACTTCTCTTGTGCTGGCAGTCAGACAGAGGGATTGATAAAACCTCTGTCTTCTCAAATGTAGTTCATGAACTTAAAATTTAAGGAAGGCTTTGTCACAGGACAAATAAGCCTACAAGCAGCAAACCAAAAGAAGTGCACTGCAGCCTCACTGAGAGAGACCAAAGAACGAGCACCATACTGCCACCTGGGGGTCTCTGCTTACACAGATTTAGGCAGAATCATTGAGGCCATCACAGAAAGGGATGCAGTTGCAAAATGTTCACCCCTATTATTGAGTTAAGCTTTCCCATCTGTTGTTTCACAATATAGATTACTTACTATTGTATACATATATATGTTTTTTCATGTGTTACATTACCTACATGTAAAAACCCCCATGCTGTCACAGGTTTGAGCAGCAGAGACCTCCAATGCTCCTACTATATTACTACAATATAGTCTGGAGATGACCTGGAGGCAAACTTAAAAGCAAATTAGGAAATACTTTTTGATGGAAAGGGTGATGGATGCCCAGAATTCCCTCCTAAAGGAAGTGGAGGGAGCAAAAACAGGGACAGAATTCAAAAAGACGGAGGATAGAGATGGATTGCTATATGGCAAGATGATGTAATCAAAGCAAATGTATATAACTTCATAAAGACAGGAGTAATCTGCCTGGAGAAGCAGGTACAACCTTAGGCAAAGGCATAGAGGGGGAGTAATGTGTACAGAGCAGCAGGTACAGCTCTACAGTACACCTACTAGCCACCTTACTGGGCAGACTAGATGGACCCTACTGGTCTTTATCTGCCGTCGTTTACTATGTTACTATCATTTACTATGCTACTACAGTACAGATTTCCAGAACAGAGGAGGTTACCTTCTGCCCAGTTACATCAGGCTGGGAGAACACTCCTCTAGGAGGGAAAATCCAGCTTCTGAATAATTCATTCCCAAAGGCAGAACTCTGCCTTTGGCAGCCAGCCACTGTACAATGAGGAGGGAATGAACAGCCTTGGTGGGAAGGTGTTGGTGGCCATTCCCCAGGTCCCCATATCATCCAGAGGGAGCCACAGGACAGGGAGCAGCAGAGAAAAGAGAGGTGGAAGGGTATCTTTGACTTAAGCTTACTCTGAATTCTTTAGTGACTGTGCAAACCCTGACAGAAACATAGAAATATGACAGCAGGAAAAGACCATATGACCTCTCCAGTCTGCCCTTCCCTTTTTTCTTTTAGAGATATTCTGAATATGTCCCATGCTTTCTTGAATTCAGATACTATACTTGTCTCTACTACCTCCATTGGGAGACTATTCCATGCATCTACAACTCTTTCTGTAAAGAAATATTTCTGTATATTACTCCTGAGTCTATCTCCTTTCACCCTTATCCCATGTCCCTTTGTAGCAGAGCTTGCTTTCCATCAAAAGCAGCTCTCCTCCTGTGCATTTATGCTATGAAGGTATTTACACATCTCTATCATATTTCCCCTCTCCTGTCTTTTCTGCAAAGTATGCATATTTAGGTCTTTAAGTCTATCCCCATGTACCTTATGATGAAGAACATTGACCATTTTGGTAGCCACCTTCTGCAACAACTCCATCCTGTTTATATCCTTTTGAAGGTGTGGTCTCCAGAATTGCAAACAATACCCCAAATGAGGTCTAAGCAAAGACTTATACAGAGGCACTATCACCTCCTTCTTCCTGCTGGCCATTCCTTTCCCTATGTACCCAAGCAGCCTTCTGTTTTTTGCCATTGTCTTTTTACCTGTTTAGCCACCTTAAGAAAATCAGAAACAATCATGCCCAGTTCCTGCTCAACAGAAGTACTTCACTCCCTATACTGCACCTCTCCCTTGGATTTTTGCAGCTCAAATACATGATCCTGCATTTCTTTGCATTAAATCTCAGCTGCAAATTCTCAACCATTCTTCAACCTTCGCTTGATCCTTCCTTATGTTATCAACTCCTTCCTGAGTGTCTATTATATTGCAGATTTTGGTATCATCTACAAAGAGGCAAATCTTACCTGACAGTCCTTCTGCATCCCCTCTAGCTCAGGAAAAGAGCAGCTATGTCTGTGGAAGGAAGAGTCAACAAGTAAGAAGAGGGGGGCCACATACTCTGAGAGGGAAGGATAGAGGATCCAGAGAAGTACATCGACTTGTACTTCTTGTGCATCAACATCAGAGCTAGGACTGCCTGCAGTGCAGTATCGAGGACCATTCGGCACTACAGAAGCCACAGACTCTAAGGCAGTATATCAAATTCTTAATAAACCATAAGGAGGAGAGTAACCACAGGAAAGCATCAGCTACCAGTGACACCAGAGCCAGAAATGAACAAAGGGCAGTATTTGTGACCTTCAACTGCACAGTTATCAGCTCAAGGTGCACCAAGAAGATTATTAGAACAGGAGAAGGGTTCCAGCTAAGGGTAACCTCAAAAAGTCACAGAAGGAGTGTAGAAGCTTGAAGCAGAATTCCAGTACTTAGGAAAGAGTACTAAGAGTAAATTGCTGTACTATAACATTTTTTGAGAGGAAGGAAAATGAGTTAACTGCTCGTAATATTGTTCTGGCTTTGTTGTTTCTGCAATTTGTAAATTTGTTATTGTTATAACCCTAAAGTTCCTTAAGTGAATCTTTTTCTTCTGGCCTGTACTCAATTATTTTGAGACGAGAAGAGGAGTGAGAGGAGTTTTAAGTACAATAGACCTTCCAGTGTATACTGGCCCTGTTAAAGAATTTACTAAATCTTCCCAAGAGTAAGGATTGAAAGACTGCATTGCTCTTGGAAGATTGTTGCAGTAGGTGCAGATGCTGCAAGAGCTACACACAGGCGGAGGGGTTACAAAAATGGCACCCAACCAATGGGGCATGAAACTGACAAATAACAAGGACACTGACAAATCTTTTGAACTCCTGGCTAAAGGGCTAAAATTAAGAGTGGCAGAATTAAGCTGTTTTGGGGACTATACTGGCCTTTTGTTGCAAAATTTTGGCTCAGAGCAGTGAATTGATGTAAGCTCTGATGAGCAGGGACTGTTTTTTACATGTGTCTGTACAGCGCTGTGTACGCCTTGTAGCGCTATACAAATGTTCAGTAGTAGTAGTGAATTGAGTAGGAAGGGTTGCATTCAACAGTAGATAAAGTGGGAAGTTGAATTGCTGTGGTTTTTGACAGTTTGAGTGAAACTGCAAAGTTTTTGAGTGAAAAAAACTGTTTTAAAAGGTTCCCACCTTTGCAAGATTTGGATTGGCTGTTTCCCAGCAGCGGATTCAGTGACGTGCCTGCACAGTGATATGCGTGCCAACAACTTGGGAGCATGCTGATACTGAACGTAAAGCATGCCAAGGAGTGATGTCAATGAACACGTGTGCCAGCCACCCAATCTTAGAGCACTGGCACATGTACAAGAGGGCTACATTTTTAAATTGTGCCCTGGAAAATTGGCACCATTGCAAGGGGACCCAAACCAGTCTAGCAAGGAGTCTTTGAGCACAGCAACAGAGAAATTATGCCTCAAACCAGACCACAGCCTATTAGCCAGCGAATCAAGTATTGGAGAGATCAAATTCAGCATTGATCAGCAAGACCTGAAATCTGCTATGCTTCTCTCCATTGATAAAGGAATACTAGTGGACTGAGAACAGTGTCAGCAATGCCACCGAGCTCCTGCTTCGCTGCCAGTTAACCTGCATTGCTATTTCTGCAGAGAGCCATTCTTTGCCTCAGGTGAGTCATCTGATTCACAGATGGGAGATCTCAACAGCCCACTGCTGATCTGCCAGAGTTGGAGGCCAAGTACAGAATCATCGAAGGCGAGGACTAGCACACTTCCAGCCTGTCTGGAGCAACCAAAGGCCTGACACTGAGCTAGTTGTGAGCAGCCTTAACAGCAGCACCAGAGGGCCAGTGGCATCCAGCTGGGCTGGTGAAATGAGTACCACGGAGGGGGGCTCTGCTCCCCCACAAGCCACACCATGCCATAGGAAGGAGAGACTACCTGAGTAGAGACACTAGGCCAAGAGACCAAGATGGAGAGCATGACTTCCACCAATAGAGACACATTGGACATTTCAGGTGCTGCAGCTGCATTGAGTGCTGTAGGCTGTGGAAGGCCCCATATACTTCTGCAACTGAGGTCCGATGACCTTGTTGAGGTCTACCACCTGACAGGGGCTAGAGGAGGAAGAGACTCAATGGCCTATGGGCAATGGTCACAACCATGCTTTAGAGAATCTATGAAAAGACTGGGAGAGCTTGCTCAACTGGACCCTCCAAGGATGAATTTTCGCAATGAAAGCCATAGAGTGGAGTGATTGTGTAGAAACTTGGAAGACTCAAAGCTATACTGCTTCAGACACGATGTCGCTCTCCAGTGAAGGTCTGTGCCAAATTAAAAAGGACTTCGACATCAGACTGCCTGTCCTGGAGAATTTGCGGAACTCTGTGAGTCGTGCCTTGGGATCGTTAGTGGAGGGACCCGCACCTGTAGTGTTCATAATGTGGTCAGTTACCAGTATGGATTTGCACCGACTTTCTTCTCTCAGGGCAGCTGAGGATCCAATAGAGGAAAGAAAGGTTCAAGGGGAGAAAGTCCAGGGTCTGAAAGTGGAGATTAAATGGATCTTTCAATTATGCTAGTACTGCTCGAACTGAAATGGGATCCGTGGATTGAACTAGGATGACCAGGTGACCACAGATTACCTGATTCCTCCAGGTCAGAGAAATTGGTTAGGTGAGTATGGGGGACATGGTAGTGTGCGTATCACAATGTGAACCTACAGATTATGAGTGTGACAGCGGTGAAACGTGATGAGTGGGTGACATCTGTTATCACATATGACCAGATCCAGCCTTTTCAGCTTATCGCAAAGAGGATCCATTCATGAAAGCCACTGTTAATGCACAATATCGTCAATGGCAGAAGGGATGCTCAATTTACATATATGAATACTTGTGATATGCGAGAACTTGAGAGCCATTGCTTTTCTGTAAGCTGGATCCTATCTGGAGGAGGAATTGTAAGAAAGCCTGAGCTTAGATGGTACAATGCTTAAAAGGTTCCATGGTGTGCAGAGACTTTTTCTAGAAAAAGATTGCTTATCCTTCAACTATTTCAGCAGCTGTTTATTTTCTGCTGTTCTTTTTGGTGTCTCTTGTGTTTTGTTGCAGATGTATTCCAGACACTGCAGATGGCAGCACTGAGACAACTGTCTTTATTACAGAAGTGAATGAACTAAGGAGACTTTAATAGAGTACATAGACATTGACTGTATTATTGCAGCTAAGAACATGTTTGATTTCATTGGTTATTGTGTTTGTGACCAAGAAGAAAACAAAGGCTTTCTAAAACATTTGTCAAAATATCAAAGAATATATTAAAAAGGCTTATAAAATCTATAAAAACTGTTTTTCTATAAAAAAATATAATATTCAGAAGAAAGTTCTGAACCTTTTTCTCTCATGCTTATTGCCTTTTAATGTAGTGTTCTAAATAAGCCTGATGTTGTTGTTAATTTTAATGGGTCAGATTCAAGTATAGTTAATGCTTGGTTTGGATGAAGTACTAACTTAATTTTGAGAAACAGTATATTATAATAGGAATGTGCAAGGTAAAATATTTTGTTCATTTTTGGGTCACTTTCAGACTTCCTGATGTTTGGACTTTTTTGGTTTGTTATACACATTTTGTTAATGTGTATTATAACTTTATAATATACTACAATTGACTTAAATGCATGCTATTTCATAGGTTAATGTATGTTAAATCCATTTTGTGTGCACTCACAGCTGGCATTACTAGCATGCACTATTGTACTGGCATGCATAGAGCCCCTTTTAATAAAGCCCAGTTAGGCTGTGCAGTGAAGGTGCATTTGTAACATGTTAAGTGCAAAGCCTCCACGTTAGTGGTTGGGGGTATGATTAGCGTATTCCTGGCAGTTAACGCACTACCAATTGCTTTAGCATGTGGCACAATTAATGCAGGCGCACAAAACGATACCCACAGAGGTTTTAGGTGCACCTGCGGTAATTGCCACATTCATGGTGATTATGCACTAATGTGCTCTCCACACCCACACTTCACCTCTAACCTGACCATTCTCCACATTAGCACGCAAGGACTAGTTAACAGGCATTTCAGTGGCCGGTAGCTGGCATACCAGCGTATTAGCTTTCACCGTGACCAGTTACCATATGCTATAGTGCACATCAACTGCTTATCAGTACTTAATGAAAGGTCCCTTAATGACATTAACATGTGTTATTAGCAACTAGATCACATTGCATAAAATGGGACCTGTGTTAAAATAGCATCTACTAACTGCATTATCACACACCAGGGCAACTGCACATTTTACTAACTCTAGCTGTAGATTGTATAAGATGTTTTAACAAACCAAATGCACAAAGGTGGTTCATGGAAAAGCGTTTTGGTTCATTTTCAAGTCATCTGAGGGCTTTTTTCTTGCACATTTTTTTTTATTACACAGATTCTTGTTAGTAAATATTTTTAATACGTATAAGAACTTTTAATGTGTATTAATCAATGTGTCATTGCCTAGGTTAATGCACATTAATTCGGTTTACTACACATTAAGAAATGCACATCCCTGTGATGCAATATGAAAATATTAACTTTGAATTATACAGTAGGTGGTAGAGTCCAGCATCAGTTTTCTTTATGCCACGGGTTCGTAAATCTGTCAAGTTTTCAGGATATCCACAATGAATATGCATGAGAGAAATTGCTACTACTACTAGTACTACAAGTGCAAGCAGGGTTCAGGAAAGGGAAAGAAATGAGAGATGTGAGATGGATCCTTGAAAAGACAAAAGAATATCCATATGTATTTTCAAGGCTTTTGACTGTGTAAACCATGAGAAACTCTGAGCCACATTAAGGAGCATAGGTATACCAGAATACCTGATAGTTCTTTTGCAAAACCTTTATATTAATCAAGAAGCAACAGTTTGAACAGAACTAGGAGAAACAGAATGGTTTAAAATCAGCAAAGGTGTACAACAAGGCTGCCTACTTTCCCCCTACCTGTTTAATTTATATGCATAACAAATCATCAGAGAAGCAGGACTGAATGAAGACAACCGAGGTGTGATGATTGGTAGAAGACTCATCTACAACCTTCGCTATGCTGATGATACCACATTACTGCCTGAAAGTGAAGACGATCTGAAACATTTGCTTCTCATGATCAAGGAACATAGTCTTAAAATGGGTCTGCGCCTTAACGTTAAGAAGAAAAAGATCCTAACAACTGGCAAAATCAATAAGTTCATCACTGATGAGGAAGAAATTGAAATAGTTGACAACTTCAACTTGCTTGGATCAAGAATCAATACAGAAAGGATTAGCAGTCAAGAAATCCAACGACGTATTACTCCTCGTAGAATGGCTATGAAAAACCTTGACAAGATTCTCAAGAGCAGAGATGTCTGTCTCTATACAAAGATTCGACTTGCCCAGGGCATGGTATTTTCAATAACATCAGTGAAAAAGATACACAGGAAAAAAATTGATGCCTTTGAATCATGGTGCTGGCGACGAATACTGTGTATATTATGGACTGCCTGAAGAACAAACCAGTAAGTACTAGAGGAGATCAAACCTAAACTTTCCTTAGAAGTTCAGATGACCAACTTCGACTTTCATACTTTGGACACATCATGCATAGGGAGAGATCATTGGAGAAAGGCATAATGCTTGGGAAGATGGAAGGTCACTGTAAAAGAGGAAGGCCGGCAATGAGATGGATTGATACAACAACAGCAGCTATGGATACCACTCTATCAACAATGAGTGCTTGGCTGAAGACCAAGCAAAGTTTAGGTCATCTATCTAGAGCAGAGGTTCCCAACTCCGGTTCTGGAGGGCCAAACACTATTCAGGTTTTCAAGCTGTCCCTAATAAATATGCATGAGATGCATTTGCATGCACTGCCCCCTTTGTATTCAAATGTATCTCATGCATATTCATTAGGGACAGCCTGAAAACCTGAATGGTGTTTGGCCCTCCAGGACTGGAGTTCGGAACCTCTGATCTAGAGGGTCGCCAGGAGTCAACACTGACTCAACGGCACTTAACAACTACTCTACTGAACATTTGTATATGCTACAAGACATACACAGAGCTGCAAAGACATATATAAAAAATGGTCCCTGCTCATCAGAGCTTACAATCTAGTCAAGACAGACAACACAGTAGCTGTAGACATGGGATACATCTAGGGGGAATATGGTAAGGAAACACAAAGGAGATCAGGTGAGTCAAGATCCAAAAGTGGCAGTTAAGAGGTGAGTTTTCAGCCTGGATTTGAAAAGGGTCAGAGAAGGCACTTGACATACAGACTCAGGTACTTTGTTCCAAGCATAAGGAGCAAAAAGGTAAAAGGAGCGATCTGAAGTTAGCAATAGAAGAGAAGGGCACAGATAGAAGTAATTTGCCAGAATAGCGGAGTTCCCGAGGAGGGGTGTAAGGAGAGATAAGAGAGGAATGGTAGGGAGGAGCAGCAGAGTGAATGCACTTATAGGTCAGCAGGAAAGTTTGAACTGGATGTGAAAATGGATAGGGAGCCAATGAAGTGACTTGAGAAGAGGTAATACCAGCATGACGAGGCTGGCAGAAGATTAGCTGTGCAACAGAGTGTTGAACAGATTGAAGGGGAGAGAGATGATTCAGAGGGAGACCAGCAAGGAGTAGGTTACAATTGTCTAGATGGGAGGTGACTAAGGAGTGGATAAGTGTCTTAGTAGTGTGTTCAGAAATGGATGGACAAATTTTGTTGATGTTGTAGAGAAAGAAACGGCAGGTTTTAGCTATCAATTGGATGTGTGTGGAGAAGGAGAGAGAGGCATCAAAGATGACCTCCCAAGATTGCGAGCTGAGGAGATAGGGAGGAATAGAGAGTTATCCACAGAGACTGAGAAAGGAGGAAGGGGAGAGGATGGTTTAAGGGGAAAAATAAGAAGTTCAGTTTTGGCTATGTTCAGTTTCAAGCAGTGGTGAGAATTCCAAGCAGCAATGTCAGAAAGGCAGGCGGAGATCCTGGCCTGGATTGCTGGAGAGATTTCAAATGTAAAGAGGTAGATCTGGGAGTCATCAGCATAAAGTGGTACTGAAAGTCATGGGAAGAGATAAGTGCACCAAGGGACTGGGTATAGAGAGGGAAAAAGAGTGGACTCAAGACAGAACCTTGGGGTACACCAACTGAGAGTGGAATAGCAGTAGAGGAAGATCCACCAGAACAAACACTGAAAGAGCAATGGGAGCGATAAGAAGAGAACCAGGATAGCACAGAGCCCTTAAAACCAAGTGAGGACAAGGTATCAAGGAGAAGATTGTGGTTAACATTGTCAAAAGCAGCAGAAAGGTCAGGAAGGCTGAGGATCGAGTAAAGGCCCATAGATTTATCCAGGAACAGGACACTGGAGACTTTGGTAAAAGCCATTTCAGTAGAATGTAAAGGATGAAAGCCAGATTGTAAAGGATCCAAGAGGGCTTGAGAGGGGAGAAAGTTGTGGCAACAGCAGTGAACCACACGTTCAAGTAGTTTAGAAACGAATGGGAGGAGGGAGATGGGTTGATAGTTAGAAGGACAGGTAGATTCTAGTGAGGGTTTCTTGAGGAGAGGTGCAACCACAGCATGCTTGATGGCTGCAGGGAAAGTTGCAGTGGAAAGCGTTAAGAATATGAGAATTTGTATATGCAGTACAGAAACGTATATGCAATGGAGGCAGGGCATGCAGATATATCTCATGAATATCCATTGTGGGCATCCTGAAAGCCAGATTGACTGGAGGGCCCTCAGGACAAGTTTGGGAACCACTGCTTCACATTGATTATTTTAGTTATGCTTATCTTGAAATTAAATATAAAATAGTGTCGTTAATATTAAGGTAGTGAATGGCTATATATTTGAAACCGCAAGCTCTTTTTCCATCCTAGTCACATAATGCAGGAACACCATGTCTGAATAGGGCCCTCCATGAGTAATTTTACTGGCTGCAGAAACTCAGTCTAGTAGTTGAGCTAATTTTGAAATCAACGTACAGTAATGCACTTAGCATTATGTTCCACATCGTTTCAAGTAATCTGACATCAAATTTCATGACAATGTCACCACGTTACTTGCTGTGTCTTGTTATGGAAAGTCAGTGGAACATTTTCAGAAAATGAGAGCAAAACACAATACTATTCTGTCACCAGATGATAAACTTAATGCGAGAAAAATGCAGTGGAAAGCCTGCTGTTGTGATTTTCTATGTTTTTCCTGTTATGGGAAATCATTGGGTGATATTAAAGATCATCAGTTAATGATGGCTGGCAGACAGCCTTGTGGTTTTTCTGAGGTTGCTGTGGTTTCTTTACAGACTCTATGGATGTGGTCCATTCCTGTCTCTTGAAAAAGAATGGCTTAATTATCCAGTGCACACCATCATTCTTTCAAGATCACTTATTCAGGGTATATACTGTTATGAACAAGAAAATATCTAAAAAAATAACAAACAGCACCTTAAGATATTTTTTATTCCATAGATGGTTTTTCTATGCAGATACAGTATTTTCAGTACATGAAATCAATTTCATATACAAGTTGTGTTACAAACATTTGTTAACAGTAGATTCATGACTTCAAAAGGAGATGAACCATAATTGAATGGTTATTTCTAGAACTTTAAGGAAAGTCTTATGTGGGGGATTTTTTCCATCCTTATCATTTTTTTGGATTCTTGTCATAATATGATATCAGGGCTTTCTCTTATTTATTTATTTGGCAGCTGAGATTTAATGCTAAAATATGCAGGGCCATGCATTTGGACTGCAAAAATCCAAAGGAGTGGTACAGTGTAGGGGGTGAAGTACTTCTGTCCACAAAAGCGGAAGGGCTGTCGAGTAAGGTTTGCCTCTTTGTGAATGATATCAAAATCTGCATTAGAGAAGACAACCAGGAAGATGTAGATAACAAAAGGCGGGATCTAGCTAAGCTTAAAGAATGGTCTAGAATTTGGCAGCTGAAATTTAATGTTAAAAAATACAAGGTCATGCATTTGGGCTTCAGCAATCCAAGGGAGCAATATAGTATAGGGGTGAATTACTTTTGTCCACTAAAGAAGAGTGGGACCTAGGTGTGATTGTGTCTGATGATCTTAAAGTAGCTAAACAGGTAGAATTGCGATCGCAAAAGCGAGAAGGATGCTTGGGTGCATAGGGAGAGAAATGGCCAGTAGAAGAAAGGAGGTGATAGTGCCTCTATATAAGTTTTTGGTGTGACCTCATTTGGAGTATTGTGTGCAATTCTGGAGACCGCACCTTCAAAAGGATATAAACAGGCTGGAGTCAGTGCAGAGGGTGGCTACTAAAATGGTTAGTGGCCTTCATTATAAAGCATATGAGGACAGACTTAAGGATTTTAATATGTACACCTTAGAGGAAAGGTGGAATAGAGGTGATATGATTGAGACATTTAAATACCTCCATGGCTTAAATGCACAGAAGGAGAGCCTCCTTTTGATTGAAAGCAAGCTCTGCAACAAGTGGACGGGATGAGGGTGAAAGGGGATAGATTCAGGAGTGATATGCGGAAATATTTCTTTACGGAAAGAGTGGTGGATCCATGGAATAGTCTCCCAGTGAAGGTGGTAGAGATGAGGACACTATCTAAATTCAAAAAAGCATAGGACAAACACAGAGGATCTCTAAATTAAAAAAGGAGACTGTTGTAGTGGTTGATATGGAAGGACAGACTAGATAGGCCATGTGGTCTTTTTCTGTCATCATGTTTCTATGTTTCTATGATTTTAATGATAGTTCACAGATTACTAATAGTAGGTCTTCAATCTCATATTTCAGTTCTTTCAACACCCTCAGATGTATACCATCTGGTCCAGGTGATTTGCTACTGTTCAGTTTATCAAATAATTGTAATACATCTTCCGGTGTATCGATATTTCTCTCAGTTCCTCTACAGTATCACCTTTAAATACCATATCAGTCATGGTTAACATCCATGCATCTTCCTCAGTAAAGACCAAAGCAAAGAATTCATTCAGTCTCTCTGCTATGGCCTTGTCCCCTCTTAGTGTTCCTTTTATCTCTTTATCATCTAATGGTCCAACTGACTCTCTTACAGTTTTTTTGCCAGGTAGGTCAGCTAGCACAATATGCAGGCATAGCAACCGTGGCATGTGGATAGGCACACAACATCGCTCTGACCATGTGCCTTTGCAGGGCAGGGGGTGTCCTGTGCATGTAGCGCCACTGTGCCGCATCCATGCTGCCCACAGCCTGTTCTGTGTGGGTATGGCAGAGAGGTGCTACTCGTGCAGAAGGTCACAGCACAGCCCAGCACAGGTAGTGCCTCTCTGCCATACCCATGCAGAATGGGCTGTGGGCACAGAGGTGCCAGCCATGTAGGGCTGTGCCCAAGCCCATTCTGCGTGGGTATGGCAGAGAGGCATTACCCATGCTGGGCTGTGCCCACACCCTTCTGCGCATGTGGTACCTCACTGCCAAACCCATGCACACGGACATGCCCACAGGGTACACACCCCAAGCCTATAGACCTGGAACCCCTCCCCCAGTCCCCCACACCACCCATGAAGACACAATGCCCTGACCACACAAAATGAACCACACAACATGTTTTTAAAACATGAACTGTTTATTAACAAACTTGTCACAGCTGTTACAATGGTGCCAACAGTGGCATACAAACAACAGTGGTACATACCACAGACCGCCCCATTATGGCCCTTTGCAGGACATATACTGGCATGGGGATGGCCTATGGTGCAGGGGGGGCCTTGCTTGTGCCCTCTTATGGCATTAGTGAGGGCATCCATTTGATCTGCAATAGTCCATGCCACAGTGTGCACCTCCTCCCTAAGGAGCCGCACTTCTGCCACCAGGAGAGCGAGAGCCCAGTCACCTGGCAAACATGGGAGTGATGGTGCAGAGGGGCATGGGTGCTGGCTGTGAGGACTCCCAAATGCACAAAGTGGACCATGGTTCTGCTGGCCATTGCGCCTGGCCTGTGCTGAGCCATATAGTGGGCACATGGCCCCCTGGTAGGGATGTGGCAGGCATGGCTGTGGGCTGTGGGGCACAGCTGGGGGGTGCAGCTCCACCTCTGGCCCCCTGCTGGATTCCTGCTGGTGGTGCACTGTGCCACACAACCATACCTGGGGTGCTTGGTGTGTGGTTGCCACATCCACCCTATTACCCTCCTCCTCCTCTGCCTCCCCACCTTGCCCCTGGCCTTCTGATCCCTTCTCCTCCTCCTCTTCCTCTGCCTCCCCACCTTGCTCCAGCAGTGTCTTGGGCCTCCTTGGAGTTGGCTGTGGGGGATGAGGAGGGGGGTTTTGGTTTGCACAGGTATGGCCCTATGGTGGGACTGGTGTACCAGCCTCCACCAACCGCCCGACGGCCATCAAAAGCTCTTCTGATCGGGGTAGAGCGCCTGAGCGGGAAATCCTCCTGCTCAGAAGCTCCTGCCCAATCAGGGCAGTGGGAACAATGAAAAACATTTTAAAAGCAGCGCCCGAGCAGGCAGCCTGCCGCTACAGCCTCCACCACCCGCCCGACGGCCATCAAAATCTCCCACGATCGGGGTAGAGCACCTGAGCGGGAAATCCTCCCGCTCAGAAGCTCCTGCCCAATCGGGGCAGTGGGAGCAACGAAAAACACTTTAAAAGCGGCGCCCTAGCAGGGCGCTCCCGTGCCTGGCAGGCCCGTGCCTGAGGCCCTCACCAGAGGGCCCTTTGGCATGGCCCTTAGGCGCGGCCACAGAAGCAGCCACAAAAGCAACCAGGAGTAAAGCAACAGCAGCCATCATCCACCAGCCCACATAGCCAAACTCAAGCAACTACACAAGAGAAACCACCACCAACACAGAAACCTCAGCCACACGAAACAGCGAAAAAAAGGAAAAGAACACCCAACGCCCTAAGGAAGCCAATGCAGAAGCCCAACCCAGCCCCAGGACACACAGGTACACCTATAAACCATGCCACCCTTCCTAGCTCCAATTTACCTCCTAGCACCATTCCTAACCCTATATCCCTCCACTACCGACATGCTCCCCAACCACCCCATACCAAGTGTCACAACCATCCAAACCACAAACACCAACAACCCCCCCCCCCCACATGGAACAACACCCACACACCACCCACACCAATCCACACCCCCAATCCCCCAAACAACAACCCTCTCTCTATCACACTAATAAATGCTCGTTCAGTCAGAAACAAGCACCACATGCTCCAAGACCTGATCACAACCCAAAAGATAGACATCCTATGCATAACCGAAACATGGCTAACGGACACTGACACTGTGCTCATGAACCAACTAACACCAAATGGATACAGTCTTCATCACTGTTCTTGAGCCCACACCAGAGGAGGAGGAGTAGCCATCATTGTGAAAGCCAACCTCCACCTCAGAAACCATGCCTCAGAAACAACCAATGAAGCAGACATACTCACTCTCACCAACAAGCACCTCTCCATATGCCTAATCTACTGAGCACCCACCCCAAGCACCGACCTATCAGGCATATTACAACACATATCAGAGAGTTCCATCTCCACAAAAGAACAACTAATCCTCGGAGACTTCAACCTCCCAACACTCCAGGACAAATATGCTGAAGCCTTCATCAATGCCATGGAAGCAATGAACTTAACCCAGATCATACACGAATCAACACATGAAAAAGGGAACACGCTTGACCTCATATTCCTGAACTCCCAAAATGCCACCTCATACAATAACCCGGAGATCACATATGTACCATGGTCAGACCACTATCTCATCAGCATCTCTCTCATCTACCAGCACACCAGCATCAAAGAAAACAAACAACATACAAGAAGATTTAAACTATTCATCAAAGAGGATTTCCTGGCGCAAATACTACCTAAACTCCAAACAAGCTCCACCAACATCGATGACCTAATCCATAATTGGAATACTACGATCTCCTCTGCATCTTGTGCAATGGCAAACTGCACCAAAACCAGACATACCTCAACAAAAGCCCGATGGTTCACCCCCAACCTACGGAGACTAAAGACCCAACTCAGAAGAGCAGAGAAAAAATGGAGAAAGACAAAAAAATAGGAAGATAAAGTAAAATACATGAGTGAACTAGACGCTTACCACACAGAAACCGATAAAGCAAAAAGGACCTACCACTCGAAGATCATAAACACCTCAATAAATAAACCACGTGAGCTCTTCGAAATTGTCAAGAAGCTAACAAAAGCACCCAACTACTCCAACCAGCTACCAAACATCCCACATAAGAACATAAGATATGCCATACTGGGTCAGACCAAGGTCCATCAAGCCCATGATCCTGTTTCCAACAGTGGCCAATCTAGGTCATACGTACCTAGAAGTTTCCCCAAAAGACACAGGTTCCGCAATGCTTGTACTGGGTCAAGCATTGATATCCTGGGTCCCTTCTTAATAATGGTTTATGGACCTTTCCTCCAGGAACTTATCCAAACCTTTTTTAAACCTAGCTACACTAACAGCCTTCACTACATCCTCCGTTAACAAATTCCAGAGTTTGAATACACGTTGAGTGAAAAAATATTTTCTTTTATTAGTCTTAAATAGTTTACCCTGTAGCTTCATTGTATGTCCCCTAGTCTTTCTATATTCTGATAGCGTAAACAATCGATCTACGTTTACCCGTTCCACTCCGTTCATTAATTTATAGACTTCTATCATATCTCCCCTCAGCCGTCTCTTTTCCAGGTTAAAGAGCCCTAACCTTTTTAGCCTTTCTTCATAGGAGTATCCTTCCATCCCCTTTACCATTTTGGTGGCTCTTCTCCGAACCTTTTCTAATAACGCTATATCCTTTTTAAGATACGGCGACCAGAATTGCACACAATATTCAAGGTGCGGTCTCACCATGGAACGATATAGAGGCATTATAATATCTTTTGTTTTATTTCCCATTCCTTTTCTTATGATACCTAGCATTCTATTTGCTCTCTTGGCTGCCACTGAACACTGGGCCGAGGGTTTTAACATGCTATCCACAATGACGCCTAAATCTTTTTCCTGGGTGGTGGTTCCTAATGTGGAACCTTGCATCGTGTAACCATAGTTTGGGTTGTTCTTCCCTAGGTGCATAACTTTGCACTTGTCCACATTAAATTTCATCTGCCATTTTGATGCCCAGTCTTCCAATTTATCAAGATCCTCTTGCAATTTTCCACAATCCTCTTGGGTTTTAACAACTTTAAATAGTTTTGTGTCATCTGCAAATTTGATAACCTCACTCGTTATTCCACTTTCCAGGTCATTTATGAATATGTCAAAAAGCAGCCGACCCAGCACAGATCCCTGGGGTACACCACTATTCACCTTTCTCCATTGGGAAAATTGGCCATTTAGCCCAACCCTCTGCTTTCTATCTTTTAACCAGTTCCTGATCCACAATAGTACACTGCCTCCTATCCCATGACTCTTTAGTTTTGCCAAAAGTCTCTGATGAGGGACCTTGTCAAAGGTTTTCTGAAAGTCCAGATACACTATATCAACCGACTCACCTTTGTCTACCTGTTTATTCACACTTTCAAAAAAACATAACAGATTAGTAAGACAAGATCTTCCTTGTCTAAAGCCATGTTGGCTGTCTCTCATTAGGCCATGACTATCTACATGCTGAGTAATTTTATTCTTTATGATGGTTTCTACCATTTTTCCCGGTACTGACGTGAGGCTCACCGGTCTGTAGTTTCCTGGATCACCCCTGGAACCCTTTTTAAAAATTGGTGTTACATTGGCAATCCTCCAATCTTCAGGTATTAGAGATGATTTTAATGATAGTACACAGATTACTAATAGCAGGTCTGCAATCTCATTTTTCAGTTCTTTCAACACCCTTGGATGTATACCATCGGGCCCAGGTGATTTGCTACTCTTCAGTTTATCTAATAGATGTATCGATATTTCCTTCAATTCTTCTGTACCTTTAAATACCACTTCAGTCATGGGTAACATCCCTATATCTTCCTCAGTAAAGACCGAAGCAAAGAATTCATTCAGTCTCTCCGCTATTGCCTTGTCGCCTCTTAGTGCCCCTTTAACTCCTCTATCATCTAATGGACCAACTGACTCTCTCACAGGTTTTTTCTACGAATGTACTTGAAAAAATCTTTATTTCGCGTTTTTGCTTCTGCATCAAGCTTCTTCTCAAATTCTCCCTTTGCCTGCTTTATCAATGCCTTGCATTTGACTAGCCAGTGCTTGTGCTGTTTCCAGGTTTCGTCGTTTGGCTCTTTTTTCCATTTCCTGAAAGATGCTTTTTTGGCAACAACAGCCTCTCTGACCTCACCTTTAAACCATGCTGGCAGTTTTTTGGACTTCCTTCCACTTTTCTTAAAGTGTGGAATACAGCTTGTCTGGGCTTCCAAGATAGTATTTTTCAACAACACCCAAGTTTGATGTAAGTCTTTAACCTTTGCAACTGCTCCTTTTAGTTTTTCCACCAGAACTACTAGCACGCCAATACAAGCAGCTTCAACAACCTCAAATTCCGCAACCGAATGCAGAGACAACAACCTACCCTACTTCCATAGACACAGACTGGAGCACATTCGAAACAATCACCAAAGAAAAAATAGAACCCACCATCTCCTGCCTAAACACTCCCACCTCCCCACTAGATCCATGCCCTGCAGAATGGATAAAGAAATCCAAGGAGGACATAAGCACGCCCCTAACCCACATTGTTAATGAATCCCTCAGACAAGGACACATGCCAGACATCCTCAAAACCTCCATCATCCGCCCAATCCTAAAAAAAACACAACTTGGACCCCCTTGACCCCGCCTCCTTCAGGCCTATAGCAAGTCTTCCATTCACCGCCAAAATCATCGAGAAGATAGTTCAACAACAACTTCAAGACCACCTGGATACCAGCAACATACTGGACCCGCAACAACATGGTTTCCGTCCATTCCACGGAGTCGAGACCCTCATGACATCACTAATGAACACCCTCATCAAGGGCACACAGACCAAGCACTCTAGCTACGCTATGATCTTCCTGGACATATCCGCAGTCTTTGACACCATCTCCCACAACATCCTCCTACAGACTCCAAGAAATTGGCATCAACAATGTCGTACTCCAGTGGTTCCACTCCTACATGACCAATAGACAACAACTGATCTGCAGAAGCATAGCAACCTCCCCCCCCCTTTCAGCAACACCAAGGAGTACCCCAAGGATCCACACTATCCACCATGCTCTTCAACATCTACTTGCAACCACTCTTCTCAATCATACGGGCCCATAACATCAACTACCACATCTACGCAGATGACATAATGCTCTATGGACCGATCACAACCACCAACCCAACAATCAGCTAACAGACTGCTTCATAGAAGTCTCCAGCTGGCTACAAATAAACAACCTATCCATCAACCTAAAAAAAAACAGAAGCCCTCATAGTAACCAAGGACCCAAACTTCACACCACCACCACACCTCAACTTAGGAACCACACAAATACAAATACAACCACACATAAAATACTTAGGAATCATCATAGACCAAGCGCTCACACTCAAGCAACAGATCAAAAAGACTACCGGAATAATATTCCACAAAGCGAAAACAGTACAATGCCTCAGGCCTCTCCTTGATCCAGAGGACTTCAGGACAGTCATGCAAGCTATGACGCTCCCCCACCTGGACTACTGCAACATAATCTATCATGGACTACCCGCCACCCACACCAACCCACTACGAACTGCCTTAAATACCACAGCAAGAATTATCCAGAAAGCAAAAAAAGAATATCACGTCACCCCAGTCCTGAGAGAACTGCACATACTCCCTCTCAAAGCAAGAATCAAATACAAATCAGCCCTACTTATCCACAAAGCCCTCTATCAATCACAGACCTCCCAGCTCTGGACTTTACTGCCCCAACCCACCCACAACAGAACAACCAGGCGAACCACCAGCAACACCCTCACCATCCCCCATGAGCGAACTAAATAAATCAACGGACCTGCAACAGAGCCTTCGAACTATAGGCGCCATCCCTCTGGAACTCCCTACCAAGTCAAGTCAGAAACAACGGAGATCCTTCAACATTCAGAAAACAACTAAAAACCATCCTGTTCCAGGAATACCTCGGACCAGAAACAAACATCCATCAATGACTCCCTCTCCAAACCCTTCAACATACCTACTAAGAGACTGATGTCCATTGTTTAAGTCCTTAATGTCTGTTCAGATCATTAATGTTGGCCTCCCCAGTGATAGCCCCCCATCCTAAGAGTTGATTACTGTCCCCCCTTTTTTTGTTAAACCACTTTGACCCAGTGAAAAGCGGGATATAAATACAGCTAAATAAAATAAATAAATAAATAAATAAAAATAAAATAATAAAATAAATAAATACCTCTGGGGGGCCCACACATGCATTGCACAACCCCACAGTGCACACTGCATGCTCTCTCCTTTGTCCACCTCCAGCCCGCTCTGTTCTCCTCCTCACATGCCCAGCTGTGGCCTGCTGGCCCTCCAGATAGGAAGCAGTATAGGCAGGTGCACAATGTGCATCTGAAGCTACCACTGGGGGTGTGTGCCCCTGTAACGCTCATCTGTGCCATGCCCCAGCCATGTATATATGCACCTGTACATCTTGGGTGCCAGTTGGTGCACACATGGGATAGTGGCACCAGGGGGATGCCATGGCTGCCCAAAGCATGTTCCCATCATTGCATACAGAGAGAGTCCACCACCAGGTGGTTTTCCTGCACTGTCTGGCAGCCAGGCTGCCATCCCCTGCATCTGCTAGGCTCCACTGTGTACCCCACTGACCTACCCTGGCCGCCAGCTGCTTTCTGATGCATTGCAGCTGCTTTGGTTGTTTCCAGTGCAGTGTTTGGTAATGGCACTTCAGGGCCTCTAGGGTGCATCGCATGCCATATGCACTGTGGGAGGGGGGGACACACATGAGCTCAGTTGGGTACTTCCATATTGCCTGTTGCACATACCTCTATCCTGCCTCAGTCTGGTGGCCTGCCCATCCTGGGGTCAGAGCATACCCATGGGTAGCAGGTGTGGGGTACATGTGATGGTACACCTCTGACATCTGCCACCATATTCCTGCCAACCACTCTCCAGGCCCTTTGACACATGCCCTGTACCACCTGTAATGGTGCCATCTGGGCCACTGCTTCACCTGTGTCACCCCTCTGGCCCCTTCAGCCATCTCTGCAGCCCTCCCCAGTTCTCTTGTATGTGCCCACAGCAGAGGCCACACATGGCCCACAACCAAGTACTATGTGCCCCCTTTCCCTTGTTCCTATTTCTTGGCACCATGGTATTTGGTTGTGGGCCATGTGTGGCCTTGGCTGTGGGCACGTGTCATACCAGGGGGCATCCACTGCCTCAGGGGCCATATCACTGCATGGTTTGTTGTGTGCCATGCAGGACAGGGTGTTGCAGTTTGTGCATGCTCGCCATTACACATCTTTCATGTTCTGTGGCATCACATCATCGACATGCTGCCACAGCTGGACAGGGGGTGGCAGGCAGTGGTAGCAGATCCTCTTGCAAGGACAGACGGGCAACATATATGTGGATTCTGACACTGGCCCCCTCAGAACCCTGAACCATGGTTGAAGGGGCTGGGGGGGGGGGGTTGGGCAGGTATCCAGGGCATCCACACTGGCTGGCAGGATCCCCTGCAGTGTCCCGTCCAACCCCAGCTCCCCCTGCACTGGGCATTGCCATTGCTGTGTATGCCCTGTGGTGTTGCTATCAACCACCACCAGGGGGTGCAGTGGTCTCTCCACCTGCTGTGTGTGGGTATGTCTCTTCCTGTGGGCAATCAGGGCTGGCACCTGTACCAATGCATGGCCCATCAACCCACCAACACCTGATTGGCATACATTGGGGCTGCCATCAGCATGTGGCTTGGCAACACAGCTCTGTCTCCCTGTGCATGGTGCTCAGCCCCCCCCCCCACCCCTGCCCATTGAGGCCTCCTTACCTGTGCAGCCGGCGTTGGATGCCCCTTCATATAGCTGTAGACAGCCACAGGTTTGGCCAATAGCCCCCACTGGAGTAGAGAACCCTTTGTGCTGCAGCACAGATTGGGCAAGAATCTCACCCTTGTCAGGGCTGAAATTCATGGTTCTCCTTGCTGACATGCCACCGGTGTCTATCCACCCAGCCACAGGGGGCTCTTGTACAAGCAGCCCATGTGATCTGCATGACAGTGTCATCTATGCATGGGTATGCCGCACGGGTGATACATGGGTTTAAGCATACTTGCCATCCCACTTCTCTGGTTGCTGGTTTGGACACATACACGAGTATCACGAGTAAACCTTAGACACAGAGCCCGGGTTGCGGGCACTGCACTTACCCATATATGCTGCAGTGGGCGCCTGCTGCTGTGCTCGGCTTGTGCTGCATTTTCATTGCTTGCCCGTTTTGGAGGCGCATGACACATGATTCAAGCACTTTTCCTGAACAGGTAACTTTTTGTGGGTAAGGCAGGTCTCAGCGCCTTGATAAAAATCGGGCCCTTAATGTTTTAGAAGATGTTTTTCACACTTCTGTTTTAGAAAAAACACTGATTGAAACACTTCATTGCAGTACCAGAGCTTCCATCCTAAAAATGTACCTGATAATATACTTCTGGTGCCATTCCTGAGACTGCAAAGCCTTTTGTCTATGCTGACAGTTTCAAGTACAAGCTGAGGATACAATGTGCCATTTTTTAGCTAAAGGTTATCTGTTTGGGGGTCCTTAAAAAAGATTATAAAAGAGAATATTTTGCACAGCAATATTTCTTATAACAATCAAAGAAGGAATCGATGGTATCAACATTTGTATGTGTTACTATATTCTGATAAATAATCATTTTTCATTTTTATCAGACAAAAAGTATACCTGTTACAGAAAATAAATCTTGCAAGAAAACAATTTAATTGATATGAATCAATCCAAACAAAGAAAACTTACAGAAAGAAATTTCACTAGCCCACAATTTGAAGAGAGGCCAAGGCCAAAATTTGCAGTACTTTTTTAAAAATATTTATTAAATTATTCAAATACTTTCAGGAATACCATGAATGAAAAGCATATAGCTGAAGTACATCAACAGGAATATTATATAACAAAAAAGAAAAATATATTAATAGCCATTCATTAGACCACAAACAATAGGAAAAATACAAGAGGCCCCAGGAAATCACAAAAAAGTAAATGTATACTCCTTATAAAAAAGAAGAAATAAACAGATCAAAGCATTGCGAGACTTATGCATCAGCCGCATGGGAGACTGAAGCAACCACAGGTTCCTCCCTGGCTACCAAAACCTTCAGCAACTGGCAGGGCTCAAAAAACAGAAACATTTTCTCTTTATAGGTAACATGACATTGAGCAGGAAATTTTAACAAAAGAGACCTGCCAAGGGAGAGGACACTGGGTTTAAGTCCCAGGAATTCCTTCCTCCTCAGCTGGGTATCCCTAGTAAGATCTGGGTAAATACGAACATAAGAGCCCATAAACCTCTTACTGAAATTCCTGTAATAAGATCTAAGAATTAACGATTTATCAGATTCCAGTGCCAAAGTAACAAGGAGAGTAAAATGAGCCATAATCAGCTCCAGAGAACTTTCCAGAAACCCTGTCAGGTCTCCAGTCTCTGAAGGATTTCCAAGACTAATTCCCTGATTATCCTGCCCAACTGAAAGATATTAAACCCTTATCAAAGATGGTAGGTCATCCCGGGAGATCTTCAAGACCTCCTGGAAGTATCTGCAAACCATCTCCATAGATGGCTGCAAGGGAGATCTAGGAAAGTTAAAAAGTCTCAAATTGTTCTTCCGGACTTGATTCTCAAGATATTCCAGCTTCCTAGAAGTCACAGTCCTATCCTTCAGCTGGGCAATGTGCAATCTCTGAAGTTGCTCAAGATCTTCTTCCAGACGGACCATTTTCCCCTCCTGTTCCTTTTGCACTCTGGACATCTCTTGAAAATGACATCTAAGTGAATTAGTCTCAGTACTTACAACTGCAGGAACAGACAAAAGGGAAGAATTCATGGTCGAAATAGCATCCCACAGCACCTCCAAAGTGACCAATACACCAACACTCGGAGTGGACATAGCTCCAGGACCAACAGGTAGCCGATTAGCGTCCAAAACAAATGTGCTTGCTGTTGTTTCCAACTCCCCATTTGGTCCATGGAGCTGAGCTGTGTAGGCAGGGTCCACTTTTGTAGGTGGACCCTGCCTACAGCTGGTACCACCGATGAGCCCGCTTCACTTCCCTGCATCAGTGTGCTAATCAGCAAGCCAGAGGGAAGCACTTCATTGGCTGCCACAACACTTCCAGAGCATGGAGGGGGGATCCACGATTCAGGGGACCTGACGTGCTCGGGTCTGCAGCGTGAAGTTCCCGCTGACCTGCCGAAGATGCCACTCCTGCATCCGGTACAGCAAAGCTACATGCGTGCAGAGTTCTCTGTCTGGCGATGATAAAAACAGCCTCACCTGAGGGTAGGGAGGCTTGCTTGCACTTCTTCTGCCCCATTTCCACTCTATGAAGCACAAAGAACCACCAAAATAGAGCCACGCTTACAGGAGCCAGCTCAACCGATGCAGCACACTGCCGCCATCTTGCCTCCTGTCCTACAGTAATATTTTCAACATAGGAAATAGACAAATGGGTGGTGCGATAAAATCCTTTTAATCCAATCTATACTGCTCCATTTTCTCTATGGAGCAGCTCCTGGAATTAGAGGGACCTGTTCTGAAATGTTCTAAATTCTTATTCGTAATAAATTGTGTAAGATGACTTGGCTCAAGGAAGGTATCACCAACACCTTGATGTTTATTCAAGCATTTTCATAGATATGATAGAAAAAACAACTCATCTAATTGCTGAACCTTAAGCTTTAATAACAAAAATAGTTGCATACATTTTTGAGTTAACTTTGAAACATTTGGGAATATTCTGATACACGAGCCCATAAACAACTCATCCTTGATCTTAAAAAATAATCTCAAAAGTCAGTGAGTTGGAAAGAGATGCCACCACCTCTTTCTTCTTAGCCATGGGCAGATAGAAAACTCTAGAAAGTGGAGGTAATGATTCTTGAGGAATTTTCAGAATTGACATAACATACCTTTAAACAGTTCTCAAGGAGAAATAGTAGGAAAACATGGAAAGTTTAAAAGTCTGAGATTCCTCTTCCTAAAAGAGTTCTCCAAATTTATGACACACCAGATATCATTAACCAAGTGCCTGATAGCACAGTCAGGTCACAACATTTAGATTCCACTTGAATGACTCTTGTTTGCAGTAAAGCCATATCTTGCCGCTGCTGATCTAAAACTTGAGCAGAACATGATAAATGCTCTTGTACTGAGGGAAATTAAGAGGGCAAAGTCACCCCTGCAGTGCATAACCCATTCCATGGTGTTTCAAAATTAAACTGAGAAGGTCTCACCAATAATGTTTTTGGCTGTACAGGTTAAGTAGGTCTGAATTTTCCTCTGAGCCAGGTGTAAAGGTATAGTCACCAAAACAGCCATACCATTGACCCGGACTCCAGCGCTTTCAGTTGCCTCTGACATAGATAGAAGCACAAAGGAAGCTGGCTTCTTCTGCAGGGACATGCCGGCAAAGACCTGTTCTTCTTTGGCCTGTGCCTCTGCCTCCAATATCCCCCATGCCCTACTCCAAAGGCTGAGCTAGGGGGTATCTGATCATGCTCCAAGGAACGCTGAGAGCCTCCTTCTGCTCCCATATCCTCCAGGGAGCTCAACAGAGGATTAAATGCACTGCCATACCAAACATATCTATTAATCGGCCCCTTGACTGGCAGCAATTGTTTGACTGCCGTTTGTTGTTTAAACTTTCTCCTATGCAGCAGCCAGACAAGCAGGAAAAAAGAAGGAATGCAACAGTATCACCACATGGTCAGCATGATAATAAAGGCTATTAAAAATTACTGGCATATACTGCAAATTGATATTTTTTTTCTTCAACCCCATGCTATACTTTTAATTGAGGTAAATCCATAAGACCATCAGTGTTATCAGCTGTCTTCTGAACGTTGCTTCTACAAATAATGTCCTGCATAATTAATCTTGTGGACAATTGTAGGGGTAACTTTATAACTGGGAACCTGGGTTAATGGGTTCAAGACACAAGCACCGATGAATCTTTAAGAAATACTAGCACAAATCCTGCAGAAATCTCCATTCCACTGCTAGGGGCGAAGCTACAGTACCTTATTTGAGAGTTCACTGGACTGTTCACTAAAGTCCTACATCCACAAAATAAAAGCAAATCTCTTCTGGAACACATTTTCAAATCCCCTATTTCATTGCAGTATGGGCCATTATTTTTGCAGGGCACACTCTGTAAAGGCTAGGGTCTTCCTTGAGAATCTACAGTATGAAAAGTCTACTAGCTGCATTATCTGGAAGATGGATTCTGGGATGGAGAGTTGCATAAACTGTGAGGCCCTGGGTGATCCTTCACTCCTTCTCTTCACAAAAATACTCCACACACTGAGTTGTTTTCCAAACAGACAGCAATTTTTACTGAAATCCAAAAATCAACAAACAGTACAAAAAAAGAAGAAGAAAAATGAGCCAATATTTTAATTTTGCAACTGGTGTTTTTTTAAAATGTCAATTGTGCCATTTAAATACCTCAGGGGGGACAGTCAAAGGGATTCACATCCCAGCGGCAGTCAAAAATCCCCTTACCCAGGATATTCAGCGCCACTAACATGGTTATTGTTGCTGAATATCCACAGGTGTCTCTGATACACACCCTGTTGCTAGCTGGCTAATACTGGGGCATTCGGGGGGGGAGGGGGAACAGGGGCGGCACCCAGCCATAACCAGGCTGTGGCTCAATATCACCGCTGCCTAGTTATGGCTAAGTGGCAAAAGTAAAGTGCAGCAAAGGCTGGCCTTAGTTTCGCTGCGGAAGCTGACCGGGTAGTGGCTGAATCTCGCTGCTGCCTGATTAGCTTCCTGGCAATCTGAGCAACCCGGACATTCAATGCTGGGGCTGGATATGGCCCCAGCATTGAATATCTGGATTTAAAGTTCAGTGGCAATGGCTAGCCTCCGCTGCTAAATATCGCACCCCCCCCCCCCCTTCATGTATATTCAATGCCCCTATCCCCAGGAGCAGCAGAATTATATAGCAGTGACCACTGGCATTATTCAGATAGCGATACACCAAGTATATGCTCAAACTATAACCTCTGGAAAAAATGAAACAGAGTGTCCGGCACCAAGGTCTCAGTATAAAACTTCGCAGCACTTCGTTAGATTTTGAAAACTCATAATCAGACTCTTAGCTGCTGTTCACATCAATGACCCTTAAACAGTGCCGTATTCATTGTTTCATGATCAGTTAATGCTCAAATGAAGTATTTTTTCCATAGTGTTATGTGAGCGACTTTTTGCACATGTTTTGTATTTTGTATTTTGAAGAATATATTTTTATAAGAAAAGAAGAAAAGTATGGAAAAAATACTTCATTTGAGCATTAACTGATCATGAAACAATGAATACGGCACTGTTTAAGGGTCATTGATGTGAACAGCAGCTAAGAGTCTGATTATGAGTTTTCAAAATCTAACGAAGTGCTGCGAAGTTTTATACTGAGACCTTGGTGCCGGACACTCTGTTTCATTTTTTCCAGAGGTTATAGTTTCAGCATATACTTGGTGTATCGTTTTCAGTGGAAATAGGCTCAACAGAGATTGCCCACGTTTAGTAGATTATTCAGATAGCGGCAATACTGAGTTGGTATCTGTAAAGCTGAGTGATTCATGGTAGGACAGATTCTTTGCAGTCCTACTTAAACCTCTTAGAGACAATAGCTGAATATCACTGCTGTCTATATCATTGGGTGGAATGTCATCACATACACTAGCTCTACCTTGCATTCGGGGGTAATTTTATAAGGAGCCATCTAGATTTAGATGACAGGAACACATGTAAATCCAAGCATTTTAGTCATGCATGTGACTAAGTGGCCACTTCCGAATGTATAAATGACCTTTTATAAAACGCGAACTAGCATAAAAGTATGTACATTTTTGCATCATGTGTATTTCCACTGTGGGAATACACATGGGCAGGGTCTGGGTTGAGCATATGTAGACCATGCAAGTACAGTTGTAGTCAACATTATCGGCACCCTTGCATTTTAGGTATGTTGTTGTGTACAATATCTTGAGAAATAATTGGAAATACTCCAACTGTCATTATAATATTTTAATAGTATGTTCAAAAGTATACAACAACAACAAACAAGATGTCTGTGCAACTTAGACATAGCAATTTTTTAGAAAAAAAATGACCTGGACAGGATTAATGGCTTCTTTCACAAATATTTGGTTGTGCAATCCTTTGCAGTGATGACAGCCTCCAAATGTTTCTTGTAGCAATCTATAAGTTTCATACATCTGTCTGCTGGTAGTTTCTCCCACTCTTCAACTGCAATTTGTTTCAGCTCATGAATGTTTCCAGGATTCCTTTTACCAATGGCAGATTTCAGCTCTTTCCAAAGGTTCTCGGTTGGACTGAGATCAGGACTCAATATTGGCCAGTTTAAAACAGTGTATTTGTTCCTTTTTAACCATTCTTTTGTACTTTTGGATTTATGTTTTGCATCATTGTCCTGCTGGAGGACCCATGACCTTCAACCCAGGACTAGCTTTCTGACACTAGGTAACACATTTTGTTCCAAATTCCTTGGTAGTCCTCTGACTTCATGATTCTTTTAATGTGTTCCAAGCCTTAAATTTCTTAAGCAGCAAAACATACTGGAACCTCCACCACAACATTATGGAACCTCCACCATATATAACTGTAGGAAGGGTGTTTTTTCCTTATACCCTTCATTTCTTCACCTGTAAATGTATCACAAGTCAGTCCAAACACCAAAAGCACAATACACTCGCAGAGAAATCCAACATACCAAGTCCAGAGAGAGATAACAAAATCATAAGTTTATTGAGACCAATAAGCATCAATCACCCGACAGTAGAGTCCTTCTGACTTTCACCCATGAAATCCTTCTTTGTTTAGTGCATGGCATTTGGTGTGGGTTGAAACCACCACTTCAGATTGCTTCAAAGACTTGCAAGATGACAAATTGGTTTGTGTATTACCATTTTCTGTAATGCCTTCCCAAGTGGCACAGCTCATCTGATCCCATTGGTACACCCTGCAGGTACATGACATTTTCACTGCAAACCTCCCTTGTTTTTGTCTTTAGAAGCAACTAGTTGGTAGGTGGGGCAGCAAACCCTGTTGAAAGGATCCATATGGCTTCCGGTAGCTGTCAGTGTTGTAACACTATTGAGGGAGCTTGTTGGACCATTCCCATTACCCAGAGATCTTATACGGCTTTTCAATCAACTACATACACTTCACAGTATGTGATAGTTGTGATTATCTGCCCGTGTCCAATATTGCATGTGGAAGCACCATTCGCTCGATGCTCAAGCGCCTTAATGAACATCATAGCAGAATTTCTACTGGCAATCTTTTGGCATCTATGAAATCTCATTTCATTGAAAATAATCATCAGGCTAATGAGTTTAGATGTAGGATTATTTATCAGATACAAAGTGGAGTGGTGGGGATCTCGTACATAGACTTGAATTACATCAAGCAGCAGTGGGGTTTTCAATTAGCTTCATTAGAACCAGAAGGGCTAAATAATGAAATTGGAGTTCTATGATGTGATTGGTTGTATTTAGTACACCCTTTATGGTATGATGTGTTTTCCAGTAGGGCACTATAGCTATTAGTTTAGTTTTCTTTGAAGTGATTTCTCCTGAAGCAAAGCTTTGTTAAGCCTGAAACATGAACATAAGAACATAAGATATGCCATACTTGGTTAGACCAAGGTCCATCAAGCCCAGTATCCTGTTTCCAACATTGGCCAATCTAGGTCAACAATACCTAGCAGCTTCCTCAAAAGACACAGGTTGCACAATGCTTGTATTGGGTCAAACATTGATATCCTGGGTCCCTTTTTAATAATGGTTTATGGACCTTTCCTCCAGGAACTTGTCCAAACCTTTTTTAAACCCAGCTACACTAACAGCCTTTATTACATCCTCTGGTAACAAATTCCAGAGTTTGATTGCACGTTGCACTCATTTGTCTTAAATAGTTTACCCTGTAGCTTCATTGCATGTCCCCTAGTCTTTCTATATTCTGATAATGTACACAATCAATCTAAGTTTACCCGTTCCACTCCGTTCATTAATTTATAGACTTCTATCATATCTCCCCTGAGCCGTCACTCTTCCAGGTTAAAGAGCTCTAACCTTTTTAGACTTTCTTCATAGGGTTATGCTTCCTTCCCCTTTACCATTTTGGTGGCTCTTCTCTGAACCGTTTCTAATAACTCTATATCCCTTTTAATATACGGTGACCAGAATTGCACACAATATTCAAGGTGTGGTCGCACCATGGAATGATACAGAGGCATTATAATATCCTTCATTTTATTTTCCATTCCTTTCCTTATGATACCTAGCATTCTATTTGCTCTCTTGGTCGCCGCTGCACACTGGGCTAAGGTTTTTAACATGTTGTCCACAACGACACCTAAATCTTTTTCCTGGGTGGTGGTTCCTAATGTGGAACCTTGCATCGTGTAACCATAGTTTGGGTTGTTCTTCCCTAGGTGCATAACTTTGCACTTGTCCACATTAAATTTCATCTGCTATTTTGATGCCCAGTCTTCCAATTTATCAAGATCCTCTTGCAATTTTCCAGAATCCTCATGGGTTTTAACAACTTGAAAAAGTTTTGTGTCATCTGCAAATTTGATAACCTCACTCGTTATTCCCTTTTCCAGGTCATTTATGACTATGTCAAAAGCAGCAGACCCAGCACAGATCCCTGGGGCTGGGGTACACCACTATTCACCTTTCTCCATTGGGAAAATTGGCCAAGTAGCCCTACCCTCTGCTTTCTATCTTTTAACCAGTTCCTGATCCACAATAGTACACTGCCTCCTATCCCATGACTCTTTAGTTTTGCCAAAAGTCTCTGATGAGGGACCTTATCAAACGCTTTCTGAAAATCCAGATATACTATATCAACTGACTCAACTTTGTCTACCTGTTTATTCACAGATTAGTAAGACAAGATCCTCCTTATCTAAAGCCATGTTGGCGGTCTCCCATTAAGCCATACTAAACACCAAGCGGCCGTGTTTTGTGAATGATAAAAGTTACCAACTTCAACAGAAATTTATTCAACAGTTCACTTAAGTATCACTATTCAGCAGATTTACTTGTGTCACTCCTGAAGCCTCAGAAAATTGCCCACATAGCACTGTATCATGAACAAACTTTGTATACGTTTCTTAAATGTGCAAGGGCATCACATCAACGGCTTGTAGGAGTATTAAAGAACCCTTAAAACTGTAGCCAGTGGTTCAATAAGAAAAAATGAAAACTTAGCTCAATGAATATTGTAGTCTGTCTCAGGCTTCACAGTTCTCCGGGTCTTTTTCTTCTTTTTCTCTTTTATTCAAAAATTGATTTTTACAACTTGCCAAAACCTTATATATCAAAGGAAAGGCAACGTCCCAACGCCAATGTTGAAGGCACCCATGCGTTTCTCCACTCAGGGTTTATCAAAGGACCAGGTTAGAAAAGAATCTGATGGTATCGCAGCTCACAAACTTAAACCTTCTGATCACCCGTGTCTTCTTCGGGCAGGCTAAGAACGCCGCGTTAATACTCCTACAAGCCATTGATGTGATGCCCTTGCACATTTAAGAAACGTATACAAAGTTTCTTCATGATACAGTGCTATGTGGGCAATTTTCTGAGGCTTAAGGAGTGACACAAGTAAATCTGCTGAATAGTGATACTTAAGTGAACTGTTGAATGAATTTCTGTTGAAGTTGGTCCCATTAAGCCATGACTATCTACATGTTCAGCAATTTTGTTCTTTATGATGGTTTCTACCATTTTTCCCGGTACTGAGGTCAGGATCACCGGTCTGTAGATTCCTGAATCACCCCTAGAACCTTTTTTAAAAATTGGCGTTACATTGGCCATCCTCCAATCTTCAGGTATTACAGATGATTTTAATGATAGTTCACAGATTACTAATAACAGGTCTGGAATCTCATATTTCAGTACTTTCAACACCCTTGGATGTATATCATCTGGTCCAGGTGATTTGCTACTCTTCAGTTTATCAAATAGCTGTAATACATCTCCCCGATGTATCTATATTTCCTTCAATTCTTCCGCACCTTTAAATACCACTTCAGTCATGGGTAACATCCCTACATCTTCCTCAGTAAAGACTGAAGTAAAGAATTCATCCAGTCTCATCTAATGGACCAACTGACTCTCTCACAGGTTTTTTGCTATGAATGTACTTGAAAAAGTCTTTTTTATGCATTTGTGCTTCGGCAGCAAACTTCTTCTCAAATTCTCCCTTTGCCGGCCTTATCAGTGCCTTGCATTTAACTAGCCAGTGCTTGTGCTGTTTCCAGTTTTCGTCATTTGGCTCTTTTTCCATTTCCTGAAAGATGCTTTTTTGGCAAAAACAGCCTCTCTGACCTCACCTTTAAACTATACTGGCAGTTTTTTGGACTTCCTTCCACTTTTCTTAAAGCATGGAATACAGCTGGTCTGGGCTTCCAAGATAGTATTTTTCAACATCACCCAAGCTTGATCTAAGTCTTTAACCTTTGCAACTGCTCCTTTTAGTTTTTTCTTAACTATTTTCCTTATTTTATCATAGTCTCCCTTTTGAAAGTTAAAAGATAGTACTGTGGATTTCCTTACCATCCCTCTTCCACTAATTAAATCAAACGCGATCATGCTATGATCACTATTGCCAAATGGCTCCAACACCCTTATCTCTTGCACCAGATCTGGTGTTCCACTAAGGACTAGGTCCAATATGGCTTCCCCTCTGGTCGGTTCATGAACCAGCTGCTCCAAGAAGCAATCATTTATTTCATCTAGGAACTTTATCTCCCTAGCATGTCCTGCCTTGACACTGACCCAGTTGATACTGGGATAATTGAAATCACCCATTATTATTACTGTGCTGTAACTTTTGTTAGTTTCCTTGATTTCTTGGAGCATTTCATCATCCATTTTTCATTCTGGCCAGGTGGTTGATAGTACAACCCCACTGCAATTGCCTTCCCCTTTGTACATGGAAGTTCAATCCATAGAGATTCTACAGCAAATTTTGTTTCCTACAAAACTTTAATCCTTTCTGACTCAATGCCCTTTCTAATAGAGCACAACCCATCCACCAATTTAATCAGTTCTATCATTACGATATAGTTTGTACCGAGGTATCACAGTGTCTCACAGTGTCTCACTGGTTGTCTTCCTTCGACCATATCTCTGAGATTCCAATCATATCTAACCTCTCATTTAGTGCTATATATTCTAACTCTCCCATCTTATTTTTTGGATGTCTAGCATTTGTGTACAAGCATTTTAGAGATTGTATTTTATTCATATTAATCTGGCTATTTGTAGGCATGGGTAATTTGGAATCTTTAAGCTCTGTCTGCTCCATACTCAAGGGCATTTGGGCTACTTTACTCTTTTTTGGAGCCTCTCTGCTTTTGGTAGTATCCATCAAGGATACATTCTTCTGAACCATGCGCTCTTGGGCGACTGTTGGCTTTCCCCTATTATCTAGTTTAAAAGCTGCTCTATCTCCTTTTTAAAGTTTAATGCCAGCAGCCTGGTTCCATCCCAGAATCATGTCTGGTTTTATTGATGTCTTCTATTTAAGCTAAGTATATAATCTATTCATTATTACACAATTTGATGAATTTGTGATTAAATATTTATGACATTTGTGTTGTAAAGATAGTGGTTCATGGATGAGACCGATGAATGATATGGTTGAGACAAGTTATTAGAGAGTTTTCCTCTTTTTAAATCCCTGGATTAAATCTGAAGGTTTCTTCATGTTCTCACTTATACTATTTTTTATTCATTTCTCTAGATGATATTTGCAGCTGTATGTATCTATAAAGACACATAAAAAGTGTGACAGAGAGTATAATTGTGGTTGGAATAATCATGTCCTGGCAATGTCCCAGTTTTTATACTATTTCCTTTTTTAATTGGTCTTTTTATATTTGATTCTTTTATGTGTCAAATATGTGTGCATATAGTATGCATAACTGCAAAAAGTGGGTGTTGTAATTTACACCCACTCTAGGGTTGATGTAAGAGAATGTTTCTTAACTTAAGGCACGTTCTCTGCCACTTACGCTAAAATTTTATAAAGCCAGGTATGCGTCTATTTGACTTTATAAATTAGACATAAAATACATGTGTGAAAATGTGCACTAACCATGCAGAGCTTCATAAAATTGCCCTCTATAACCGGGATGGCCAGCGACAATTTTCAGCAGCACTATTCTTATAGTGCTGCTGAAAACTGACAAGATGAGGGCTTTATCAGTTTAGCAGTTGCTAAGCCCACCGGACAATGAAGATTTTGCCTCCTGAACACTTTTGGGTGTATCTTAGGGATTTTGGGTAACTGATCACGAAAATCACCTTGAAAGTTTGCTTTCTTGCACCGTTTTTTTGCAATCACCTATTTTTGTGATTTCCTCACATATTTTAAGTCTACTCATATGTTGCCTAAGCTGTTTTGTTTAGTCCAGGCATGCCTGGGCATGCACTCAGTGCAGGTTCATAACGTGCAATTGAAAGGTTACTGCTCAGGAATGCGTGGGCATCTTTAGGATGGATGCTGGCAGTACAAGCTATAAAAGCAGCTTTCATACACAGATGCTATGCATGACATTGATATCAGTTTGTTTACTTAACAATAGCATTTACATGTGAGCTTCTTGTCTAAATGATGATTTGTTACAGCAGAAATGTCTCGTCAATATCATAACAGCAGCAATACATTCTGTTACTCGTCAATATCATAACAGCAGCAATACATTCTGTTACTTTTGTGGTGAGTAAAAGCTTAAGTCTCAAAGACACAGCATGACTGCACTTATTAAGAAAGCATATGAGCTCTACTTCAGTTATAAGGTTGGCGATCAAAACATATCCTGTGCTTGTCACATTTGCTGTGCAGTATGTGCTGTCCATCTCAGTGCTTGGCTCAGAAGTACCTGGAAGTCAATGCCATTTGCAGTCCTGATGATATGGCGAGAACAGAAGAATCACGTGATGGACTGTTACTTCTGTCTGACTAATATATCTGGCTTCTGCTAAAAATAAGAAATCTATTGAATACCCCAGTCTGCCTTCAGCCATGAAACAAGTGCCACATGACAGCAGTATGCCAGTTCCGAAGCCATCAGAAACATGGAGACTAGATGAGGCAGATGTGTAAAACGACATTTACATCTGATGTGCCTCATCTGATAACATAGTCAGAATTGAATGACCTGGTGAGGAACTTAAGTTTGTCAAAAACAAAAGCTGAACTACTTGATTCAAGATTGTAAGGATGGGGTTTGCTGTCGCCAGGTATGAAAATTTCTGTCTTTCAGACCTGCCAAAAAGATATGAAAAATTTCTTTGAGCAGGTTGACAATCTCTGTTTCTGCACTGACATTGATGGGTTGTTCATGGCTTTGAGTGGTGAGCATGACCCACAACAATGGAGCCTTTTTATCGATTTATCACTTTTAAGCCTGAAAGTTGTCTTGTCCACCCTTCAATACCAGTTGCCTATGCAGCAAACATAAAGGAAACCTACAAAAACATGGAACTGTTATTGAAACACATACAGCACAATGACTGCAACTGGAACATCTGAGGTGACCTAAAAATAGTAGCACTGCTACTAGGAATGCAGCTCGGTTATACAAAGTACTATTTAATTTATGAATGGAATTCCCATACTAGAGTCTCATTACATTAAAAAGAACTTGCCCTCCTTAAGCATTTGGTTCCAGGACAGAAAAATGTGGCATATGAACTACTTATTAACACAAGTAAAATATTTTTGCCTCCTCTTTATATAAAACTCGGACTGATGAAAAACTTTGTGAAAGTGATGAACAAGGAAGGTGAAGCATTTCGATATTTGAGACATAGCCTTTCAATTTACCCCCTTGCAGCTTCATGTTATGCCCTCTAGTTTTACAGCTTCCCCGTCTTTGGCAGAGGTTTGTTTGTTCATTATTTCTCTTTAAGTATTTAAAGGTATGAATCATAACTCCCCTATCCCTCCTCTCCTACAGAGTGTACATATTTAGATCTTCAAGTCTCTTCTCATAAGGCTTCTGATGCAGGCTCCAAATCATTTTGGTCACCTTCCTCTGAACAGTTTCCAGTCTTTTTACATCCTTTTGGAGACCATATCTTGCAATCCCTGCTATTCGTGCCTTCATCCTTGCCTCGACTAACTTCCCTGCCGGTTGTGTGGGGAAGATAGACAGGGGTGGGGAAGGGGCAGCTTGGGAGGGGAGTCTGGACGGAGTCTGGGCAGTCTCCGACCCTGGATGTACAGGGCTTATTCTAATGTTCAGACTGGACGTACAGAGGGGATCGACATCCGGGACAGAATTGGGTCCTTAAAGTATATAGAGGAGGTCACATGATGTGATGAGAGCAGACAGGTATGCATGATCTGCTCTTTGGGACCTCCTCTACTATTTTTTCCATCATCATTGGTCTAAGTTCATGGTTGTTTTGGGGATACTGGGTGTTGGTGACAGTGCAGCCCAGTGTGACACCTTGCTCAAAAATCAGCAGTGAATGGCAGTGAAATCAGTATGTAAAGTGTGAGATAAGCTGCCAGGAGGCAAGGTGGTGGTCGGCCTAGTAGCAGGGCCCAGGTCGCCTGCAAAGGATGTGCTTGTAGAGGAAGTGATGGAATCTGTGGTGGCTGCCATCTCTGGAAAATTTGATATGGTCTTCACCAAATTAGAGGAGGTTTTGCAGGCCATTGAAGGCTTTGGTAAGTGGTTGATTGAGGATGAACAATGAATAGGATGGGTGGAAGAATAAAATGTTGGCACTGCCACGGCCCAGAAGGAACTGAAAGATTTGGTGGTACATCAAAATGAAAAACTGGATGAACTTGAGAACCAGAGCCACCAAAATAACCTCCGATTTGTGGGCATTTCTGAATTGGTGAAGGATGGTGAGCTAAGGAGGTTTCTAGAGACATTAACTTTGACCCTGAGATCGGATTTGCAGCCCCCTAATCATTGAATGGGCTCATTGTTTGGGAATACGCAGGAAGACTGATGCCCACCCACATGTGGTCATCGCTCATTTTTTGAACTATATTCAGAAAGACAAAGTACTGCGAGCTGCCAAACAACAGGAGACTCAACCAATGCATCAAGGATCCTGGATCCTCACATTTCAGAACTACTCCATACAGCTGGTGCAAAGTAAGAAGGCCTTCTTCTTGGCATATCGGTGCTTGTTTGAGGCCAAGGAGCATTTTACACTGCAATACCCAGCGTGAGTGAGGATTTCTCATAATGGAGCTGTACAGGATTTTACTGAGGCGGCAGCAACATTGTGATTTATGGACATGCTATCAGTGCTGGGGAGTTCACCCTCACTGCCATGATGCTCAAGGATTGCAACATGGGTGTCAGGTGACTCTGGACTTGGAACTATGCACAGTGATTGATAACAGTGGGCACAGCCCCATATGATTTGAGATCCGTTTAAGGATACCCTGGTGAATACTATCTATGCTGGTGTTGGCCAGCATCCTCATTGAACTCATGCAGAGATACTTAGCTACTTTGCAGTCACCTAACATCATACTGTAGGTGTGACTGGTTGCTATGGCTGATGGACCTTCCCTACATGGAGTGTCAACTTATGTGTTATTCCATGAACTCCATAGAGACATATTGTATAAATTAGCCTGGGTGGATATGCCTCTGATCTACTGAGGTGGAGTAGCCCGTAGCTTTGCAGGATGACCCATTCACATGCCTCTTTTTTGCCCTGGCAATGACTGAGGGGCATGTTTATTAAATATTAATGTGCGTTGAGTGCCACTGCACCAAAAGAAATAAATGGGTGTTGCAATACTATTTGCATCGGCTGTGAGGATAAAGAGACTACCAGATTTCTACATTACTGTACTCTAGTGTCAACTGCCAGGAGCATAAGGAAGTACAGTACTATACACCCTGCTCATTTAGAACTCATAGCAAACCCACCATATCATAACAGCACTACCAGGGCTCACAAAGCACCAAACCCTACCTATCAAAAGGCAACACTGCAAATATTAAACCAGAACATCTCAGAGAATACCAATAAATCTCCTACTGGAGAAAGAGAACAAGTGGGACTGTCACATAGAAACTACAAGAACAGAGTACTGCAGCACATGCAAAATATAGTCTGTCACCAAACACAGAACAAGGGATCACAATCCATCCTCAATACCCACATATTCTCCCAATACTCAGCCAATCATAGATTTTTCTTCCCTCCCACACAAAATATCTGTTCCCCTCTCCATCCTCACTCCCCCAGCTTCTTTTTTTCTCCTGCCAGTTTCAGCCCCACCCCACCCCCTTCTGGCCCTCCCCCAGCATCCACTCCCTTCCAGTTCCATTTGCCCATCCCCTCATTTCAGCCCATTTCCAGTCCTAACCCCCAGTATCAATTCTCCTTCATTCCCTCCCAGCATCTGCTCCCTTCCAGTCCCAATACCCCATCACCCACCCCCAGGCTATTTCCAATCCTAAACCCCAGTATCAGTCCTCCTCCAGTCCCTCCCAGCATCAGCTTCCCTCCAGTCCCCCAGCATCAGCCCATTTCCAGTCCAAACCTCCCAGTATCAGTAACCTTCCAGTCCCAGTCCCCCATCCTAAGGCCATTTCCAGTCCTAAACCCCCAGTATCAGTTCTCTTCCAGTCCCTCCCAGCCTCCGCTCCCTTTCAATCCTGGTCCCCCATCCCCCAACATCAGCCCTTTCCCAGTCCTAGCCCCTCATTCCCATTCTAGTCCTTAGTCCTCCCTGTTCCATTCTAGCCCCCAATTCCCCCTTGTTCCTGTTCCCATTCTAGCCCCCAGTCCCCCCCCCCCAGCCACACACCAAAAGGGGCCCCATGTCTGACCAGCTTCAGAGGGAACCAGGGAGACCTATAGCCCCAGCTCAACTCTTTAACAGCCGCAGGAGTAAAGAGCGGCATTTGCCTTCTCTCCCATGGTTGTGATAGAAAGGAACCTGCCGGTACGCTAATTGCTGGGAAGTTAAATGGCGGTGCCCTTTTAACCTCCCGGCACCAAGCACACTAGCACAATGGACGGGCCGGCCCTGCCTAAATGCATAGCTCACAGTTGCCCCCTTGACTTTCTGATGCCAGTAGAACGGCAGCTTAGGAGTATGCAACCCAAAACTTTCCATTTTGTTTCATTTCATTTTTTTAATCTCATATCATTGCTGAACAGTGCGCGCTGTTGTATAATAAGGCACACTCTCGAAAAAGAGTATGCATTATTTATCAATAGTGTGCATCCACATGAAAGAATGTATGCTATCGATGGGACTATTTCACCAAGATCCTGGCTTTTGTTTGAAATGAAAACACATCCTTATTGCAGCCCATGTTGCCTCCTCTGCTTCTTGGACAATGCCCAGTCCTTCTGCACAAACCCTGTAACTCCTGGAGGATGGGCAGTCTTGAGGATGGGCAGCTACTGTACATCACTCAAAATGCTTCACATAATTAGGAACCTTCTGTCTGAAACATTCCCATTGATAACATATAGACACATTTCTCTTAGTAAAACCCAGGAATCCCTGCATAGACAAAATAAAATAAAACAACAAACAAAACAAAATAAAAAAATTAAGTGCACACCCCTGGTGTTCATCGAACTAACATGAAAGAGAAGCTCTTTGGAATGCCCAGCAATTTGTTCTAGAATTGCTATTCTGCAATGGAATGTCGCAGCCTAACCTGGCACTGGTGTGCAGCCTCTGTGCAAGTCTCTGTATTCCCTATGCAATTCAGAATACAATCAAGTCATGGCATTTTACTATTTATCAATATCATTAGCATTCTGTGAATACACCATAGTTATTTTTATTGGACATCTCAGTTGGAAATGATGTGCCTACTGGAAACGTTGAAAACCTATAGAAACATATTTTTGACAGGTTCGCCGTCTAGATCTTCAGACTTCACAGAAATCTCGGTGACCACAAAGACTGAAATGTGCTTAAACTGCTTTTTCTCTCCTAATCTGTCTTCTGTTTTGAAACTAAACTCTGCTTACCTTGCAGTTTTATTAAAGTGTAAAACCTTTCATTTCAAAAGTTATGTAAAGCAGCAAGACATAAACCTTGATAGAGAAAAAGTTCTTTATGCAATGTCGCTTTATCTGAAAACATTCTTATATGAGAAAAGCCCTAAGGGCTTCAGCTTGTGTTCTGTTATTTAAAAAAAAAATCTATTATCTGAACATATTCTAATACTCATAGTTCCACTCTGGAAAAATGTCTAATATCTAAAACATAGGGGGAACTACCATTACCCGGAAATATCCACTATTTGGAACAATCATAGCCCCAGCTCTTTTTGGATATAAAGTGCTCTCCTTTAGTTCATCCTCTGTAGATGCTTCAATTGTTTGGTCTGCAGTCATAGGAAGGAGAGAGGGGGGAAGGACTGAGATGCCTGTGCATGTTGGCTAGGACCACAGCCTCAGCCCTATCCCTACCAGCATACAGGTGTTGGGCTAAGAAACAGCAGGGGCTTTGGAGAGCAGAGATGCAGACACTGTAGTTTAGTTTAGTTTACCGACAATTTATGGACCATCTTCGGCTGAAAACAACAAAGTTGTTTACAATGACTGCAAAATCAACACACAGAAAACTATAAAGAGCACAACATCAAATAAGAACCTCAACAGTAAACGATTCCAGTGACTGATGCCCTATGGCATTCCAAACAATCGAAAGCTTGCTCAAAAGCAGGGTCTTGATGCATCTTAAATTTAGACAGTGATAGTTCCCCCTTTGGGAAACCAAGCAAGACATTCCAGAATGTAGATGACTAAAAGAAAATAGCTGCCTTACGCATAGCGGTAAGTTGAGAGCATGTAAGAAGAGGCAGAGTTAAGGAATGGCTATGGAGGTCATTTTAGAAGCTGTATTTGTGATTTGCATGTGTGAAAATGCCCACTCAAATGTGCCAAAGACATCCACATCTCAAGGACCTTTTTATACAGGACTATATTTGCACATTTCCAGCACAATCATGTCCATGTTGCATGGGATTGTGATGGAGGCGTGGCTAGGATGGTAATAAAATGTACTGAAATATTCTAAGTAGAAATTCTGCTTCTATGTTCATTAAAGTGCAATCTTTTCTTGCGGCGATTACAAAAAACATATAAAAGACAACAGACATGTGGAGCCCAATTCCAAGATGGGCACGGCCATGCTCCGTGCACGTCCACAGGGAGGACATGCCAATCTGTGCATGATTCTACAAACCTATGTGTGGATGGACATGGTGAAATAGAATATGCTCATGGATGCCACTGGCACCGCAAGTGCAACTGGCTGTGCACAGGGCACCCATGCGTACTATCACAACATCCACGTTCTACCCCTGCCCTGTACGACCCATGCCCCAGCCACATGCAACCCTGAAAACAGGCCCAATCTCATGCAGCTGATACCATGTGCTAACGGATTCATGAAGGAGTCCCCCCCATCCAACCATAACACACATATCAACATGGCAACCAGACAGCCAAACTTCAGCGAGGCTGAAACTCAGCTCCTGGTAACAATTATCCTGGAGGAGGAGGAGACACTCCTGCCCAAGGGCAGAGGCAATCAGCACATGCAGCAGTATGAAGGGACTGGGAATGGATAAGGACCACCCTCGCTCTGTAAATACAAATCAGAACACACAGACACACATGTCAGCAGGGAGAGGTGAGCAGTCCGGGGTAGCACACATGCAGACACAAGCATGCACAAAGTCAGAGAGGAGGGGCATTAAAAGCAAGGACATGCCCTTGGCCAGAACCAGGCATTCTGCACAGCAACAGCAAGGCAGAGACAGAGCTGCCTGCAGCAAGGAACCCTGCAACAAGTGAGAGCCAGATGCATGCAGCCACACATGGAAAGCAGATCAGTGCAGACAGACATAGAAAGATGTGAAAAGCCAGACTGTGCAGACAGCAGCTGTAGAATGTCAACAACAATCACACCAACAAGAATGTTGTACCGGGTCAGATTGGGGACCATCATGATGATTATCTGTGCCAACAGTGGCCAATCCAGGTCACATGTACCTGTCAGCTCCCCAAAAAACACAATGCGTGTCCTGGGGTAAACCATGCATTTATCGGATCCAGTAACCCTGGTGGCCCTGTGGGCATGATTGTAATGCTGCTGTACCGGGCTTCTAGGCCTGACTATTGGTGCCATGAGCCATTCCCACAGGGGGTAACATCTGTCACCTGTGGTGGATGACATGACATCACATAGTTACCATGGAGGGTTGCATGGTGTGGACCAGGGTATTCCATGTGTCAGTGGCGGTGGATCCCTATGTGTGTATATGTGCATCTGTGATGGCTGGTGGCATGGTACGAGTGCCATTGGATAGCATATGTATGCCCCAGTACCCTACGTGTGCATGGAAACCCCAACTAGCAGCAGGAGCGCCAGCTGCTGTTGGGTCTGGGTCATCTGGGTGTACATGTGACAGACCCACCAATCATGCATAGCCAACAGGGCAGCCCCACCTGATGGTTCCGGTGGCATGGGAGTGCCTGTGTCTGCCCCATATCCATTAACAGCAGTGCAGTCCTGGGACATAGGATGCACATTGCCCCCTCAAGGTGGTGGCGGGGCAGCCTGGCACCTGTCTGGCAAGAGCTGGCCATTCACCACATGCCCACCTCCATATGCCCATCCCCACATGCCTGCCCCAGGGTGAGCCCTCCCAAGCCCCCCCCCCCCCACATGGCACACATATCCATCCTAGGCAGATTGCACCCAGTGCATGGACCATCCCCGGCCTCCCAGTGTACTATCCTCCTATGGCAGATTGCATGTCCCTTGACCAGGGTATGTCACCAACTGCTCACCTAGTAGCCAGCCTCCTGCGATGTTGTCCCTCTCAAAGCAGACATAGATGCTTGGCTGGCTCAGGATGTGGGACTCATGGCATGACCCTGGTTATCTGGTTACAATGTCAGTGATCAGACCATGCATATTGCACACCACCTGCATGTTCATGGAGTGGTATGAGCATTAGTTTCTATAGGCAGCCTCAGGTTGACAGGGAAGGGGGTGAAGAGCCATGTGTGTGCCATACATAATCCCAAGCACATATTGGAATGCTGCCACTCAGTGGAAATCCTACATTGTTTGGTGCTGCTGCTACTGTGTGCTGGGAAATGTTATGTTTTGCAGCAGGCTCCACAGTTAGGCATGCAGAAACTGTGTTAGGCACTGTGAGACTGCCGCCTGACTTAGTTCACCTGCCGTCGATAGGACTGCCTGGAATGAGCCAGTTGTGAGGAATGCCAGTGCCATGGTGACCCTCAGATAGACTGATAATGGATTACACCTATGGCTGGTGCTTGCAAAGAGAGGCTCCAGCTGCAGGCACAGGTCATGCATCGCGGCTCAGTTGAAGCAGAACCAGGCAAGACATGCTTCATCTGTCAGGTCTATGTATCTGCACCGCTGCCGCGGGATACATACACCTGGGTGTCTCCTTGCCCCATCCTCCACCTTCTGGTCTGATCCCTGCAGCAGGGCCATCATGTACCATATTCGTATGTCCTCCATGCTTTCCTCTGGAGACCAGCTGGCTGTCCAATGTTTTACTCCCATCGCACACATACTTGTGTTGCTGAGTGTTGCTGAGTGTCCACTCGCAGGCTGCTCGTTACAACATGCGCATGCCCGTACACGTGTAGCGCCATGGGCATTGTTGCATGTGCACATGAAGCCGGCTCCGTACACATGCAAACGGATGGATAGAAAATAGATCTATTGTGATCAGGATCACACATCTGGTGTGCCTGCTCATCACCTAAGTGCACACATCAGTGCTGCTACATATTAATGTGTCATTATCAAAACTTTATCCCACCCAGTATCACACTATCAGAAACATTACATTCAAACATCATCAATCACTAATTAGGGGAGAAAAAGGATCTCAGCACCATTGGGTCAATTGATCCTGGCTATTAAATCTTGGCCATGGATCAACACCATAACATCAATGATCCAAAAAACTCCTACTGATACAAATATCACATCTATATAATATTTTTTTTAATTCATGTATTGCTGTGAACCTGGTATTTTTTCAATTTACTAAAACATTTACTATCCCAACTTATATCAATACCACATCTTATAAAATACAACATTTACGGTTTAACAGAGTACTGATCCTCTCATCTTTTATTAAACACGTGACATGTCTTAAGCACATATCTTATCTATGCGCTGAACCCTCTTTTGTACATTGTTTAACTGAATGCTGAGTCCCAAGCATAGAACATATCTACATGCTAAGCCCTCTAGAACACATAGCTTATCTGAATGTTGAGCCCAATGCCACCAAGGACGCCCAATGCGTTTCACATAGGCTTCCTCAGGGGACCAACAACCATACAATCTCAGCATGCTCATTCAGCAGCTCTCAAGGTACTCATATCCACCGATCAGGATCACCAAACCAATACAGCCTCACACAAACACCTCACCAGCCAGTAACACACAAATGTAGATAAGGATCAGCTTACAGAGTTGGAGAGACGGGTTCTAGCTACCATCAATCCTGCCACAGTAGAGGATGTTGGCCTGCTAGACACCTCACAGCCTTCCCAGGAGCGAAGTACATGGATGGGAAGTGGGTAATGTCCATGCGCCCTGATGTCTGCACTCTTGCAGTGTGCATGTGCCCGCCTGCACCCATCCACCAACACTGCCAGCCTGGTGGGGCAGACAGTGGGTCCAATGCCTAGCACACACCATGTGTTACATGCCATTCTCGAAAGAGAACCCAGACCTCTCCCCACTGACAGACTGTTTTAACGCAGTATCCATCTGGCTCCAAACCCAAAATCTTCGAATTCAGCATAAGAAAACTGAGGTCCTATTCATCACAAGGAATCCAAACTTCATCACACCACCCTGTCTGAAGGTCAAGGAAGCAGAACTTCTTACCAAACCCATGATCAGATACCTTGGAGTCACCCTAGACCAGCGACTAGACATGAAGATGCACATAAGCAATACAGCAAGAGCAGTATACCATAAGATCCGATCTCTCAGGCACCTATGCCTCCTGCTAGAACCGGATGACTTCTGGACAATCTATCAAGCATTGATCATACCACACTTTGACTATGCAAATGCCATATTTCAGGGACTCCCTCAATCCACTCTGCACCCGCTACAGCTCGCGATGAACTCTGCAGCAAGAGTTCTTCAGGGAGCATCCAGAAGGGATCACATGACGCTCATCCTGAAACACCTCCACTGGCTCCCCATACAGGGCAGGATCACATTCAAAACCTTACTACTGACTTTCAAAGCCATCAATGGGCTCTCCCACTCATCTATAACAGAGCTCATACAGAGCAACCCCCTAACAGATCCAGAAGATTACTAGCGGTCAACACACTAATAGTCCCAAAAGCAATAACCCAGTGCACCCAGGCAACAGTAAACAGGGCCTTAAAATTCTGTGTGCCTAGATGCTGGAACACCCTCCCACCCAGCATCTGGGTAATCACTGTTCTAGCCTAGTTTAGGAAAGCTTTAAAACATCACCTCTTCCTCTTATATTACCCGGATGACAGTACCACAATAGCCCTATCAACTAGCTAACCAATGCAGTACAAAAGGATTCTTCAATACTAGATTGAAGTATGAAGTACAGATGCAAATAGTTACCCAAGTTTTTGATCCAAGTTCGAGTACCTGTTAATTGTAAACACAGATCAACCAATTGAAATGTGTAAGTTTGTTGTTCCATGTAAACCGCACTGATGTGGAATAGCGCGGCATATAAGAGAATGTAAATAAATAAATAAATAAATAAATGTGTATGTGTCTGTGCTTGGTGGCCTGTGCAAGAGGTACACTGCCACCTGCATGCATGTCTGATGGCCACCTTTCTGGCAGCAGGATGCAGCTGTGGTGGTTTAGTGTGACCCGCCACCATGTACAGCTGGCACATACCCAGTCACCTAGGCAGGTGGTTTAGTGGTACCTTCCACCATGTGCAGCTGGCACTTGCCCAGGTGACTGGATATGTGCCAGCCTGCATATAGTGCTTGCCATTAGATGTGCGGCCATTCTGCCACAGGCCCACTCATGCATGGTCTGTGGTCACTGTTGCTCTGTTTGACCATCCTATGTTGTCTGTGTCCTCATAGTTGCTCCTGCTGGTGGCCTATCCATTGCAGGACCGGTTATGCTTACTGTTGCCATGGATGATGTTGTGGTCCAGGGGTCCCCCGATGGTGATGCTGGGCAGCAGCAACAGCCACCTGATGGACATTTTCCTGCAGACCCGGAGCTTCTAGCACTATCACATCATGACAGGAGTGGCTTGATGATGAGAACTTGGGGGGTTGTACATGCAGGGATGCCACCCAACATCTGGCATAATGAGCAGAGTGGCTACTCGCTCATAGTGCATCATAGCAGACATGATCAGAGCAGTAGCTGGGGATGCTGAAGTGGTGTCTGGTGCTGTAGGAGCAACAGGTCTTGGCCACTGAGCAACTGACGACAGCCACTCAGGGCCTCCACTCCTCCTTGGCCGATGTCCTGCAAGCACTGCACAGGGGCCCTGGCTGAAGGGATCACAGTTCACCACATGCTATTGTTGATGTGTGGCCAATGGAGGAGGGCAGGCAGGTACGTTACAGTGGATCTCCAACCTCGCACACCTCTTCTCATGCATGTCTACCCGCACCAGCTCAGCCAGGCCCCAGCAGGGTCACTACCTGGGCCTCTGCTAGGGCCACCTATGCAGGTGGGTCCTCCATTGGCCAGGGCACAAATGTCCTGGGCCCTGTGCCATCTTGCAGCAGACTATGTATGGTGTTTCCCTTCTATGAGGATATAGGGGAGGGCAGTGACATAGACAATGGGTCCTCTGGGTCCAATGACTCGCAACTATCTATTCCCTGTGACCATGGTGGCCACAGCACAGGTACATGTGCCCTCAGTGTAAAGGAGTCATAGAGCACGGAGCTATGGGGGTGTTGAGTAGAACCTGTATGCGGGTGCGGGCAGGTGGGCAGACTGGCCTGTGGATGGGTACACACTGAAGGGAGCCCAGCAGGGGTAGGCTTCAGCATGGGTACGTGGGGTGGGTGTGCGTGTGTCTCTGTATGGTGAATAGGCATACCTTCTTGGTGTAGGGGTGGTAAGGAGTTTGAGGGGGCCTACAGCTTTGTCGCTTGCAACATAATGGGGTAGGGTGGATGGGGGGTGCATACTGCACTATAAGTGTCATCAGCAGATAACCATGTTGTGCTGAGAGTCTGATACCATCCATGCTGGACACAGAAGTGCCTCCCTTGCAGTGGTGTGTAGCATTGGCTTGCTGGGCCTTTTCCCTCCCCACCACCTCAGCTGGTGGTTGGGGGACAGGTCCCATCCTCAGCACTTCCAGATTCCACCTGTCCAGGCATGGGCTACAATTGGATTTGGACCAGCCCTCTGTCCTGGATGGGTAGGTCCACTGTATGTGAAGCTGCAGACATCACTCCTCCTCCTACCCTGTGTATCTCCCTTGGTGCCAACTGTGCTGGTCCGAGCATTCATGTGTGCGTGCTGCATTGAGTGCCATTCATCTGTCAGGCTCATTGGCCTATTTACCAGCATGCTGTGGTATGTTGCACATGCCCACATCAGCTGCTGGTGGAATTTGAACCCATAAATGTTGGGAGATATGATAAATTAATGAATGGAGTGGAATGGGTAAACGTAGATTGATAGTTTACGTCATCAGAATATAGAAAGACTAGGAGACATGCAATGAAGCTACAGTGTAACCTATTTAAGACTAATAAGAGAAAATATTTTTTAACTCAATGTGTAATCAAACTCTGGAATTTGTTACCGGAGGATGTAATAAAAGCTGTTAGTGTAGCTGGGTTTAAAAAAGGTTTGGACAAGTTCCTGCAGGAAAGGTCCATAAACCATTATTAAAAGGGACCCAAGATATCACTGCTTGACCCAGTACAAGCATTGTGGAACCTGTGTCTTTTGGGGGAAATTTCTAGGTACTTATGACTTAGATTGGCCACTGTTGGAAACAGGATACTGGGCTTGATGGACCTTGGTCTAACCCAGTGTGGCATATCTTATGTTCTTATGTACTGCTTTTACCATTGTGCTACCAATCCACTCTGTGTTGTGTGTTGCAGCAGGCAGCTATAGCCCACACTGCAAGCAGCATACTTGGCTCAAGGCTGCCTGGCCTCACACCCAGGGGCCAGGTGGGAGGGGGCTGGGGTACCCTGTCTAGTGTCAGCACATACAGCCATGGGACATGACATTCCCTGAGGACAATTTTGTTGGGTGCAGATGGGGATGTGCTGTCTCACAATTCCCATGTGCTTACCAACAGGCATCCTGTGCTCTCCATCACCCTGCCTGCCATGTGTATCTGGTTGGAGGGCCATTGTTTTGCAGTGCTGCAGGCCTGTTCTATTGCTACCTGTGTTATGTTGGTCATCTGTTTGTCCATTTCCGGCTGCCTTTGCACTGTCACAGCCCAGTGGACCCTCAGCCATGACCAGGCCATCCTGCCCTTCTCTGCCAGGGCCTCCATGCTTTTGCAGAAAGAACAACGTTGGATTTTTAAATTAAATACGTTGCATCCTGGCGGTCTAAATGATCACCTTGAATGGACTTTATTTTTCTGAGTTTTGTTTTGATTTTTTGATTTTTGATTTTTTATTTTTTGATTTATTGCTTTTTTGCTGGCACTTTGCGATTGGTATTCAGCAAGGGGTGTATTACTGTGCAGTTCAAAGGGTTTTAAAATAGGGAGTGTCGCTTTTAAATGATGTCATAGTTTGGTAGGTTTTGATTGGTGAGAATGGGGTTATTAGACGCGTCACACGCCGATTTGATATAGCGGGCGGTTGAAGAGAGCTACTGCAAAGTGTTTATTCTGTACGGCGAAGCTCCTGATGAAGCCGGTTTTTACGGCGAAACGAAGGCTTTCGTAGAGCAGAGGTCGTTTGGGGACTACTGTGATTGAGAAGTTTGCTTTGGAGTTGGTTTCCCGCGTCGGAGGCGGCGTTTATGCTGACCCGTTTGTTATCGTGCGTCTGCTTGGGAGGCACAGAACACAGTCGGTGGCAAGACTTCAGTCAGAAACTAAGTTATTTGCATATTATGATGGTGTTATTTATTACACTTTTATAATTTTGATAATTATTTATCTTTGTAGGTTACATCTTGGTTGCCCAGGCTGCGTTCAGCCATATTTATTTATTTATTTAACATCTCTTATATACCGCACTATTGTCATCAGCGCGGTTTACATGAAACAAACATATACATACAGATAACTGTTATGCATTTTACAAATAACAGGGGTTATTGAACTTGGAATAAAGAAGGTAAGCTATATCAACTAGGAAAACTATCTACAGTAATCTATATGCATTGGTTACATTTGGTTATCATTTGAGGTAGTCGTGGTCAGGGAGTGTGGCATTAGTGTTTTCCTTGTGAACGATTAGATTGGAAAATAGCTTAAGAAGAGATGATGCTTTAGACTTTTTCTGAATTGTGTTAAGTTGGTTACAGCTCTCAATTCTGGTGGTAGGGCATTCCAGGCTGAAGGGGCGTGGATACTGAAGGCTCTCTTATTTGTTTCCTTAGTGTATCTGATAGCTTGTTTCGGGATAGTTAGTGTATTTATAGCTGCTGATCTTCTGGATCTATTGAGAGTCTGCAAGTGTATAAGGTTGGTGACAGTTATTGGTGCTTGGTTGTTTAGGGCCTTGAATGTGGTGATCAGGATCTTGTAGTGGATTCTCGCGTTGCTTGGTAACCAGTGGAGCCTTTTTAGGATAGGAGTTATGTGATCAGACTTTGATATTCCTTCAAGTACTCTGGCAGCGGTGTTCATCGCCAGTTGGAGGGGGTTCAATATTGACTGAGGGAGACCATATAGAATTGCATTTGCGAAGTCGAGGTGAGGCATTACCAAGGCTTGGTAGACGGTTCTGAAGTCTGTGGGTTCCAGTTAAGGGTCGTAAGTGACGTAGTGTGCGTATTTTATGGTATATTAGTTTCGTTATGTTCTTTATGTGGGTTTTCATATTGAGGCGCTGGTCAAGAGTGATACCTAGGTATCGTATTGTAGGTTTTACTGTTAATTCCTTGTCTTTTATCTTTAAGGTAGTAGGAGGTGTGAAGTCTCGGTTCTTTGTGATAAACATCACATCGGTCTTGCTGTGGTTAATTCTCAGATTCTGGGAGAGGAGCCAGTCTTCAACTGATTCGAAGCAGTTCGTCAATGGTGTAAAATCAGGGTGGTTGATGGAGAACGGCATGTATAGGAGAATGTCATCTGCATATGCTAAACAGGTAACGTTAAAGGAACGGATGAGGTCACAGATGGGTTGCATGTATATATTAAATAATAATGCTGACAGGGAGGATCCTTGTGGTACCCCTTGATCTTGAAGAAATGGTTCTGATGTTGTTTCTCCAATTCGTACTTGTTGCCAACGGTTCGTTAGATAGGATATGCACCAGTCGAGTGCGGCTCCAAGAATTCCTTTCTCCTTCAGGCGATCGATGAGTATATGGTGACTTACTGAATCGAAAGCAGCTGAGATGTCCATGAATATGAGGATGAATCCTTGTTGTATATTATCTATTCCTGTGGTTAGTGTGTTGAATAAAGTGATAAGGAGGGTCTCCACTCCATGAGCTTCTCTAAAGCCATGTTGTGCAGGGTCAAGTGGGGCTTCGGTATCTATGTGTTGTTGTACTTGACGTTGGACCACTTTCTCTATTATTTTAGCTAGGAGAGGGATGCTAGATATAGGCCTGTAGGACTCTACTTTTAGGGGGTCTAATTTGCTATTTTTCAATAGTGGTCTAATTGAGGTTTGTTTGAGGCATTGAGGAAAGGTTCCAGTTGAGAAGGATTGTTCAATGATATCATGTAAGAAGAAGCTTACTTCGTATCTGAGGTCTTTCACCCAGGCTGCTGGACATGGATCATTTGCTGCGGTGGTAGCATTTATTGATGTGATAGTGTTTTCAATTTCTTTTATTGATAATGTGTTAAATTTGGTTAATGTGATTGACTGTGATGGCATGTCTGTGTTTGTTGACCCAATAGTGCAGATGTTGGATGTTTTTGTCATCTTTGACTTTAGATAGTTGGCATAGTCTTGTGGGTGTATTGTCTGAGTATGTTGAGGAGTTGGATCCTTTGCCATTGTTTTTACAATGTTGAAGAGGTCATGATGTTTGTTCAATGATTGCTTTAGGAGATTAGTATGGAATTGTTTTCTTCGATCTGCTATTTCCTGACGATGCTTTTCTAGGTATTTGCAGTAGACTGTGTAGGCTTCAGTAGAGCGTGATCGTCTCCAGCGCTTTTCCAGTCTACGCAGATGGAGGAGGGATGTTCTTAGCTCATTGGAATACCAAGCTACATGTGTGCGGTGGTTAGTCTTTCTTGTTATGTTTGAAGGTTGAGAGTTAGCTCTGAGAGTTTGATTCCAGGTACTGATTAGACTGTCCAGATCAGGTTTAGAGGAGTGTAGAGTTGGGAGAAGATTCTTGAGTACTTCCTCTTTGTCGAAGGGGCGGAACCTCCTAGTTGTTGGCTTGGCACTAGTGGCTTTGGAGTTAGTGGGGTTGGCTGAGTTGGGGATTTGGAATAAAATGAGGCTGTGGTCAGACCATGGTACTGGTAATACGGAAAGATTGTAATTGTGACTGGTTGCTGTGGAAACTTGTGGAGCGAATATAAGATCGAGTGTATTTCCCATAGTATGAGTGGGAACTTTGACTATTTGGTTGTATCCAAGGTTGTCAATCGCTTCTATAAATGCTGCGGTTTGAGAGTCATGTAGGGAGGGGAGGTTGAAATCTCCTAATATCCAATTAGATAGTCGTGGATTTTCTGTGTTGCAGGCGCGGTCAACTATCGTTTGTAGATCATCAGCTGATGTTGTTGGAGCTCTATATACGAGGTTAATTGAGAGCTCATTGTTTGATATGTTTAGTATGTTTAGATGTGTTGAGCTGACACTATTGACCATCTTAAATTGTAGTTGGTTTTTAGAAATAATGAGTACTCCACCTCCTCTTTGTTGGTTCCTATGGCATGTGTGGATTGAGAAGCCTGGGGGTAGCATCTGGTTGATAATGACATTATCAGAGTCAGATAGCCAAGTTTCTGTGATCATCAGAATGTCAAGGTTATATGTTGTTATGAGGTTGGGTTTCAAAGGCCACTTTGTGCGAATGGATCTAATGTTGATAAGGGCGCAATGCAGAGGTGGCTGATACTGTTGTTTAGGTTGAGATTTTTTGGTAACGTGAAGAGCAACATGAAGTAGATGTGAGTGGTGGTTATAAGTAGAGCTTGTTTGGTTTGTTTGAGTTTTGTTTGACCATCTCTTCCAGTCATTACGTAATATTGGTATGTAGTTTTGGTCACCATTAAAGGCGTTTGATTGACCGGCTAATGCGGTAAGGAGGTACGTAATGGTGAGGGTTACTAATGTGTGTGTATCCTTAGAGGGGACATTGTGTGTTCGAAGAGTGGTATATTGCTGGCTGTAAATGCCTGGGGACTGTTGATGTTGGGATTTTATAGGTGAAACAGTGATGGGACCTTGTCTGTGGTGAAAATAGCAGTGTACCAGCAATATATCTAGCTAATGGAACAGTAAATGTAGTTAAAGAGTACTGACAACAGTATATCTAGCTACTGGAACAGTAATTGCAGTTAAACAGTACTGACAACAGTATATCTAGCTACTGGAACAGTATTTGAAGGTAGGGGTACTGACAACAGTATGTCTGGCTACTCAAAACAATGTTTGTAATTAAAGAATACCGGCAACGGTAAATCTATCTACTGACAGCAGTGTATGATATATATCTCATGAAATACTTAATGATTACTGACAACAGTATACATGACTTTAAAATGAATGAGTGTGCAAGAATTCAGTTCAGGTTAGCTTGGTTCTGTGTAATATACTTGCTGCAATTATGTAGGTCTCAGTTGAGAGAGGGAGCGAGCTCAACCCTATTTGTACTTTGTGTGCAAATTATTATAGACGCTTTTACATTTTGGTAGTATGTATGTGAAAGGATGTATGTAGAGAATGTATGGTAGGTGATGATAGAGTATTACTTCAGATAGGTTTTGACAAGACTTTCCCTGTTGAAAATTGGGTGGTTAAGTGTAATGGTGATATTTAATAAAGTTAGGGATATGGAGGAGGCTTGACCATGCGAGCGTTTATCAACACCCTATGGTGAAATTCGCCACATGAGGGGTTGTGCCTATCTGAGGTCATTATGCCTGGTATTGGTAATTGAAGTAGTTTTGTGTATTAAATTGACTTAGTTTATAATAGATAGTATTGAGAGCAATTGGGGGGTGTTTGGGTTATTTTGGAATTAGCTCTCAACAGCAGTTGTGTGTGTTGTTACAGCACAGTAAACCATGTAAATGTCTTTAATCGGGATATTGAATAGCACTTACATGGTCAATGTTGTTGAATATCTCCTTCTAACCCCACTACATGCCCTGATGCTTTGCAGCTAGCATTGGGGTTGGTCATGGGCATTCCAGTGTGTCATGGGCGTGTCATTGCTGTGCCTAGTTTTGCCTGTGGGAGCTAACCGGGTAGCGGTGCAATATCACCGCAACCTGTTAGGCTCTGCGGTGATTTCCTCGGAGCAGTTTCTCCAAATGGGTTAATTTTGTGAATACTAATATCCAAATACACAAAACACCTCTCAGTAAACCACTAATTATTCCAACTTCAAGCCACAAACCTAAAAAAGAGTATAAAGTCTTCACTACAAATCTAAACAATGGGCTCACGCCGGACCTCAGGACTTATACACCCCCCATGTGGCGAGTTTATCACCATAGGGTTATGGTGGACACTTACATCATAGGTCCTGAGCCTCACCAATTATATAATTATAACACCAAATAACCTCACACAATAAACCATTCACAAACTTTCCCAATATTAGAACTACACAAGGATCCACCAATCATTCAAATCAGTATACCAAAATCCCAATCATTCACAATCATTCACATACACAAACCACACACATTATAAAAGAGTGTCCAATAACGCTCTAAAAAGCAGCAGAAAGCAACAGCTGCAAAATACCCTCTGAATTAAATCCAAATTCTATTCATACAGAAGATATAAAGGGGATATGCTCAGTATCAATGTCCGCAATAGAATGCTGTAAAAGAAAATAAGCAAAAATACATCAGATAAGATTTATAGTTCTCCAACAAGCAGAGAGCAAACTGTTACTTATCTGCTACGAGTCAGATATCATCACTCCATGGCTCTAAACGAGCAACCGCAAAGGTCACCAAACTGAAAAATGATAGAAACCATCATAAACAATAAAATTACTCAGCATGTAGATAGTCATGGCCTAATGGGAGACAGCCAACATGGCTTTAGACAAGGAAGATCTTGTCTTACTAATCTGTTATGTTTTTTTGAAGGTGTGAATAAACAGGTGGAAAAAGGTGAGTCAGCTGATATAGTGTATCTGGACTTTCAGAAAGCCTTTGACAAGGTCCCTCATCAGAGACTTTTGGCAAAACTAAAGAGTCATGGGATAGGAGGCAGTGTACTACTGTGGATCAGGAACTGGTTAAAAGATAGAAAGCAGAGGGTAGGGCTAAATGGCCAATTTTCCCAATGGAGAAAGGTGAATAGTGGTGTACCCCAGGGATCTGTGCTGGGTCCACTGCTTTTTGACATATTCATAAATGACCTGGAAAGTGGAATAACGAGTGAGGTTATCAAATTTGCAGATGACACAAAACTATTTAAAGTTGTTAAAACCCAAGAGGATTGTGGAAAATTGCAAGAGGATCTTGATAAATTGGAAGACTGGGCATCAAAATGGCAGATGAAATTTAATGTGGACAAATGCAAAGTTATGCACCTAGGGAAGAACAACCCAAACTATGGTTACATGATGCAAGGTTCCACATTAGGAACCACCACCCAGGAAAAAGATTTAGGCGTTATTGTAGATAACATGTTAAAACCCTTAGTCCAGTGTGCAGCGGCGGCCAAGAGAGCAAATAGAATGCTAGGTATCATAAGGAAAGAAATGGAAAATAAAACAAAAGATATTATAATGCCTCTATATCGTTCCATGGTGATACCGCACCTTGAATATTGTGTGCAATTTAGGATAGCTATCCAGAGGGTCGCCATGAGTCCATTCCGACTCGACGGCACTTAACAACAACAACAACAGTCGATAAAGCACAAATAGATATCCTTTTGGTATTCTTTAGTCTTTTCAAGGATCCATCTCACATCCGTGATGATGTCTCTTGTTCCTCGCTCTTTCCTGAACCCTGCTTGCACTTCAGGTAGTTCTTGTTCTAGGTATAGTTGTAGTCTCTGTTGAATAATCTTCAGTAGAATGTTGCTGGCATGTGGGATCAGAGCGATTGTGGGATAATTTCCACAGTCAGTTGGATCACCTTTCTTTAGTATTGGTATAAACACAGATCTTTTCCAGTCAGTTGGCCATGATATTGTCTTCCAAATTTCTTGGCAAGATTTGTAAGTATGGTAACAGCTGCATCAGATGCTGTAATACTTCTATGGGAATGCAATTAATGCCTGGTGCTTTGTTCTTGATATGGCTTTCAATGCTGCTTTGACTTCTTTTTCATCACCAATGGTTCCAGATCATAAGGTACAGGTTGAAACCGCTGTTGATCCACTTTATCTTTATCATATAAAAACCCTGTATATTCTTTCTACCTTTTTTTGATCTTCTCAGCATCATTCAACATAGAACCTTGAGCAACTTGTAACATTCCAATTTGAGGCTGGAATTTTTTCTTTAACTCTCGTAGCTTTAGGAAAGCCAATCTTGTTCTTCTTCTAATAGTTTCTGATTCTATTTCCTTGCAAGTGTCATTGTAGTATTTTTCCTTGTCCTTTCTTGCTACATGTTGAAAATTTCTGTTGAGTTCTGTGATTGTCTTTCTTTCTCCTCTGGCTTTAGGTTCTCTGCGTTTCTGGGCAATTTGCAGAGTTTCTTCTGTCATCCATTTTGACTATTTTTGCTTTCTCACCTTCTGTAGAAACTTCTTGCTTTCTTCCAACACAACCTTCTTGATGTCATTCCATAACTCTTCTGGAGCTCTGTCATTTATATCTAAAGCAGCAAATTCCAGTGGTATATTCTCAAGGTCATATTTGGCTACATTCATGAGCGGCTTGCTCTTTTTCAACTTTAGCTTGAGTTTGCATACTAGTACCAGAGTCAGCTCCAGGTTTTGTCTTTGTTGATATTATAGAGCTTTTCCATCATTGACTTCCACAGATGTAGTGAATTTGATTTTTGTACAATCCATTGGGTGAAGTCCGGGTGAAGTCCATGTGTACAGTCTCCATTTGTGTTGCCTGAAGAAGGTGTTCGAGATGAATAGATTGTTGGTCTTGCAGAATTCTATCAGTCTTTCTCCAGCTTCATTTCTGTTGCCAAGTCCATATTTTAAACCCACTTTGCTTTCTTCTTTGTTGCCAACATTTGCGTTGCAATCACCCATGACTATCAGGATATTCTGTTTGCATGTTCTGTCAATTTCAGCTTGTACTTGTTCATAGAACTCATCAATTTCATCCTCTTCTGCAGCTGTTGTTGGGGCATATACTTGAATTATAGTTGTGTTGATAGGCATTCCTCATAGACGAATAGAGATTAAGCGTTCATTGACTGCATTGTATTTCATTACAGTTCTTGCAAGTTTCTTTGTTATTATAAATGCAACACCATTTCTTCTTTGTCTTTCCAGCATAGTAGAACATGTGATCATCGGATGCAAAGTGCCGGATGCCAGTCCATTTCAGTTCGCTGACACCCAGCAGATTGAGTTGTACACTTTTCATTTCATGCTTGACCACCTCCAACTTCCCTTGGTTCATGCTTTGTATGTTCCATGTCCCAATATGTAAGATATCTTTACAGCTTCAAACTCTCATTTCATGTGCAGCTACATCAGCAGTCAGATGTCCTGAGGGCTTTGATGCAACTACTTCATAAATGCTGGCTTTACTCTGAAAAGTCTTCAGTTCCTCCCCAGTAGCTAGTTGAGTGCCTTCCGACCTGGGGGTCTCATCTTCCAGCACTATAGTGCAATTTGTTTTGTTGTGACTATCCATTGGGTTTTCATGGCAAGATACAGAAGTAGATTGCCAGGCCTTATGATATCAGGTCCAATCACTCCCAATAATTTTGATATGATATATCATCATCCAAAGAAAAAAAACCTTCTGCTTCAGGACGTTAACATTCTATGTGGTCCCATTAAACCTGTGCCTCACTCGCTCAAAGATGGCTGTGGCAAAGAGTCTGAACAGATATATTGAACAGATGTCTTTGTTTTAAATATTGACTGGTTGTCAGACTCATATGATAACCACTTTAAATGCCGCAGCCATCTTCTTGCTTTCCAGATACATTTGAATTGTCAGTTGAATGAGTGATACCAAATTTAACCCAAATCCCCCATGCAAAAGAGTGGAAATATTAATATTTTGTTGTACTACATTAACACATGCAATATGTTACCTCGTGCTAACCACAATGAAATCTCCACACCCAATCTTCACTCCTAACCCATCCATTCCCCACCCCATCATGTAATTTGTGGCTACCACGGGAAATGGAGTGTGGCAATTGTCATGCCTATGTAGTAATAGTTACTTTGGCTCTGCACTGACAGTTTCCACATGCTAAAAACACATTAACCTCTAGAACAATGTAGTAAAAGGCAACCTTTATCTACCATTTAAAAATGAGGTTACATTAGTAATTTTTACTAGATAGAATAAAAGAAGTCTATTAATTTCTGCAGGCATTTAGGGCCCGATATTCGAAAGGCATTTACATGTTTTATAGCCCAGTGAACCATGTAAATGCCTTAATGGGAATATTCAATGGCACCTACACAGTCAGTGACATTGAATATCTCCATCTTTGTCCCCTATATGCTCCAATGCAATCCGGTTAGCATCAGTGCATGTTGGGGGCGTATCGGGGTGGAGCGGGGGTGGAGATTGCCGGTACCCAGGTAGCGGTGATATTAGACTGCTACCTGGTTAGCGATCTGTGCCAAAAACTAGGTAACTGAGTAACGGTCCAATATCGCCGCTACCTGGTTAGACTCTGCAGGTGACTCCACTCATTGCCAAAACCAGATATCCAATGCCATCACCACAGCATTGAATATCCAGGTTTAGAGATCAGCACATAGCCTGACCAAATGAATATCGGCCCTTAGATTTTAAAAGTGCAATGGAAGCTGCAGAATTACAGTAGTGCACTGACCTATAGTTGCATCAGCTTCAGGCAGGAGTAAATATAACCTTAACAGCTACGTGATGCAAATAAAAGCTATGTATACAATTGAGGGATTATAATTTGTGAGCATGTATGTGGATGAACTGGAGGGGGTTAATGTGATACATGCAGAGGTTCCTGCTCCTGTGAGCACTGAGTATGTATGTGTGTTAATTTCATAACAGACCACCTATGTGAAAAGTCAGAGGTACAGGACTTATGAAGACAGCCAAGGTATGAGGATTGGTGGAAGACTCATCAACAACCTTTGTTATGCTGACAATATCACATTAATGGTTGAAAGTGAAGACAAACATTTGCTTATCAAGATCAAGGAACATATTCTTAAAATCAGCCTGCACCTTAATATGAAGCAGACAAATATCATGACTACTGGCAAAATCAATAATTCCATCCTTGATGGAGAAAAAAACAGAAATAGTAGACAGCTTTAACCCGCTTGGATCAATATACAATAAACAGACAGTCAAGAAATCAGACAACACACTGCTCTTGGCAAAATGGCTGTGAAGGAGCTAGACAAGATTCGACGTGTACGAGCTAAGATATTTTCAATAACGTCATATGGATGTGAAATTTGAGCAGTGAAGAAGGAAGACAGGAAGAAAATCAATGCCTTCGAATTATGATGCTGGTGAAAGATACCTGTATATCATGGACTGCCGGAAGAACAAATCAATCAGTACTAGAAGAAATCAAATCTAAATGTTCTTTAGAAGCTCAGATGACAAGACTTCAATTTTCATACTTGGCTACATCATGCGAAGAGAGAGATCATTCAAGAAAGACATCATACTTGGCAAGTATAGTGCTCCCTTTATTGTTGTTTATTGTTGTTTATTTATTCTTGATATACCGCCCTTTATTACAAGGGTGCACTTCGGGTCTGGGACCAACCTGGCTGGAAGTCCCTCCGTCGGTCCTTGCCAGTTAGGTGCCTGAGGAAGAAAGGTGCTAGCGAGTAGGATTTCCCTCCTTTCACCCCTGGAAATCTCTCCCAAAACACTGCTGTGAACAAGATTGGCTTAAATAGTATTTACAATTTATTTACAAAATATATAAAATATTGTGATAAAGGTATGCTGTATGTATTATGATAAATGGTTCAAGCAAATAAGGTGAAAACAATATAGGATAAGAGATAAGGCAGTACAAACAATCAATATGTAGTGACTTAAGTTAATCTTAAAGGTTTATGGATTTAACCTTATTAACCTGTCTCCTAACTCTCCTCCCTTTCCTTTGACCAGCAGCCCCATGTCTCACCCTCTGCTGGAGCTCTGGACTGGTGGCTGCTTGTGAAACGAGAGGTTTTGTAGATCTGTCCAATCATTGTCCTCCAAGCTCTCCTCCATTCCTGAGAGGATTTTATTTATTTATTTAACAGCTTTTTTATACCACTTTATCCTTCGGTCGAAGTGGTTTACAATGAAACAGAACATTTACAGTAAATTTGGAGAATTTTGATACATGTGAGTGGGGATAACTATTTACATTCGCCTATTGTGAGGGCTGAGGTAGGGGGATTTAGGGGATTTTCAAGGGGGGGGGGGTTGGGGGAACTGCTGGGGGACTATGTTAATGGGTAGTACTCTTTGAATATGTGTGTTTTGAGAGTTTTCCTGAAGGAAGCTATGCCAATTGTAGTCCTTAGCTTTTCTGGGATAGAGTTCCAAAGTAGCAGTGCGTAGAAAGAGAAGGCCCTTTTAACTGTAGTGGTGTTGGTCTTTGTGATCATCAACAGTGTCTGTATTGTGTTCCTTGTGTTTGTCCATCATCCTCTGTTATCAGGTGTGATCTGGATTAGGCTTTGAAGGTGTGCTGGAGCAGAATCATTTAGGATTTTGAAAGTTGTGGGTATGGATTTGAATTTTATATGTTTAACTTTGGAGAGCCAGTGTAGTTGCATGAGGAGAGGTGTGATATGGTCTGATTATTTTGAATTGAAGAGAATTCATGCAGCTGTATTAAGTGCAAGATGGAGGGGGAGGATGGTTGAGTTTGGTAAGCCTTGGAAGGAAGATGATGTTACAGTAATCAAAGTGGGGGAATATTGTTGCTTGAAGGACAGAATGGAAGTCGTGGTCTGTTAGCAGTGGTTTAAGGTTCTTGATTTGTTTTTAGATTGAAATATATGCTCTGTGTTATATTATGCATGTGTGTTTTGAAGGTAAGGTGTTGATCTATAGTGACTCCAAGGTATTGTATGCATTGTTTCATTTGGAGAAGTGTTCTACCAATAGGTATGGTGGCAGGTGGTGTGAAGTTAGTGTCTCTGGTGATGAACATGGCTTCTGTCTTTTTTAGGTTTATGTTCAGGTTCTGACTTTTTAGCCAGTTGCAGAGTGTGGAGAAGCATCTTGTTATGGGTGGTATATTGAGGCTTGTTGTGTTGATAGGTGTGCATATCATCACATCATCTGCATAGATGTGGTACAGGATGTTGCAGGACTTAATTATGGTACATAGTGGTTGTAGAAAGAGGTTGAACAGTAAGACTGAGAGGGTTGAGCCCTGAGGGATTCCTTGGGTTTGGGTGTATGGGGTTGAGTTTTTCTAGTTTATTCTGACTTGGAGTTTGTGGTCTGTTAGGTAAGATTTGAACCAGGAGAGGGGGGTATTTGATAAGCCAATTGATTGTAGTCATTGTATTATGAGGTTATGGGGAATAGAGTTGAATGCTGCTTTGATGTCCAGGAAAATGAGGATTAACCCAGACTTGGGCTTATCAGTGCCTTTGATAAGGTTGTCAAGTAGGGCAGTCATGAATGGCTCTACTCCGTGGCGCGATATGAAACCATATTGTTGGGCGTTCTAGTGGGTAATTCATGTCTATATAGTCCTGGAGCTGTCTGCATATGATTTTTTTTCTAATTTGTTGGTCAAGAGTGGGAAGCTGGCTATGGGTCTATAGGAGGATGGTTGGTTGATGTCATTGGATTTTCCTTTCCTGACAGGACAGATAGAGGCTGACTTGAGTTCAGGTGGTACATATCCATGAGATAGTGATGGTTGGATGATTTTTAACATTCATGGAATAAACTCTTTCTTGGCTGCTTTGATCCAGCTGACTGGACAGGGGTTGAGCAGAAAGATAGTTGTGTTGATAAATGACCTTCTCTAGATATTTATTTATTTATTTAATTGGTTTTAGTATACCGTTTTTCTACCAGATATTCTGGTGTGATTTTCAGGAATGAGGTCCATGTGCTTAGGTGTGTGGTTTCGTTTGCTGTGGTTGTGTGTTGGTTTGTATTGTTGGAGTGTGTTGAAGTTTGGGCTTGGAAGTAATCAACCATTGCTTGTGTTGTGAAATTGGATTTTTTCATTTGGTTTGTGTGGTCTTTGCATAGTGTTTTGATTATGTCAAAGAGTTCTCTGGGGCGATTTAAGGAGCTCTTAAGTATCTTGGTGTAATAGTCGTTTTTAGCTTGAGAGGTGGCGGCTTGGTAAGATTGTAGCTTGTGTTTGTACATGTCAAGTTTTTCCACTGATTTAGTTCGCCTTCATTTTCTTTCTGTGATTCGTAGATCTCTCTTCAGATCCTTTAGTAGGGGTGTATACCAATTTGTTGTGTTTTCTCTGGAGTACTGATTCTGAGTGGGTGGTTTCTTTGCAGTTTCAGCTATTGCTTTATTCCAGTTGCTTATTAGGGCGTCTATGTCTTCTGTGTCATTGGGGCAGTTTAGTAGCTTAGGGAGTGTGTCTACTAGGAATTTTTCTTTGTCCCAGTTGTGGAACCTGCGTGTGCAGTGTTCTGGGTTATGTTGCTTGTATTCCTTTATTTCTGGAGGTATGTTTATAGTTATCATTTTGTGGTCTGACCAGGGGATATCTGTGATGATGGGTGTTGGGATATTTTGATGCTTTAAAATATTGCATGGTAGGAAGATCATATCAAGGGTATTGCCTTTGGTGTGAGTGGCTTGGTTGACTGGATATAGTTTAGAGATTCCATTGCTTCCAGAAAATGGTTTGCTTTGTTTGCTGGTACAGAGGCCAAGTTTAGGTCACCTAGAATCATGAGGTACAGTAATTATTGTTTGAGCTGTTGTTGTTACAGATGGCCTCTAGGATAGTCTCCAAGTTGTCTTATCGGCGCTCGGTGATCTGTAAGCAAGGAGTATGATGATTTTGTTGTTTGTGATTGTTAATGTTTCTAGACCATTGCAAAAGTTCGTGAGAGGGTATGGAAGTTTAGGCATTTTCTTGTTAGGATGGAAATGCTGCCTCCTCTTTGGTTTGTCATTGGAGAGCTGAATAGATGGTAGTCTTGTGGTGCAAGCTGGTTTAGTAGGACTGCGTCGGTTTTGGTGAACCATGTTTCAGTTATGTTTAGGATGTCGAGTTGATAGTCATGCAGTAAGTCAATTTTGTACTCTTGCCCGATCAGGAACAACTGTTGCAGTTCTCCCTTGAGCTGATCTGCCATTGGAGCCCCCTGGGTCTTGTGGCTCCTAGTCTGGAATGGATTCTCTGCCACTGCAGCTTTTCCTTGAGCTGATTCTGCCACTGCAGCTCTCTCCTTGAGCTGATTCTGCTGTTGTAGTTCCCTCTGTAGCTGATTCTCTGCTGTAGCTCCCCCTGGAGCTGATACAACACTGTAGCTCCCCCTGGAGCTGATCTGCCACTGCAGCCACCTAATCTGCCGCTGGGCCCTTCTGACACCTAGATTCTCTGCCGCTGTAGCTCTCTCTGGAGCTCATCTGCCGCTGGACCCTTCCTGAGCCTCGTGACTCCTGAATTAGGCTCTCCAGAGTCTCTCTGATGCCATCTCCACTCCCTGGTTTAGGAGGAGATCATCTGTCACCATCTTCACTCCTACCACCGACTGGTTCTGTAGGAGGTTCTCTGCTGGTATCTTCACTCTAAGGGGCATGTTTACTAAACTGCAGTAACGTTACAGACCGCATGGTAGGTAACGTTAACGAGCGGTTGTCACATTCCTCCTCGCTTCTCACCACCACCCAAATATTGTCTATTAGACAACTTTATGGCGGTGGTGAGAATCGAGGAGGAATGTGACACATTCTATCTACCCTTTTGATGTCTGTGACATCTGTACCTTGCCCACTCACAATCTTAACTGACAGAGGTGTAAAGCAGGGGTCTCCAAATCCAGCCCTGGAGGGCCACAAACCAGTCAGGTTGGCAGGATATCTCTAATGCATATATATCTTATGCAGATTCATTAGGGATATCCTGAAAACCTGCAGGGTTGTTGACCTCCAGAACTGGAGTTGAGTAGCTCTGTTCTAGACAGTGGTCATGGGGTTCGATTCCTTGTTGTTCCTTCCTGTCCATGTCTGATGTTTTGCATGCCTGTGACAGTCATATCTTTGCAGATCTGTGCTGCCAGCCCATAATACCCTCACCACAGATGCCATCACTCCCTATACGGCGTTTTAAGGCACCTTATTAGGCACAGTACAAGGCACGTTACAAGGCACCTTATTAGGCATAGTACAGGGCACGTCATAAGGCACGTTACAGGGCACCTTACTAGGCATAGTACAGGGCACCTTACTATGCACAGTACAAGGCACGTTACAAGGCACGTGCCTTGTATTGTGCCTACTAAGGTGCCTTGTAACGTGCCTTATGACGTGCCTTGTACTGTGCCTACTAAGGTGCCTTATGACGTGCCTTGTAACGTGCCTTATAACGTGCATTAGCCTAAGGCGCTTTGTAATGCGCGTTAACTGACACAGCTTGCCATAATGATGCACCGTCCATTCCCTTATATGGGAATCCAGGGAACCTTACCGCAGTTTAGTAAACATACCCCTAAGTCTGCCTAGGCTCCAGTGAGACTTTCTAGTGCCATCTTCAGGAGGAGGCCTGCAGAGCAGGAGGACTTCCCTCCTCCCCTCTTTGGGGGGGGGGGGAGGTTTCACAAGGTTGAAAGTCAGCATAAAAGAGGAAGGCCAGCAATGCATTGGATAGATACAACAACAGCAGCTATGGATGCCACTCTAGCCACCCAACTGAAGACTGAACACAGAAGGACAACTATCCAAAGGGTCACCATGAGTCAGCACTGACTTCACGGCACTTAACAAGACCATGTGAAAAGTCTATTCTAAGGCTATTTATAAAAACAACATGCCATAAATCACCTTCAAATGAGATTCAGCAGATTGAAAGACATTAGTCAGAAGTGATGTCACTCCAGAGATCTAACATATGTGGCTGAAAATAAAACGCTTACTGGTCTGCCAGTTCCCGTAGGTTCCATAGACTGGGGCATAGACGGGACCATATCTGGTATCCAGTAATGGAAAACACTATTTGTGGTGAAGAACACAAAAAGGCACTATATTAACAAAGATAAATAGTTCAGTTTAATTTGTTTTCCAATATACCCCTTGTATAAAAGGCATTGGAGAAGACAGAATCTGATCATTTCCAGAAAATAAATTCCCTGGGCATATGGAAAGCCAAACATGCTTCGAACAAAGTACAAAGTCTATTCTATAAATAGCCATTGCTCTAGAAGCACATGAAGAATAATTTTCAACACGCTATCTTAGTGTAGAAAGATGGTGGCCTGTTGTAATCTTCCCATTGTTGCCATGCAAGGAATAATTTAGACACTGCAGCAGAAATGATGAATTAGTGTTTCTTATCAGGAAACAAAACTCTATCATTTATTACCTAAGTCTCACACTTTTAAAATTGAAATAATTGATGAAATAATTTATGAAATTTGAGTTTCCAGTAAAGGTGAATTACTGTATTTTGGTCAAGCTCTGAATTCAATATATTGGGCTTTTTAGCTGATTTTATCTTCTATCTCGAAATGACATAAAAGCAGCTAAAAAGCCCAATATATTGAATTCAGAGCTTGACCAAAATAATTCACCTTTACTGGAAACTCAAATTTCATAAGCTGTGCAGAGCACAATCAGGATAAAAAATAAGGTAAAACGATTCTCTTCTCACAGCATTCAGTGATGATGAATTTTCGTCCAGGTCATGCCAGGTTACCGGTCCAGAATCTTTCTGAGTTTTCTTCCTTTTCTCCATTCCAGCTGGAGTGAAAAGTAGAAGCCCCAATCCAGTGCTGTGGAGCCCAATTCAGGGAAGGGGCCATCTGGGCTGTCCAGATGTCCCCGAGGAAGATGGGCCGGTTATGACCCAACTCTGGACTGCAGAAACAAAATATTCCCGCATTGCACAGAATCAGGCCTGTGGACGGCTCGGTGTGCCCCTACCACCTGTGGGGTTGTCCTCCCCGCAGGTGCCCCCAACTCCTGCAGCTTAGGACTCCCTCCTTCTCGCTAGCTGACCATGCTGAGCCCTGGATCTGGACCCCCCCGCACCCAGTCCCGGCCCCGGGGGAGGGAGACCTTGGCCCAATCGCTGGGTCGATGCTGCTTATTACACCTTCAAGGTGGAATAAGCAGCATGTCCCCTTTGACCAGGCAGGATGTACAGAGCCGTGACCTGACTCTACCCTCTATGTCCTGCTGGGTTGGCCCGCCCCCGCTCTGCCCAGATTCTGCCCCCTCCCACCCCCCACCGGCTCTCCCTGTCCTGCTGCTCAGGACATATGGGAAGAGCCAGAGGGGGAATCGGACCCGGGCGGCTTGTGGGACATGCAGCCCCGCAACTGGCATCCCAGAATCAGGCCCATAGTTACTAAAGAAAATTACCACTGTACTGTACCTTTCCTTTCAAAACTGATGCAAAGTCCATAGGTAAAAAGTGTTCTCGCATTTGCAGTTATGTAGGAATGTCTCTGCAGTGACAATAGGGCTTTTATAAAATTGTATGGCTGTGTTTGCATATAAAAAATTGTGTGACCTCATATGCATGGAAAGATTGCACCTATTTCCATGTGGTCTGTTCATGTGCATTTCTAGGGGTGGAGCTTGGACAGAGCAGAGGCATAATTGTAATGTACGTCCATTTTTTAGACAATACCATGGGTATACGAGTAGAGGACATGCACACACGTTTACACCTCTTTTCAATGGGGTAAATTTGTGTGTTAGCAATTGTGCACTATTGGGACTGAATCTGGAAGCCTATTTTATAAAGACACATAGGCACCTTTGATGCCTTTACAAAATCAGCAGAAAATAGTCACCTTTTGGACTTCTCACATAGGCCTTCTGCTATAACATTACCCTGATAGGTCCGCAGAAGGTTTATGCTTTTTCTGGGGAAAAGGGGAGGCACCAAAAGTGAGACGAGCTCAGAGCAAGTAAAAAACACATGGGGATTTCATTCTTTGTTCAGTCCACATACTTTTCACCTGTAAATTATGTGGCTTAAGGAAATTCCCATTACCTGCAAGCTACATGGAATATTTATTTTAATTATTTAACGTGCTTTTTATATCGCCTTATCATATATTCAAAGTGGTTTACATTATAACTTAACTGAGAAGCTTACTTTGTAACTGGGACATTGAACTTGGATTATACATAACTGTTGAACTTCAAATATATATGACTACAGGTATAACAGATAGGGATCTTGGAACATTCGGTTGAAGTGGAAATGTATCATGATGTTGGTGTGTCATGTGGTGGGTCCATAGTGCTTTATGAAGTAGAATGTTTTTAATGTCTTCCTGAAGTCTCGAAAGTCTTTGATGGATCTTATATTTTCCGGGAGGAAATTCCAAAGGGACGGTACATAAACAGAGAATGCCCTGTTACATGATGTCTGCTTGGATTTTGTTTTTGTGTTTGGGATGACCAGCAAGTTTTTGTTGTTAGTTCTTTTTATTTTGTTCCCTCGTTCTTTATTTATTTTATTTTTATTTATTAACATTTTTTATATACCGCACTATTCGTTATCAGCGCGGTTTACATGGAACAAAGAACCTCAGCCAAGATACAAATATCTGGTTATTACAGTTAACAGGAAAATCAACTTGGATAACAGGATAACAGTTAACAGGAAAATCAACTTGGATAACAGGAGCAACTATATACAAGACAACTATTTACATCAAAGTGTCAGGGTATGAAAATTGTCATGTAGATCTGTTGAAGTAGTTTGGTGTGCTGATGAGACAGAAGGTCTTTATCTATCAGTGGTTGGAGGGTATCTGGAGTAGGGGAAATGGGGGGGGGGAAGAGGGGCTAAGAATTTGCAGCTCGATATTTGTGCTATTTCTAAGAAGTTTTAATTCTCTAATGTTTTCCTTTAAGGGCATTGCCACTGGTATCTCTGTACACAGTATACCCAAATAACATATTGTTAGCCTAAATAGTTTGGCCTTTGTGGATGAAAAAGAGCCTATGGTAACTTTGTATCCCAAGTGTGAATGTATCTCCTCTAAGGATACAAAGATACCTGAAGACCAAAGGGGAGCTTTGAAGCTTTGATGGAAGCCCAGAAACATGAGACTATTTTTTTTCATTAGGGGTGTAGATCGAAGATGTGTCCCAGGGCCAGGATTTTGTATTTTACATTTAGGGGCATTAAAGGGGACCCAATGATTTTTCAGTCAGAAAGGGCCTAAGGGAATGAGCCATGTGTGTTTCTGTGACATAAGTCATAAGTCAAGTTCCCGTAGCCTTTACTGTGGGGGAGGAGGGTCTGAGCAGATGGCCAGGTGCATTAGCAGCAATTATACCTTTTCAGTGTATGGTGAGCCACATCAATCCATTTTCTAATTAATGAACTACTTCCTATGCAACACAGCTCCTTAATATTTTGCTTTACTGAACGTTATCAGTAATGCAGAAATGTGCTTTACCAATAACATGTAATTTCAGCATTTAACTTGTGTTAGCAGAACTTATTAGACAGACACGTCACTGAACTGAGAAACCTGTCTGTATTAACACTGCTTGTCCACTGAAGTTCTGCTTTCAGAAGAACAGCTCCCATGAAAATAAAATGCATTGTCATTTTTTAAGAGCTGTCTTGGTTCATTCATAGAACATAAGTGAATTATATCTTAGTTGCATTAGTGTCATTGTACTCCTTAAAAAATGCACAGCCTACCTGGACCAATTCTCTCCTTCCAAAGTTTTTGGCTTAGTCCTCCATCCAGCCTCTGGAGACACCATGTCTAGTGTGCGTATTCCTTATCTTCAGTGTACTGTTGAAGGGTGGGACTGTGGACAGTTGAAGGCCTTTGTTTTATGTAGACCTTCTTTGAAAATTAAGGGGTATGTTTACTAAACTCCGGTAATGTTACCTGCGTTAAGTTCCCCGGTAGTGTTATGGATGCCCATATAAAGGCATGGGTGTTGCATCATTACGGCAAGCCGTGTAAGGTAATGCCCGTTACAAGGCACCTTAGACTAACGCGTGTTACAAGGCGCCTTGTAAGGTGCCTTGTTAGGTGCCTTATAAGGTGCCTCATTAGGTGCCTTATAAGATGCCTTGTTAGGTGCCTTATAAGGTGCCTTGTTAGGTGCTTTATAAGGTGCCTTGTAAGGTGCCTTATAAGATGCCCTCTAAGATGCCTTGTAATGTGCCTTGTAAGGTGCCTCATAAGGCACATTGTAAGGCGCCCTATAGGGCTCCTTAGGCTAAGAGCTGTATGAGGCACCCCTGGACAAGGCACCTTTGCAGGCACCCTGGGTTATGGAACCATAGGTTAGGGTGGCCTAACAAGGTAACGGTGCCCTAGGTTAGTGTGCCCTAAGGGCTGCAAGGTGCTTCAGGGTGACATGCATGACCTGTGAGGCATAGAAACAGATGTAGCCCTAACACTAGATAGAGCACTGAGGAAAGGCAATGAACAGGTGAGTGAAGGAGGGAGAGCTGGGAGTTGCTGGATCTGCCATATCTGTGGGCATCCCATGTGGCTGCCAGTACTGTTGACAAACATGTTGGGGGCAACTGTACCACAGCACAGTGTTGGCAATGTAAAGTACTGGAAAGACAGTGGGTGGCAGATGATGGGAATATGTGTCCCCAAGTGGAGGCGGAGGTGGCAGGATAGTTACAATGATGGGTGGACAGAGTGGTGGTGCCATGCAGATCAGACACAGGTGAGGCACGCATGAAGAGGTGCAATACAGGAAAGGGTAGCAGTGCAGGACATGGGGTGGCAGCCTGCACAGGCAGACAGGACTCTACACAGCTGACAGACGCAAATAGACGGACCGAAGGAATGTTGGCAACTGTGGCAAGTGTATTATGGGCTGGCAGCACAGATCTGCAAAAATATGACTGTTATAGCCATGCAAACTATTTGAGTAGGGCAGGCATGAAAGGAGGGAACAATGAGGAATTGAACACATGACCACTGCCAAGAACATCATTGTACTAACCAGTAGGCTGTACCTCCATGGCGTATCTCATAGCAGTGGCTGGGTACAGAAGGACTGCAGGTCACCACACAAACTGTCTGCTCTGAGTGCCAGGATAGGGTAACCCCACCAGTACCCATGATGCAATGCACATGCTGAATAGCTGTCTACAGCTGATCACCAAATGGGGTCTGCACCTCTCTGGTACCTCAGCTTGGAAAGACGAACTGACAGTGCGTGATACTGGTACAGAGTAGCTACAGATCATGCCATTGTGCAGGTTCTGTGTTCACCCTGAGGGATAGGATGGGCACCCAGCACTAGGTCCGCAGTACATGTGGTACTAGAGATAGATCCTGCTGTACATCCCCATCACTACCAGTGTGTGACAGGTGTTCCTTGCAGTACATCTGAAAGTAATTTGGTGTCCATCTGTATTCTGCAGTCACATGTAGTTCTCTGGGACCATACACCACCCAGATTAGTGTGTACCCAGTGTTAGGGTCTGGCTGACATGGGCAGAGGGGATATCTAGACTTGCATGAAGTTTGTGTAGCAGTGCCTTTACAGGACAAAGTGGTATACACTATATACCCCAAAGGGCCCACAATCACCCTTTTTGTAGGTAAGGGAAAGGTGCCTGAGCCCCAGTGAAGCAACCTCCATCCTGTTGGTACACAACAGCTCTTCAGGGTTGGTGGGCCAGAGCCATACCTATGAATCGGGCAGTAAAAGACTAGCAGTAATGCTGGGATTAGGTCCAGAAAATGTCAACTGCCTCACACCATGGTCTGCCATTCACCAGCAAACAGAACAGTCAGAGTGCACCTACAGCACCCTACAAGGTGTTCTAACCATACACAGACTAACTGCAGACATTCCACTAAACAGTCCATAGTGCATGCTCACAGAGAAACTATGTGCACCAAACAAGTATCTCAGTGATTGGGCCACAACAGATAGCATAGAATGCTATGTGGGAACCTAGACATGCCATGGTCACTGCTTAGTCAGAGTGAGAGTGTCATCCCAGCATGACTTGCTGTGGCCACCGTGTCCATGCAGGTGGTGCTCGGGCACTACAGTGTCCCAGCCATTGCCCCACACTCTGTGAAGATGAATCCTGGTCAATCTGCCCTTTCTGGGCCATACCCACATTACCTTGCTCCTCATTATGCACATATTCAGGCTAATGCTGGTAACAGTGGGACATTGTGGGCCCAGTGAGGTGTGGACAGCCACAAAATGATGGATAGACAAACACACAAGCACACACACTCCTATTGCAGCATTTTGCAAAGTTAGGGGTGATTGGCAACCCTGCCTGCCACACTGCTCCTGATCACAGTGCCGACACTGATAAACTGTGCAAGAGGTAGTAGTAGTGCTCTGGTGATAACTGCAGCTCCGTGCTGGGGCCAACAGCCTGGCTCTCCATGCAGCTTCGGATTGTGGAGCCTGTGTGAGTGGGTGTTTGTACCCTTGTTCGCCACTGCTTTGGGCTTTGCACATGTTGCTGTTGTATCTGCATTGTAGGGTAAAATATAGGGACATGCTCTGCAGGCTCTACAGCTGGGACTTGAATCTGTAACCCTCTGCTGCTGGGCACACTGGCTGTGTGTACTGCACCACACTTTTGCCACAGATGCACAGTAACCAATGGAGCTACCTGTATGTTTCCACAGCCAGACCTTTTATGTTGCACTGCACACCATGTACTGGTACAGGACATGGCCTAGGTTCACTGCAGGCAGGTGCCACTGCCGCGTCTAGCACAGGCACAAACCCCCCCTGCCATGCTGACATGACCATATGCTGTCAGTGCTGGTTATGCACAGTTCCAGGCCATCCACTGTGTGGGTAGTTGGCTGCCTAGCGAGCGGGGTCTGGGGTGGGGAGGCATACATGGGCATCCTCACATCCCCCCCATCACCACCTACCAATATTATGTCCCTTCCGCTTGGGGGAGGGTTGGCTTGGGGGATGTCAGGTTAGCTAAGGTGGACCAGGTAGATATAAGTGGATTGTGTTTGGCCTTTGTCAGCTGCTGTCTTGCTGATTTCCAGTTTCTATGTTTCTATGTGCCACCTAGACAACTGCCTAGTCTACCCTGTGCCCAAGCTGCCCCCACTGCATGTCCCGCCTGCAGTTCCCTATGCCCCATTTGCACCATCGCCATAGTGGCCTTTCATACTTGGGCACTATGCTATTGCTGCAAATAGAGCACTACTATCACTTTTCTTGGGCTCCCTGCCTATGTTGTACATTGCTGATGCTGAAATGGTTTCACCCTCCTGCAGATGTGCATCAAATGACAGGTTTTCAGTCCCGGTAATGTTCAGCCCTTCATTTTCCTACGTTAGTATAAAAGCAGCCTCTCCCTGCTCACTCCCTGCCCATTGACCCCTTCTCTCTGCCCTCTCTACACCCTCTGCGGGACTTACCACAGCCAGTGATGTTAACGCGTGTTAATGTTACTTAACACACGTTAACATAGCCACTTCTACGTTACTGCAGTTTAGTAAACATACCACTAAGGGGTATGTTTACTAAACCGCCTTAATGTTACCGGCGCTAGTTGCAGCGATAATGTGAAGAATGCCATATAAGGAGTGAGCGTTCCGGTGTCAAGGTAGCAAGAATCTGTATCACGCGATAATGGGCACCATGGCATGTTGACGCACATTAACCCTAAGTTCATGCCAGCGCTGTGTTAGAAGCTATAAAGATGTAGCCCACTCGTTACTGCAATGACTGTGGAGGCAGAGGTCATGGGTTTGATCCCACAATGGTGTTATGTAAGAAGGCTGTCTGAGGCATTTCCCTTTTCTAATATAAATCAGTGCTGTCTGAAGCAGTTCCCGTATTTCATTTAAATCAGTGCTGTCTGAGGCATTTCCTTTTTTAAGTTAAATCAGTGCTGCCAGCAAAAACACCCTCACAGTGCCGTAACATAAGGTGCTGCATAAGGTGCCCTATAAGGCACTCCATAGGGCACATTATAAAGTGCCCTGTCTGCCAAGGTGCCTTTTAATCTGCCCTATAGGGCACTTTATAGGGCTCCCTATAGGGCGCCTTATGAGTCACCTTAAGGTTACAGCACTGTGAAGATGCATTTTGCTGGTAGCACTGATTTAAATTAAAAGGAAAAGCCTCAGAGAACTTTATTGAATAACACCACTGTGGGATCAAACCCATGATTTCTGTCTCCACAGTCATTGAAATAACCAGTAGGCTAAATCTATATAGCTGCTACCACACTGCTGGCTGGCTACAGAAAGACTGCAGGTCACCACACAAACTGTCTGCTGTGGTTACCAGGATAGGGTAAACCCACCCATACCCATGATGCACTGCACATGCAGATCAACAGTCTACAGCTGATCACATAATGGGGTATGCACCCCCACAGCACCTAGGCTTGGAAGGGGACCTGACCGTGTGCATTACTGGCACAGAGCAGCTACAGACAGTGACATTGTGCGGGTCCTGTGCTCACCCTGAGAGTGAGGTGGGGCACCCAGCACCAGGTCCGCAGTACCTGGCTTGACTGAGATAGGCTATATTGCCTCTCCCCGTCCTCTCTCTGCCCATTTACCCCTATCTCCATCCTCTGGGAAGCCTTACTCCACCCTTCAGACCCGGATTTCACAGTGTTAGTGTGCCTTAATGCCACTGCCGACGTTATCACGTGATAACGTTACATTATTGCGCAATAACATCACTGCTGCTACGTTAAGACGGTTTAGTAAACATACCCCTAAGTATCCTTCTTACAACATCAGCTTGTAACATCACTGAAATCCAGTCACTATGAGCAGCGTTCAAGGAGGGGCAGTTTTAGGCATTTAAATGTTTGCAGATGAATTAGAAACACATACTCAGAGGTTAGGGATGCACATGGCCAAAAAAAAGTTCAGTTCCTTTGTAGATTTCTGAATTTTTTCCTGATTTTCTTATGAGGTTTTTTTTGCATTTTTCACACATTCATTTTAAACGCACATCATCTTGTATGTGCACTAGGACTGATCTGCATATGCAAATCAATTGTACATATATTAATTTGTAGCAATACAAACATGGAGGCAGATTTGATAACATGCATCTAAATTGAAAAAGGGCCTCGATGGAACTTAATTCCACATCCGAAGGTCTAGACATGCCTGCAGGTCCAGAATCAGGGAGGTAGATGTGTCTATCGTGGCACAGGCAAAGCACTATTCAAGCAGCCTATGTAAACATCCGGTGTGCAGCCCACACAAGGGTGCAGGCACGGGCCATATGATATAATGGAGAAAGAGGTCCCCCATCAATATTATGGGACATGGGATAAACATTTTGGATGTCCCCATGTCCACCATAATCTGAAAAGCTACACATTTCGGATCCTGCATGTCTCTGCAATGTACCCACAGATGCCATGCCTCCTCGGTAAAAACATGCATCTCCTAAGCTGCCCTTCACACTGATGGTAGTTTGCTGATGCACACTAGACATAAATACCAGAAAGAATTGACTGCTGCTGCAGCCTAGACCATGTACCATTCTCCTTCATGCCCTGAAAAGTATAGGTAATCCCACTGTACCCTAATATGGTATAAGAGAATGTACATATGAACATGTATGTCATAGTAACATAGTATATGATGGCAGATAAAGGCCAGTATTGTCCATCTAGTCCACCCAGCAAGGCGGCAAGAGTAGGTGTACTGACCGCTACGTGCAGGTCACCCCTCCCCATACCTTTGTTTAGGGGGGTACCCACTTCTCCGTGTAAGTCACCCTGTTTGTTCAGAGATAGTTATGCTTATTTTGATTTTATCCTGTTGCTATAAAAGAATCTACTGTGTCTGTCCCATGCCATTTTGAATTCTGTCACTGTGTTTGCCCCCACCACTTCTATCAGGAGGGCATTCCAAGCATCCACCACCCGTTCAGGGAAAAAGTATTTCCTGACATTGGTAATCCTTTCAGTTTCCCCCTTGCAGCTTCATGTTATGCCTTCTAGTTTTACAACTTCCCCGTCTTTGGAAGAGGACAGAAAAATGTGGTATATGAACTACTTATCAACACAAGTAAGATATTTTTGCCTTCGCTTCATATAAAACGTGGACTGATGAAAAACTTTGTGAAAATGATGAACAAGAAGGTGAAGCATTTCGATATTTGAGACATTGCCTTTCAATTTACCCCCTTGCAGCTTCATGTTATGCCCTCTAGTTTTACAGCTTCCTCGTCTTTGGAAGAGGTTTGTTTGTTCGTTAATATTCTTTAAGTATTTAAAAGTCTGAATCCTTTCTCCCCTGTCCCTCCTCTCCTCCAGAGTGTACATATTTAGGTCTTCAAGTCTCTTCTCATAAGTCTTCTGATGCAGGCTCCAAATCATTTTGGTTGCCTTCCTCTGATACGCTTCCAGCCTTTTTATATCCTTTGCGAGATACAGTCTCCAAAACTGAACACAATATTCCAAGTGAGGCCTCACCATTGACTTGTACAGTGGCATTAATACCTCTTCCTTTTCTATTGGTAATTGCTCTCTGTATGCAACCCAGCATCCTTCTGGCTTTTGCCACCACCTTGTCACCCTGTTTTGCCACCTTGAGATTGTCAGAAACAATCACTCCGAGGTCCTTCTCCTAGTCCATGCACACCAATCTCTCACCCCCTATCACATACAATTCCCTTGGATTTCTGCTTCCCAAGTGCATGACACTGCACTTCTTCACATTAAATCATAACTGCCAAGCATTAGACCGTTCTTCCAGCTTTTGTAGATCTTTCCTCGTGTTCCACACTCCCTCAGGGGAGTCCTCTCTGTTGCAAATTTTGGTGTCATCTGCAAAAAGACAGACTTTTCCATTCAGCCCTTTGGCAATATCACTCACGAATATATAAAACAGTTCTGGTCCCAAGACCGAACCCTGGGGCACACTGCTAATCACCATCCTTTCATCTGAATGAGTTCCATTTGCTGTCACCTTCTGTTGTCTGTCAGTCAACCAATTTCTGATCCAGTTTACCATCTTGGACCCATTCCCAAGCTGTTGAGTTTATTAATAAGCTTCCTATAAGGAACAGTATCAAAGGCTTTCCTGAAATCTAGGTAGATCACATCCATCGCATCTCCTTGATCTAGTTCTCTTGTCACCCAGTCAAGGAACTCAATCAGATTTGTTTGGCAAGATCGTCTTTTGGTAAAACCATGATGCCTCTGATCATGCAACCTGTTGGTTTTGAGGAAGTCCACTACTCTCTCTTTCAGGAGCACCTCCATTACTTTTGCCCCCACCGAGGTAAGGCTTCCTGACCTGTATTTTGTCACTTCTTCCCTATTACCACTTTTGTTGAGAGGTACCACATCAGCCCTTCTCCAGTCCTGTGGAACTTCTCCTATCTCCAAGGATCTGTTAAAAACATCCTTTAAAGGCCCTGCAAGAACCTCTCTGAGCTCTTTCAGTATCCTGGGGTATATCCCATCTGGTCCCATAGACTTGTCCAATTTCAGTTTTGCAAGCAGTTCTAACACATCATCTTTTGTGAATAGTGTGATATCTACTTCATTCCCATTTGTATATTTGTCAAGCACAGGTGGTCCTTCTCCAGGATTTTCTCTAGTGAAAACAGAGCAGGAGTATTTGTTTAGCATTTTCACTTTTTCAATGTCATTTTCCATGAATCCATTCCCAGCACTTTTGAGTCCTGCAATTCCACCTCTGATTTTAGTCCTCTCCCAAATATACCTGAAAAAAGTCTTGTCACCACACTTCACATCTTTAGTCATCTTTTCTTCTGCCTTTGATTTTGCTATCCTTATTTCTCTTTTTGTCTCTTTTAGTTTGATCTTGTATTATTTTCTGTGTTCTTCTGTTTGCAAGCTTCTGAATTTTGTGAAAGCTGTGTTTTTTGCCTTTATTTGTGCAGCTACTTCTTTGGAGAACCAAATAGGTTTCTTTTTCCTCTTGTTTTTATTTACTTTCATTACATATGTAGCTGTTGCACCTTTTATTGCTTTCTTTAGTTTAGCCCATTGCAATTCCACCTCCCTTAACCCCTCCCACCTTACCAATTCCTCCTTCAGGTACTTGGCCATTTTACTGAAGTCAGCGTTTTTGAAGTCTATGGGGTATGTTTACTAAACTGCGGTAACATAGCAGCGGCTACGTTAACGTGCATTAGGTAACGTTAACGCACGCCATGTAACGTTAACGCGCATTAATGTAACCTAACACACGTTAGCATTCCCGGCCGCGGTAAAAACCGCAGAGGGTGGAGAGAGGGCCGATAGAAGGGATCAATGGGCGGGGAGTGGGCGTGGAGAGGCTCCCACGACACCAACATGGGGAAATGAAGAGCTGGAAACTACCACGAGTGAAAACCTGGTGTTAGATGCACATTTGCAGGAGAGAGAAACCATTTCAGCATCAGTACTGTACAGCCTAGGCAGGGAGCCCGAGAAAGGTGATAGTAGTGCTCCATCTGCAGCAACAGTATAGTGGCCAAGTATGAAACACCACTATGGTGATGGTGCAAATGGGGCATAGGGGGACTGCAGGCGGGACATGCAGTGGGGGCAGCTGGGGCACAGGGTGAACTAGGCTGTCGCCTAGGTGGAACATAGGAACATAGAAACTGGAAATCAGAAGGACAGCAGCTGACCAGGGCCAAACATGCCCAGTAGTCCGTGTTCCACAGTGTCCCATCCAGAGGACATTACCCAGCAAGTACCCCAAAAGTCACACAGGTACCACTATGCCTGTAATAGGGCAAGCAGTGCACATCTGTGGACCACACTAATAAGGGTCCATAGACCACACCCAGGATGGGTCCCAAACAGTTCGTAGACCCAGCTAACTGAACACACTTTACAGCAGCCCCCAATAAGGCATTGCAGGGTGTGCCCATACATTGTCAGAAACATATATACAGCCAGTAGGCCAAACTGGGTACACCGTACCTGAGGTACATACCCTAGCCTGTCCACAGTCGGCAGTAACAATACACTCCACCTACATCTACCCGGTCCACCCTAGCCAATAGTTGCTAGAGTACCAGCCTGACATCCCCCCAGCCATCACTCCCCCATGTGGAAGGGACATAACATTGGTAGGCAGTGATGGGGGGGATGTGTGGATGTCCATTTATGCCTCTCCACCCCAGACCCCGAACCCTAGGAACCTGCCTACCTGCAGAGCGGATGGCCTGGGACCGCACATGAACAGCACCGACAGCATATGGTCATGTCGGCATGGCAGGGGGTGTGTGTTTGTGATGGAGGGAGCAGTGCCACCCACCTGCAGTGGACCTAGGCCATACCCTGTACCAGTACGTGGTATGCAGTGCAACAGAAAAGGTCTGCCTGAGGAAAGTAAGGGTAACCCCAGGGACCACTGCTCCTTTGTGGCAATAGTGTGGTTCAGTACACACAGCCAGTGTGTCCAGAAGCAGAGGGTCACAGGTTCAGGACCCAGATGTGGATCCTACAGAGAATCTCCCCACATTTTACCCTACAATGCAGATACAACATCAACATGTGCAAACCCCAAAGCTGCATCAAACAGGGGTCAAAACACCCACTCACACAGGCTCCACTATCCAAAGCTTCATGGAGAGTCAGGCTGTTGGCCCCAGCACGGAGCTGCAGTAATCAGCAGAGCACTACTACTACCCCTTGCACAGTTTAGTAATGTCAGCACTGTGATCAGGACCAGTGTGGTGAGCAGGATTGCCAACCACCCCTATCATTGCACAATGCTGCAATAGGGGTGTATGTCTATCAATTGTTTTGTGGCTGCCTACACCACTCTGGGCCCACAATGTCCCACTCTTACCAGCGTTAGCCTGCAAATGTGCATAATGAGGAGAAACGTATTGTGGGTATGGCCCGGACAGGGCGGGTTGGCAGGATGCATCTGTACAGGGTGTAGGGCAATGGCTGGGACACTGTAGTGCCCGACCACCACCTGCATGGACAGGGTGGCCATGGCATGGCATGCTGTGAGGTCACTCTCACCCTGACCGAACAGTGACCATGCTCCCACATAGTGCTCAACACTAGTTGTCATCGGTTATACCTGTGTGTTTCCTGTTCTGGGGGTCCAATCATTGCAATATCTGCTTGGTATTTGTGCTGTACAGCCCATCTCTGGGTGCACAGCATTCCCCTGTGAGCATGCACTATGGACTGGCTAGTGGACTGTCTGCAGTTAGTCTGTGCATGGTTAGAACACCTTGCAGGGTGCTGAAAGTGCAGTCTGACTGTGCCATCTGCTGATAAATGGCAGACCGTGGTGTGGGGCCATTGAGGTTTCCCCTGCTTGTGCCAAGCATTACTGCTACTCTGCCACAGTCATAGGTATTATCTAATCTATACAAGAAACATAGAAACATAGAAACATGACGACAGAAAAAGACCACAAGGCCCATCTAGTCTGTCCTTCCATAACAACAACTACAACAGTCCACTTTTTACCTTTAGAGATCCTCTGTGTTGGTCCCATGCTTTTTTGAATTCAGTTACTGTCCTCATCTCCACCACCTCCACTGGGAGACTAATCCACGGATCCACTACTCTTTCCGTAAAGAAATATTTCCGCATATCACTCCTGAATGTATCTCGCTTCACCCTCATCCCATGTCCCCTCGTAGCAGAACTTGCTTTCAATTGAAAGAGGCTCTCTCCCTGAACATTTATGCCACGGAGGTATTTAAACATCTCAATCATATCACCTCTATCCCCGCCTTTCCTCTAAGGTGTACATATTAAGATCCTTAAGTCTGTCCTCATATGCTTTATAATGAAGCCCATTAATCATTTAGTAGCAACCCTCTGCACCGACTCCATCCTGTTCACATCCTTTTGAAGGTGCGGTCTCCAGAATTGCACACCATACTCCAAATGAGGTCGCACCAAAGACTTATACAGAGGCATTATCACCTCCTTTTTTCTGCTAGCCATTCCTCTCCGTATGCACCCAAGCATCCTTCTAGCTTTTGCCATCGCCTTTTCTACCTGTTTAGCTACTTTAAGATCATCAGACACAACCATGCCTATACAAGGCGTGGTTGTGTCTATACAAGAAAAAGCCTTCAACTCTTAACCGACAACTGTTGTCTCTGCCTGAATTAACGTCATCCGAATCTTATTCAACGGTGGTCGGTTAAGAGTTGAAGTGCTTTTTCTTGTGTAGATTAGATAATTCTTTTCACTTCAATAAAAACCATTTTGTAACAGTGATAAACAGTCATAGGTATGGCTCTGGTCCACCAGCCCTGGAGGGCTGTCCTCTGCCACCAGGGCTGTGGTTGCTTGTTCTACAGCCAGGGGCTCAGGCACCTGTCCTTCCACTCCTTCACCTACAAAATGGGTGATTGTGGGTCTTTGGAGTATATAGTGTATACCATTTTGACCCGTAGAGACAGTGCTACATCCACCTCATGCAAGTCTACACATTCCTCTGCTCTGATAACAGGTGCCCATGGCAGCCAGACCCTAACACTGGGTATGCACTAATCTGGGTGGTGTCTGGCCCCACAGGGCCACATGTGACTGCAGAACACAAAAATACTTTTGGTTACACTGCTAGGAACACCTGACAAACATTAGCAGTGACAAGGACGTGCAGCAGAACCTATCTCTAGCACCACATGTACTGCGGACCTAGTGCTGGGCACCCATCCTAACCCTCAGGGTGAACACAGAACCTGCACAATGGCATGGTCTGTAGCTACTCTGTGCCAGTATCACACACTGTCAATCCGTCTTACCATGCTGCAGTACTGGAGAGTTGCAGACCCCATCTGGTGATCAGCTGTAGACCGCTGTTCTGCATGTGCATTGCATCATGGGTGCTGGTGGGGTTACCCTATCCTGGCACACAGAGCAGACGGTTTGTGTGGAGACCTACAGTCCTTCTGTACCCAGCCATTGCTGTGCAGCAAGCCATAGAGGTATAGCCTACTGGTTAGTGCAATAATGTTCAAAACAGTGGTCATGGGTTTGATTCCTCATTGTTCCCTCTTTTCATGCCTGTCCAACTCAGATATTTTGCATGCCTGTAACAGTCATATCTTTGCAGATCCATGCTGCCAGCCCATATTACCCTCACCACTGTTGCCAACAATCCTTCGGTCCATCTTTCTCTGTCTGTCAGCTGTGTAGAGTCCTGTCTTCCTGTGCAGGCTGCCACCCCATATCCTGTGCTGGTATCCTTTCCTGCATTGTGCCTCTTCATGCTTGCCTCACCTGTGCCTGAACTGCATGGCACCACCACTCCGCTGAACACCCATCATTGTAGCTATCCTGCCACCTCCACCTCCATTGGGGGACACGTATTCCCATCGTCTGCCACCAACTGTCTTTCCAGTACTTTACATTGCCAACACCCTGTGCTGTGGTACAGTTGCCCCCACCATGTTTGTCAACAGTACTGGCAGCCACATGGGATGCCCACAGATATGGCAGGTCCAGCGTCTTCCAGCTCTCCCTCCTTCACTCACTTGTTTATTGCCTTTCCTCAGTGCTCTATCTAGTGTTAGGGCTACATCTGTCTCTGTGCCTCACAGGTCATGCATGTCATCCTAAAACACCTTGCAGCCCTTAGGGCACACTAACTTAGGGCACCATAACCTTGTTAGGCCACCTTAACCTATGGTTCCATAGCCCAGGATGCCTTCTACGGGGCCTTGTTCAGGGGTGCCTAATATGGCGCTTAGCCTAAGGAGCCCTATAGGGCACCTTACAAGGTGCCTTATGAGGCACCTTACATGGCAGCTTGTAACGCGCCTTGTAAGGTGCCTTATAAGGCACCTTGTAACGCGTGTTAGTCTAAGGCACCTTGTAATGTGTGTTAGCTGATACGGCTTGCTGTAATGATGCACCGCCCACGCTTTATATGGGCATTTGTACCTTTACCGCGGAACCCAATGCGGTTGACATTACTGCAGTTTAGTAAACATACACCTAAGACTTTGAGTTTGCTGTGATTGGATTCCACCTTGGCTTTTATCTCAAACCACACTTTATGAAGATTGCTGCTGCTCACATGGGCACCCACCTGGATATTTGACACACTATCTCTGTTGTTTAGCACTAAATCCAGCACAGAGCACTCCCTGCTCAGTTCTATCCCTATTTCTTTAAGTAACACATCTTGGAAGGCATCCACAATTTTTTTACTTCTTTCCAGATTTGCAGAAAGAACACTCCAATCCATATCAGGTAGATTAGAGTCACCCAATATGATCACTTCCCCTTTCATGGCTATCTTTGCAATATCAACAATCAATTTGCTATCCATTTCTTTGGTTTGAGTTGGAGGCCTGTAGACCACACCAGTATGGATGACAGTGTCATCTCCTCTTTCCAACACAATCCAGAGCTCTTCTTCTTTTCCACATGTCTCCTGCATTTCAGCAGCTTTAATATTGCTTTTGACATACAGGGCTACTCCTCCTCCTTTTCTACCTTCTCTATCTCTTCTAAATAGATTATAGCCAGCTATGGCTATATTCCATTCATGTGACTCGTTTAACCATGTTTCTATAATGGCCACAATGTCTAAATCCATTTCCACCATTAGGGCTTCCAGATCAGGAACTCTGTTGGCTAGGCTTCAAGCATTTGAACTCATTCCTTTCCAGCATTTATTGAATGGCTTGCTTACCTATTGCATGGATTTTGTTCTACACATCCCTTCCCGTTTGCCATTGATGTGTCGTTCAAAAGTGTGGCTGTTTCCAATTTTGTTTTTCTTTTGCTAGGAGTGACATACTAAACTTGTCCTTTTCCATCCATCACCCCCTTTCCCTAGTTTAAATGCCTGTCTACTGTGATGGGGTCCATATGGTGGAGCCCTTTAAAAACCCTAATTAGGCGGTCGCCTAGGGTTGTAGAAATTTACCCTGCTCTTGCTATGAAAAACAGAGTCTTGTGGTCAAGTGATAAGGAAAAATAAGTATGGGTTTTATTCCCCTTCCTGAACAGACATTCTTTAAGGACAAAACTTAAACACAGCAGTGCACAAAAATGGTAACAAAAACTTCTCTCCTTTGTTATCTTCACAAAACAGTTTCCTTTAAAAAGGTGAACATAAAGAAGTGTCGTTATTCTTACAGCATATATTACAATCCATTGGTATGGGATCTGAAAGGTGGCTGTTATTCTCCCATACCATCCCTTCAGGCTCACTTCCCAAACCGTCTGAATCAGATTCCTCCCCTATGTAGGACTCTGGCACAACCTCTTGTGAGAGTTCACTATCGCTTCCTGCAAAAGCTTCTTTAATCCCCAGGTTATATTTTCCTGGTCTGTGGAAAGCTCTCCACTGGTCCTCTTCATGAAGTGAGAGTTTAGGATATCTTTCCCTCACAGCATTATATTCAGGGCTACGCTCTTTGCAACAGTCATGGTATTTAAACCTCTCTTTAAAAGAAGAAGGTTCCCTTCTCTTTACCTCGGTGCTAGTCTTAGCTCTGGGGTTGTAGTGGCTTCTCTCCCCGGCTTCCCAGTCAGGCTGTGAGTTAAGAAACCCCGTGTCAGCCTCACAGCTGTTCTTCAGATTACAGCTACGTCTGAAGCTCCCCTCTCTAGGTAAACTTCCTCTGGGCTGACCTGTGCTCCGTAACTGCAGATACCGGCCTCCTGAGCTGCTGGCCCCTCCTGGTTTCTCTCCAGGTCTGCTTCCTGTATCAAAGCGTCTCCCAGCACTGCTCCTTCCAACCCTTCTCTCTTGAGCACTGTGTCTGCTGCCACTTCCTGGTTCCTGGATTGCAGCTTCCTTTCCCAGCACTCCTCTGCAACTTCCTTTGCAGTTCTCCTGGCAGTTCTCCTGGCAGTTCTGCTTGCACTGACTAAAACTCTCTCTTATATGGTTCCCAGCCCTGCACGTAACGTGAGAACTAGGAGACAGGTGCTCTTGATGAGCTTTTGGCTTTTCTTGTCCTAACAGCGTTTTCTGCTCAGCTGTTTTCCTATGCCTTGTATCTTTTCCTACAGCTGAATCAGAGGTAAGCTCTTCACTTTCCTGAACTTCCAAATGCTCTATTTTATCCACTGTATCACATATCCCCCCTCTTAAGATATTCCGGGATGGGGAACTTCTGTGCCCACAGCTCGGAATCTGCCCTGGATACGTGACCTTCCTGCTATACCTACTGTCTGCTTCTTTACCTGTGACCGTTACTCTGGAACGGTTAATGGCTGTCGTTCTCTCATACCATGGTTTTAGTATGTTTATGTGATATGTCTGAAGACGTCCCTTGTCGTTCTGGACCCTTGCGGTCTACTACTACGTAAGGACCTTTCCACTGGGCCTCAAACTTTGGCCCTGGATCAGCGACCATTACAACCACTCTGTCACCCACGGTTAGTTGCTGCGGCTTCTTACCTCTGTCGTAATACTTCTTTTGATTTTTCTGGCTATTCTGTAAGTGCTCATCTGCGACTCGCAACGCTCTCTGTAGGCGACTCCGGAGTCCAAAAAGAAACTGGGGAACCCCCATTTCCTCCCCTTCTGGCTCCACCCACTGGTCCCTTAAAATATCTAGGACTCCTCGCGGTGTCCGTCCGAACATTAGTTCGTAAGGGGACGCTCCTAAAGAAGTTTGAGTCCACTCCCTACTGGCATATAGGGCGAATGGGAGCATAATATCCCAATCTGCCATCTGCCCCTCTAACCCTCTCCTTAGCAACTGTTTTAGGGTCTGATTAAAGCGTTCCACCAGACCATTCATCTGTGGATGGTACGCAGATGTTTTTATATGGCGGATGCCAAAAGCATCCCACACTTGTGCTAAGTATTTTGAAACAAAATTGCTTCCTCTATCCGTAAGCATTTTCCTCGGGAATCCCACCTTGCAGAATAGTTTTACTAATTCTGCAGCTATAAACCTAGCCGATATATTCCTCAAAGGAATCGCCCAAGGAAACCTGGTAGCAACATCCATTATAACAAGGATGTAGTGAAATCCTCTAGAGGTTTTCATTAGTGGACCTACAATGTCCATCGCCATTCGGCGAACCGGCTCTGTTATGGTAGGAGTCTGGATCATAGGAACTCCTACGGGCTTAGCAGCGCTTACCCGCTGGCACGCCGGATAGGCCTCACAGAACCTCTTCGTCTCCCTAAACACTCCTGGCCAGTAAAAACGCTCGAGGATCTGGTCGAGTGTAGCCTGCACTCCTTTATGTCCCCCAATTGGGTGATCATGAGCTAGTCTCATAACGACAGCCTTAAAAGTAGTGGGATCCACTAACTGTTTTCTAATTGCACCATTATGGGGATTGCTGCTTTCCCTATATAAAATATCCTCCTCTATCAGGAATCTGGGAAGCACATCCCTACCTGCCTGTGCAAACTCAAAGGCATACTTCAATACTGGGTCTGCCTTCTGCTCCTTAGAAAAAGACGGGAACTTTTTCACCAGGTCAGCAGGTACCCACGGTAGCCCTTGTCCATCAGTTACCCCAGCTCTCAATTGAGCTCGATGATGACGTTCTTGGCGCTTTTCACCTTTACTTTTCTTTTTAGTTTTTGAAGGAGCACTAATCAACTCTTCGTGCTGGGGAAGCTCACTTAGAGTTTCATCTAGCACCCTATCTTCCCCCCTTAAAGGCTCTTCTTCCTTTTCTATGGGATCTCCTTCCTCTTCTAAAGGAACGGGATTATCTTCTGGAATCTCACTAGGGGTCTCTAGGCCTTTCGCCTGGGACCTGGTGGAAAGCAGTACTCCCTTAACACATGTACTTCCCTCTATACCCCTGTAAAAAGGTGACCAATCTCGCCCTAGTACTATGTCATAAAGGCAATTTGGGGATGATGGCTACTAAGATGCTTTCCTGGGTGCCTAAACCCTTAACCTTTACTTTATAAAGGGGATAACAGGTTGATGCCCCGTGTACACATTTTATCTTAGTTGTGCCCTCTTGCTGACTCGGGGAAAAATCCTTTTTGGCCTGTATGATCTTCCAGAACCTCCGGGAGATCATACTTTGATCGGCCCCCGAGTCAAGCAAGGCCATTGCAGGTACCCCCTGCACCTCTACATCCACTCGGAAGCCTGCTGGTACATGTTTGTCAACATTTATAATTAGCGCAGTACGCTGAGTGCAATCTTTTTTTAAGTGCCCTGTCTTACCACACTTAAAGCACACCTTGGAAATACATTCCTATCCTCTTTTCCATACAGAGACTCATTTGCATACCTCATGTTCCTACGAGGTTCTATAGTATCCCTTACAGAATTGACCAACCCCAACTTACTTTCAGCACCGGCCTTTTTAGCTAATTTGGCTTCAAAGAACCGTTCAGTTAAACAGTGCTGCTTCGGTGGAGGTTCTGCAATTCTGCAGTGTCAAAAAGGTTTTTACCTCTACAGGTACTGCCTCATAGAACTGCTCAAGCACAATTTGATCTATTATGCTCTCTATGGGTTTGCCATCTGGTTCAAGCCATTTTAAAACTAAACCATGCACTCTATAACGCAGTGCCTTGGGTGTTTCATCAGCTTGAATCTTAGTGGACCTGAGCATACACCTGTAAACTGCTGGAGTTAGGCCTAGCCTATCACGTACTGCTCGTTTCACCTCCTCATATTCCACTGCCAAAGCGGTAGGCATGGCTCTATAAGCCGACTGTGCTTCCCCAGTTAAAGCTGAAGCCAGTCTAACCGCCCATTGCTTCTTTGGCCAGTTGGAATTGAGAGCTACCCTCTCAAAGGTTTCAACACAAAATCATCAAAGTTATCTGTTTTACTCATTTGTCCAACAGTCCACATCCCACAACTCTGTGGGCCTACCCCACAGGATGCTGGTAGCGCTGTCCTTGTCTTCGGCTCTTCCAGAAAAGCTTGCAGTAAGTCTGTTAGAGGCTTTTGCTGGTTCTTCAGTGCTGCGATGGCCTACTCCTGGCTGAGCTGAGCCAGCTCTCTCTGTTTATCAAATTGCAGACTCATCCATCTTAAGACCTCCTGGACATCCATTTTTTCCCTCCTTGGATCCTGGAAAACAGATCAAAAACAAAACCACCAAGTGCGGTACTATACAACAAAAGAGAAATTTCCCTTTTCCTCTTTCCTTAACAAGCCCTCCCTTCTCACCAGGAATCTTCCCAGCCTGTGCCCAAATACGCTTTACCTGAGCCAGGTGGAGGTTCTCGCTTTGAGAAGGTGCTTGACTTTTTCCGCCTTGCAGGAACTGGATCCTCTCCGGGTGTGGTGCCGTCCGCTCTTCCGCGTGCTTTAGCTTGCTGCGTTACAGTTTGTATCCTTTATAATGGATCCGCAACAACTATGCCATTTTGTGATGGGGTCCGTATGGTGGAGCCCTTTAAAAACCCTAATTAGGCAGTCGCCTAGGGTTGTAGAAATTTACCCTGCTCTTGCTATGAAAAACAGAGTTTTGTGGTCAAGTGATAAGGAAAAATAAGTATGGGTTTTATTCCCCTTCCCGAACGGACATTCTTTAAGGACAAAACTTAAACACAGCAGTGCACAAAAATGGTAACAAAAACTTCTCTCCTTTGTTATCTTCACAAAACAGTTTCCTTTAAAAAGGTCAACATAAAGAAGTGTGGTTATTCTTACAGCATATATTACAATCCATTGGTATGGGATCTGAAAGGTGGCTGTTATTCTCCCATACCATCCCTTCAGGCTCACTTCCCAAACCGTCTGAATCAGATTCCTCCCCTGTGTAGGACTCTGGCACAACCTCTTGTGAGAGTTCACTATCGCTTCCTGCAAAAGCTTCTTTAATCCCCAGGTTATATTTTCCTGGTCTGTGGAAAGCTCTCCACTGGTCCTCTTCACGAAGTGAGAGTTTAGGATATCTTTCCCTCACAGCATTATATTCAGGGCTACGCCCTTTGCAACAGTCATGGTATTTAAACCTCTCTTTAAAAGAAGAAGGTTCCCTTCTCTTTACCTCGGTGCTAGTCTTAGCTCTGGGGTTGTAGTGGCTTCTCTCCCCAGCTTCCCAGTCAGGCTGTGAGTTAAGAAACCCCGTGTCAGCCTCACAGCTGTTCTTCAGATTACAGCTACGTCTGAAGCTCCCCTCTCTAGGTAAACTTCCTCTGGGCTGACCTGTGCTCCGTAACTGCAGATACCGGCCTCCTGAGCTGCTGGCCCCTCCTGGTTTCTCTCCAGGTCTGCTTCCTGTATCAAAGCATCTCCCAGCACTGCTCCTTCCAACCCTTCTCTCTCGAGCACTGTGTCTGCTGCCACTTCCTGGTTCCTGGATTGCAGCTTCCTTTCCCAGCACTCCTCTGCAACTTCCTTTGCAGTTCTCCTGGCAGTTCTGCTTGCACTGACTAAAACTCTCCCTTATATGGTTCCCAGCCCTGCACGTAACGTGAGAACTAGGACACAGGTGCTCTTGATGAGCTTTTGGCTTTTCTTGTCCTAACAGCGTTTTCTGCTCAGCTGTTTTCCTATGCCTTGTATATTTTCCTACAGCTGAATCAGAGGTAAGCTCTTCACTTTCCTGAACTTCCATATGCTCTATTTTATCCACTGTATCACACTACATATGTCCCTTCTCTTCTACTGCCAACTCCAGACTTTGCTCCTTTCATCTTGCTGCTCTTTATGCCTGGACCAAATTACCTCATTCTGTACATCAGGCTTCTTCTCTGGCCCTTCCAAATCCAGGCTGAATGCTTACCGCTTCTTTGCCACTTTTGGATCTGATCCACCTAAGCTCCCTTGTGTTTCCTTAGCATTCCCCCTAGATGTATCTTGTCCACAGCTGCAGTGTTGTCTGTCTTGACTAGATTGTAAGCTCTGCTGAGTGTGTGTCTGTACAGTGCTGCGTATGCTTTGTAGTGCTATAGAAATGATCAGTAGTAGTACTAGTATGGCCTTCTGGCTATGGCATCTGATTCTCACATATCTGAGTACTGGCATTTCTCACAGCAGCTACACCTGTCCCATTGTGGCATATGTCAGTCTGTATACATCCGCTATCTGTGGGGAAACTCTGCCTGCCTTCCCGCAGTCTGCTTTGTGGCAATGCTCCCCTGCCCAGGCATGTGTGGTTATGGGAATTGGGATCCCTGTGTCATCATACCCAGGTAGTCAGCCTCCAGATATATCACCACTCTTGCAGTTTGCATGGATCTAGGACTGAGAAAGTTTTGAGGCCTCATGGCACAATTTAGGGGATGTATGGCTGTCCTATCACACTGTCACCTGGTGACATTGCGGTCATCCATATGGTCCATTCATGGTCTCCATGAATTGCAGAGCAACACACCAGATCCTTCCGTGCTACCCCCCAAACCATACACTCTCACTTACAGTCAGAAAATACATCATTCTGCCATGCCAAACCTGTAACTAACAGCTGCTATACCATAATGGCATGATGTCCCAGCACTACACATGTGATCTCCCTTTCTCACTCCATCATGATTTGCTTCCAGACTCACTCGCATACTACTCTTACATCAACAGTCCCAGTTTTCAGAACACAGGATTTGTTAGGGTCCCCTGGATTTGCTCTTTTAGTACAAATGAACCACTTACTATCTAGAATGTAATCACGTAACTGAATTCCTGAATCCAATATATTCAGTTGCTCCCATGGCTATGCCATGGATTTGATGAAAGAAAACTCCTTCAAATTGAACTTTTTTTGTCAAGACCAAGGTTAATAACTGCTGAAAGAACTTCCTCGGTGTCCTAGATGGTAATGAAATGTCCAGTTTCTCAACAACCTTCAAAGTATCCTGTTGTGCAATATTCGTGTATAGAGCCATAGCATCAAGGGATACTAACCATCTATAGCTATGTTATATTTAGCAGAATTTGAAAAGGCTGAGATATTTAGATCAATATGGTTTTTGGAAGTTTTATTATGGGTTAGATTTCTCTATGATATTTTCTTTTTATGGAAGGGTACAGAACAAGGTTTATTGTCCTTTGTGGAATGGTTGAACTCCCAAAAGATTCATCTAAAATTTACAATGCATCATCGTGTTTCTGAATTGGAATTCTTGGATGTTAAAGTCTATAAAAAAGATTCCAAGTTGCATACAACGCTCTTCAGTAAGACAGTACAGAGAAACACCCTGCTGGATTTCTCTAGTTTTCATCCAGCTGCTTTAAAGAAAGGATTACCATATGACCAATTTTTAAGATTAAGGTGTATTTGTAGCACCATAAGTAATTTTGATCAGCATGCACAAGAGTTAACGAAACGGTTGCTACAACGAGGTTACCCAGTATATGCAATTAAACAAGCACGGATGAGGGCACATTTTACCCACAGAGAGTGGTTATTTACTTCAGATATATATAAAAAGACAGAAGAGATAAATCAGGGACAGAAAATCACGTGTGTTTTACCCTATATGTCAAATATAGTGAAAGTGCGACAAATCTTGAAAAAACACTGGCATTTATTGCCATTGCATCCCTGTTTTCAAAAACAACTGCAGATAGCATACACAAGGGGCCCTAACCTTAGAGATATTATAGGTAATGCATCTTCTTTAGCCAAAAAGGATATAAATTTAGCAGACAAAGAACTGGAACATCACTCTTGTGATAAATGTGAGTTTTGTCCCCGGACTATTACAGGCAAAGAATGGATGATACCTACCAACACATTTAAACATGTTTCCAAATAGTCAACACCATGTTCTACGTTTTTTGTAGTATATGTGTTAGTATGCCCTTGTGCATAGCTATACATAGGACGTACCACTCGGACGGTACGTAGACGTTTACAGGAACATGCGTGGTGGGTTCGTAATAAAGTAACATCTGCCCCAATTGTGCAACATTGTATAGATTTTCAACATACATTCATGGATTTTCAATGGAGAATCCTCGATCATGTTCCTGAGAATCCAAGAGGGGGAGATAGAGAGCAACAGCTTCAAGTTGTTGAACAAGCGTGGATCTTTCGGTTGTCATCATTAGATCCAAGAGGATTGAACTTGGAACAGGACTGGGCTAGCCTGATATGACGCATCAGTAGATGATTGGATAAGCAGTTCTTTAAACCTAATGGAGTTTCCAGATGGTCATGAAGTTTGACTGAGTCATTAATGGCGTTTGGAAAGGTTAAAGAGCCATTTGTTCGCAGCAGCGTTAAGCGTTGAAACAAGACCTGAAAAGAATGACTTGGTCCTAAACGCAGTACTGTGTCCGGCTTTGACTGTGGAGTTTCTGGGGAGAGCAAGCAGATCTTTTCCCTAAGAGAGTGGAACTACATATCGACCAGATGAGTACTTATAAGAAAATTTATGTTTGATCAATATATAGAGAATTTTAGAAATTGGATATGTGTTGAGGCACTAAAATAGTGTGCATCACTTCACGACTAGGAGTTATACGGGATTTAACCGTTCCATTGATTAAAAGGGAAGTTACACTGCGAGAGGGGTAACCTCTCAAGGCAAAAACTTCCGACAAAAAATATATTGGATTTAGGAATTCAGTTACGTGATTACACTCTAGGTAGTAAGTGGTTCATGAGTTAGAGTGGTGTTATTTAGGTAAGAGTTTGGGTATCCTGACTTTTAGTACAAATAGCACATATCAGCATAGCCAGAATAAACTCTATTGCTCCTCTTAATATTTCTGTAAGGGTGTTTATTAATGTTTCTGTACCTTAGAACATTCCCTCACCTCTGCTTTCTGTTCTTTATATTCCTAAGTCCTGGTCTCATTCCATTTTTCAGCACGAATAACAGGGACGTCCATGGGGATATCACAGAACATACACAGACCTTTCAGGAATATGCAATGCACGTCTCTGCGGCTGACCATGCCCCCGTTCCACCCCTTCTGGACATATTCTGAGATTCACATACTAGCACCATAGATGTGCATGGCAGCAGTGTTTCAGAATGCTATCAGGGACATTTTCAGCACATAAACGTCCCTGCCACATGTGCAAACCCCTTATTCATGTTCTGGAATGATCCCCACATTGTATAATCAAGTTGCATGCACTTGAACTAAATGCATGCTCACAAATGCACACCACTATTAGAGGTCAATTACTATCAGGCTATATAAGAAAGATCATTAGAGAAGGACATTATGCTTGGCAAGGTTGAAGGTCAATGTAAAAGAGGAAGGTCAGCAATGAGATGGATCAATACAATAAAAGCAGCAAACATGCCACTCTGTCATCAGTGAGCTGCCTGACTGAAGATCAAACACAGTTTATGACAACTATCCAGAGGGTCACCATGAGTTGACACCAACTCGACAGCTCTTAACAACAATAGGTAAGAAGAACGGGAGGAGGAGTAGCACTATATATAAAAAATAATGTTAAAGCTATAGAATTACAGGGATTAAAAGGGAGCGAGGAGGCATTTTGGGTTAAACTTGAAAGAAGGAATGGGAAATCCATTTGCATTGGTGTGATACACAGATCTCCTTCACAGGGTGAAGTGGATGGAGATTTAATAGAAGACATACGCAGTATTGCCATGTTCTGATGTTATAGTGGGAGATCATCTTGCATCCAGTAATCACTAGATGGCGTGGTTCAGTATTAGGACTAGGGCTGATAAAATCCATTCAAATGCAACGTTCTTAGACTTTAGGAAAATTAACCTTGCCAAGATAGGACAATATCTCAAGGAGTCATTAGCGGCATAGGAACAGCTGGGGGACATAGAAAAGCAATGGGCAAAACTGAAAGTGGATATTTTAAGGGCAAAAAACATTTTGTTAGAAAAGTAAATAAATGTAAAAGGAAAAGGAGGCCACTATGGGTCTCAAAAGAAGTAGCTGAAAAGAGGGTGGCATAAATAAAATATCAGAGATCGGAGAGAGGAAGACAAGCATCAATATTTGGAAAAACTTAGAGAAATTAGGAATGTAGTCAGGAAAGCAAAGGTACAAAAATAAGAAGAAATAGCCAATGCAATAAAATGGGGGGACAAGACATTTTTCAGATATGTTAGCAAGAGGAGGAAGTGTAAAAGTGCTATTTTCAGACTGAAGGGGGAAAGGGAGGAACATGTAGAAGGTGATGAAGATAAAGCGGAATTGCTTAACAGATATTTTTGTATGAAGGGCCAAGAGCAGGACCTCAGAAAACACCCCACAAATAGGAGCAGAAATGAAGGGGATCTTGAACAATTTTCAGAGGACTGTGTTCATGAGGAACTAACTAAACTAAAAGTAGACAAAGCAATGGAGTTGGAAGGAACTTGGGGATGTTCTAGCGGCTCCACTGACTGACCTTTTCAATACTTCTTTAGAATTGAGAGTGGTCCCAGAAGACTGTAAAAAGGAACATATGGTCCCTTTAAGCAAAAGTGGAAGTAAGGATGAGGTTGCGAACTACAGGCTGGTTAGTCTGACCTCTGTGGTGAGTAAGTTAATGGAAAGGCTGCTAAAAAAAGGATAGTGAGGTTTCTGGAGTCCAATAGTTTGTAGAATCCGAGGCAGCATGGGTTTACCAGAGGCAGGACTGATTGATTTCTTTGACTGGGCAACCAGAGAATTGGACTGAGGGAAAGCCCTAGGTGTACTTGGATTTCAGTAAAGCCTTTGACACCATTCCGCACAAGTGACTTATTAATAAACCGAGTACCCTAGGGATGGACCATAAGGTGACTAACTGGGTAAGAAATTGGTTGACTGGGAGGTGACAAAGTACACAGGTAAATAGAGCTCACTCTGAGGAGAAGGATATTACCAGTAGTGTGCCACAGGGATCAGTCCTTAGTCCGATTCTTTTTAACATCTTTGTTAGTGATATTGCGGAAGGGCTGTCGGGTAAGGTTTGCCTCTTTGCGGATGATACCAAAATCTGCAATAGAGTAGACATCCATGAAGGAGTAGATAACATGAGGAGGGATCTAGCTAAGCTTGAAGAATGGTCAAAAATTTGGCAGCTGAGATTTAAGTTAAAAAAATGCAGGGTCATGCATTTGGGCTGCAAAAATCCAAAGAAACAGTACAGTATAGAGCAGGCATGTCCAACAGGTAGATCGCGATCTACCTGTAGATCGCAGAGGGGTCAGAGGTAGATCGCCAGCAGCACTTGGCTCCATCTCTCCAGCAGCTCGCCCTATCGCTAGGAGAGAGCTCGTGCTGGCAGGTTGTCTGCCAAGGACTTGCCGCTGCTGCTGATCCTTTGCCTATCTTTTTTCCCTGCCTGCAGGAATCTTGTCTGTGGGTGTATTGGGGGCACTTGTTGTTTTCATGCCAATAGTTTGTGGGTACCCCATATGGCCACTGCCCGCACCCCGCGATGAGATGCCACAGGCCCGGCATCATACCTGGTCTCCTGCCTCTCAGAATCACCCATTCCTGCCCCCACCCCAACACCCCTTAGAAGTGTGTTATATACCGGGCGATATCCATTCACCCGGGCTTTACCTGAATACACTTACCGTATTAGTTGTGTCATGTGCTGGTCATTGGTCGCTTTATAGTTCGCTTTCATTAAACGTTTTCGGGCAGACACAACAAAGTGTCAAGAATTTGGTGATTTTGGCGGGCTTTTCCAATTTGTTCTAACTTGCCTATGCCTTGCCTTCGAATTGGTTCAGACCACTGTGACTTTTGCTTGCCTCTGCAATTTTATTTTGCCTAGCCTTTGCGTTGATTCTACACTGCAATTTTATTTTGCCTTGCCTTTGCGTTGATTCTACACTGTGTGCAGAATTTATTAAATCGCGTGTGGTGGTATTTGAACTTGTTTAGCAGTATTTGATTTTATCTGGTTTGCTGGACAGGTGTTTGAGGTTTTTTTATGATTGTTTGATGGTATTTGATTATTGGTGCCAGCATGATGAATTCTTATTTTTACTTTTAGAACTGCATGTGTGGTTTTGGCATCTCAGTCCTTGTATTGCACATCATCCAGAGGTCTTCAGTTCCTATTGATCTTTAATACTTTGGGACAGTGACAGTTTTGGACCAGATTCAGCCTGTTGCAAAGAAGAGCAAAACCTACCACTTTCATGATGAATGGGAAATGGACTACTTCTTCACCATGGTGAAAGACAAGTGTTGTTGTCTAATTTGTAATGCCCCAGTATCCTTGCCCAAAAAGGGTAATCTGGAACGTCATTATAAGGCTCTGCATAGCAATAAGTTTGATGCTGATTTTCCACCCAAAAGTGAAATTCATAAACTGAAGCTCAAAGAACTTAAATCGAAATTGGCTACTCAGCAACAGTTGATGGCAAAGCCAAGGTCACATTCGGTCAATGCAACCATAGCATCCTTCAAGGTCAGCAACCTGATCTCAAAGAAATGCAAACCTTTCACTGAAGGGGAATTTGTAAAAGATTGTTTTCTTGAAGCAGCTGACAATCTTTTTGAAGGATTTAAAAATAAGAAAGAGATCATAGCTGCTATTCAAGATGTACAATTGTCAAGAAACACCGCCGTGCGGCGAAAAGAAAAGATGTGTGGAGACACAACTGAACAATTGTTGGAGGATGTTTCAAATTGTGTTGCTTTCTCACTCCAACTGGATGAATCTACAGATATAAGAGATATAGCCCAGTTACTAGTCTTTATCCGGGTGGTTTTTGAAGACTTCAGTGTTAAAGAAGAACTACTTGGAATGATTTCTTTAAAAGGGAGAACTACCGGTCAGGAAATATTCAGTTCTTTCCATTCTTTTGTGACAAAGTGTAATCTTCCATTGCATAGACTTGTTTCAATCACTACTGATGGAGTAAGAGCAATGACAGGTGAGGTTAAAGGTTTCATAGCCCTCTGTAGACAGCTTGACGACTTCCCAGATTTCCTTTCTTACCACTGCATCATTCACCAGCAAGTTTTGGCAAGCAAGAGACTCAATACAAAGACTGTCATGGACATCACTTTCAAAATTGTAAATTCAGTTCATGAAAGATCACTTCAAAGATGGCTTTTCAATCTTACTCTTGATGAAGGGGCAGCGGAAATCATTTTGCAAACAGATGTAAGGTGGCTAAGTAGGCACAAATTTCTGCAAATATTTTGTGATTTGCTGAATGAAAGAAGAAGTTTTTTGAAGGAGAGGGGAGATGACCAAGCAGATTTGGAAGATGAGGAGTTGTTATGTGATCTGGCATTTCTCGCTGACTTTACAGGTGAACTAAGTGATATGAACCTTAAACTACAAGGTAAAAACAAATGCATTGGCGAGATGATGAGTACAGTTTCATCCTATAAGAGCAAATTTGAGCTAATGATGACTGACTTTGCAAACAACACTTTTGATCATTTTCCTAATACACCGGACCATCTGAGACAATATCCAAATTTTGGTTTTCAGAAAGAGAAGTATGTGACAGAAATCTGTGCTGTTATCCAGGAATTCGAAAATAGATTCTGTGACTTCCAAAATATTGGAACAGTTGTGGAGTACTTGTCATACCCATTCAAAGTAGATGTGGACATTAAAGAAACTGCAGCTGCTATCAATAAAAAATACTCATTGAACAAGCCATCTCTTGAAAACAAAATATTAACCCTTAAAAATGACATTTTTCTCAAGATCCGTGCTGAGCAAGAATCGTTTTGGAAGCTACTGCCTAGAGACAAATTTCCCAACTTGAGAAGATGCAGTGAAGCTGTACACTTCTGTTTTGTTTCAACTTATTTGTGTGAATCTGCGTTTTCCCATCTGAAAATGACAAAGAGTACACAATGTTCCAACATGACAGATGAACATCTCCAGAATTCCATGAGACTGGCCCTCACGCCATATTCACCCAACTTCAAAAAGCTGGTGGATGAAATGCAGGCTCAGACGTCTCACTAATGAGCAAGAGCGAAATATTAAAGATTGTGTAAGATCAGCCTGGATCAATACTTGACCTAAATTTAACACAAATTACTCAATAAAAGTTAAAGAAAGTTATTAAGACAGTTAGTGAAAGTTATTACTCAATAAAACTTTAAGAAAAAATGTATTCCATTTCCCCTTGCAGTTCTTCCTGGATCTTCGTCTCTCTGTTTTGTTTTTGCTTAATTTGCTTAACAGCTGATCACATCCAAGTAAATGACAGAAGGTTCATTAAAAATGGGAGGGGGCAGAATCCTCCAACTTTATTGGGTTAAAATTTAATTTAAACTAATTTGAAACTTAATTTTCATGGTGGTAGATCACCGGCACTTTTGGCCGGAAAAAGTAGATCACGACCTGTTCGAAGTTGGACATGCCTGATAGGGTGGAGGACTTCTGTCCAAGATAGAAGAAAAGGATCTGAGAATGATTGTTTCTGATGATCTTACAGTGGATAAACAGATAGAAAAGATGACAGCAAAAGCCAGAAAGATGCTTAGATTACAGGGAGAGGAATGGCCAGCAGAAAAAAGGAGGTAATAGAGCCTCTGTATAAGTCTCTGGTGCGACCTCATTTGGAGTATTGTGTGCAATTCTGGAGACCGCACCTTCAAAAGGATATAAACAGGTTGGAGTCGGTGCAGAGGGTGACTACTAAAATGGTTAGTGGTCTTCGTTATAAAGCATATGAGGACATACTTAATATGTATACATTAGAGGAAAGGCGGGCTAGAGGAGATATGATAGAGAAATTTAAATACCTCTGTGGCATAAATGCAGAAGAGGAGAGCCTCTTTCATTTGAAAGTAAGCTCTGCAGTGAAGGGGCAGAAGATGAGAGTGAAAGGGGATAGACTCAGGAGTAATATGCGTAAATATTTCTTTATGGAAAGAGTGGTAGATGTGTGGAATAGTCACCCAGTGGAGGTAGTAGAGATGAGGACTGTACCCGAGTTCACGAAGGCCTAGGACATACACAGAAGATTTCCAAAGGTAAAATAGGGACTATAGTAGTTGATATGCAAGGGCAGGCTTGTTTTTTTTTCTGCTGACATGTTTCTATATTTCTAACAGTGATGGCACTTAAAAACATAGCCTGTCGGAGTAAAGCAGGGTCTTATGTAGTTATGCAAACCAATCTGCAACAGCCTATAGAGTGGCTAAGCCAGTCCTGGTACTACTGCTTCAGCTCCTGGGCCTTTTTCATTAAATCCTCAAGCTGCAGGGGATATGATGCTTGCTAACTATAGAACTGGCAAAAGTATTATTAAGAGAAAACATTGTATCCAGATTCCCTTTGACTGATGGAAAGAACGCAGGGCGGTGCAAAGGTAATGGGTACCCTAAGCCAGCCTTACACCCTCTCCTTCCTCAGGATCATTGCAACACCACCTCTCCCACAACAATCACGTAAAAATGGGCATCATTCTTTTAAATATTAAAACTTTGCTTTGTATGTATGTGTGGATCCCCTCTCCATGCAGGTAGAAGAATGTGCAGATGGCTCTTTGAGTTGGTGTGTCTCTCAGGATCTATTGTTTGGTTCAACTGATGCTGATCTTTGCTGGTCCTCAGAAGCTGCTGCCCTAGATAATTACCTGGTGTTCCCTAATGGTTCGGCCACACCTGAAAGAGCAAACTCTCCTTGGTAGGAACAAGACTGCTTAAACGGAGACGTTTTGATGGGCAGAATTTGAATTTCTGCTTGTTTGCTCCATCATACAAGTAGCTTTATGTGTTCAGAGGGACTGAAAATAAAAGGTATGCAACTTTATTACATAGCAAATGTTGTTGCAGGAAGAAAGTGAATACATTTTCAGAACTTTACTGCTCACAAAGATTTTAGGTGAGTACTCTTCAGTTACCCGTCTATTGTGATGTTTTACTGGCCACAAGTCTAAAACATAAATATATGAATTAATTGGAACATTTGATGTTTTTCAAAGAAGTAGAGCTTTATTTTTTACCAGATCCTTTTGGAGGGAGACATAGACAAATGATCATGAAAAGGAGAGAAAGAGAGAGAGAGGAAGAAATGATTGGGATATTACCAGTCCTCTGAAGGTTTGTTGGATGTTCAGACTTATAGATCTGAGCATAATCGGTGATGATCTAAATTAATTCTCAGCAGTTATCCTTTAACAAATGCAAGTTAAAAAAAAAACAAGTTTGTAACCTAGAAATTAATGTTTATAACTTTACAAAATCAAGCCTCCTCCAGCGAGCCAGATATCAGCAGCTCAAAGCCCCTTGGTTATGTCTGATCTTCTTTTTATAGCATTAATGCATTCTGCAGGGACCACCTGGATTCCGATTAAAGCCATGTGTCCCTTTTAGGAGGGTCATACTAAGTGAGAGGAATATGACATTAGATACAGCAACCCTTAGCTGTTTGTTGCAATGGTAGTTTCCAATTTCTGCATTACCAAATGACCCCTCTAAAATTCTACTTTATGTGCGTAAATGTGTGCTCTCTCTATGTTCCTCCCAAGCTTCGCCCCGTGCATACCGACAGCGAAAGATGCGCCATCAGTCTGACACACGTACTAACACAATAGCAACTGGCTAAATCCCTTGAAAATACATGACTTATGCACATTGATGGCACACGAGTTTCTACGGCTCCTCATAAAAATACCTTCTATAGGTCAAGTAGTGAGCATTGTGTGCCTGAAAAATGGCCATTTAATAAATTGTATGGAAGGAGCCAAACAGTTTATAAAGCAAGCATATCTCTGCCCTGAAGTATCTGCATACTTGCCAAAAGTATGCAAGTACAAATGTGGTCCCTACGGTGTATTATGAATTAGTAATGACTTTGAATATAGGCAATTGGTAACCAATGCAAAGAGGCAAGGCAGATTTCAATTGTTTGCAAATAACCTTTCAAATTTATGCTAATGGTATTAGGTATGCGTTATAAATGCAAGTTAGCTTTAGGAGCCATCATTCTAGTAACCCTTTAACACCAGTGTGAAACCTGTTGTAAAGAACCTCTGTTCTGCTATCATATCAGATGCCACGTTGTCCTTCTAATAATTGAGTTTAGTGTCAAATCACAGATATGGTGTTTTGCCAATGCAAGCTAGAGATTGCATCAGCCACTTGAACATGAAATGAACTGCGGTATAAATCTCAGAGTGAGTGGAATAGTCATGTTTTACAGATAGCCACGAGTTGAAAGTCAGATACTTCTCTTTAGAAATAGATTTATTTGGGCTACCTAGCAAGCAGATAGTGATAAGCAACCATTTTAGTTTAAGGTGCAATAATTGCCAGCAACCTCAAATTCATCACGAGGCTCAAACTAAATCAGTCAGTTCACTTAATCATGGAACGTTCAGCAGAAAAAACAAAGACTGAAAGATGCCCTGAGGTAAAAGAGAAGCTGTAGTTCAAAAATGTGTTTTGTATCTTGTTGAAGAAGCAAAATATATGAATTTTCAATGAAGGATGCGTAATTCTTTTGCGGGGGGAGAGGTGCAAACGTTTTCCTTCTGCTTTTTGGAGCTTTCTTTTCACTTGTAAGTGGAACTTGGCTCTAAAGCTGTGTCTTCATTTAGACCTGAAGGCCATGCACCAGAGCTCCATCTGGAATTCTGCAATCATGTAATTTTAGAAACCCTGCATGGTAGTTATACATGTAGAAACTAGAAAGCAGCATTTACATGTGAAAAAGGCATCCACATGTAAATACAAATCTTGCCACCAGTGCTACATAGACATGAAAGCTCCAGCAATGCACTGTTTTAGATGTCCACAGTGGAGGCATGTTGGGGATCTTGTAGAAGTGATTTTGTGTATAGACTAAATGTTCAGAATATATCTCCCGAAGCCTGTGAATGCTGAAAGGCAGCATTTTTGAATACTGGCAATTGCATCTGCTATAATTCATGCAACGCTAACTTCACTTGTGCCTTGGGAGATGCTGCTGGTGGCTGGAGGAAAATTTCTTGCAGTTCATTTACTGTGTAACCCCCTGCCTATGTGTAGCCCTTGTAGTGTCTGTACCTGTTGTTTGGCAGACAGTGGTCACAACCACCCAAGAGCAATACAGTTTTTCAGCCTCTGCTCTTGGGATAATTTAGTGGGTTCTTTGAAAGCGCCAGTATGCACTGGGAGGCGTATGACACTTAAAACGCCACTCACTCCTCATCCCTTCTCAAAATAATTGAATCCAGACCATAATGTATGCTCTGAACCAAAGAACTTTAGGGTCACTGATAACAATAGCAAAACTACAAATGGCAAAAATAACAAAAACAGAACTATATTACAAGCAGGTACATCCTTCTCCCTTTTCTCAAAGGGGTATGTTTACTAAACTGCGTTAGTGCAATTCGCGTTAGGAGCCGCGGTAGTGACAGAAACCCCAAATAAGGACATGGGCGGTACAGCGTCACCACTAACGCGCGTTAAAAAAATTAACGAGCGTTACCGGGCGCCGTGGCGCGTCACTGCGCGTTAAACGTAAGAAGACGTACAGACACAAGGCACTGAAACAGAGCTGTAGCACAATGGTTACGGTACTGACTGCTCTTACAGGCAGCATGGGTTCGAGTCCCCAGTGTGCCTAACGCAGAAGGCTGTCCCAGGCATCACCCTGTACATTACAGAGGGAAAGAGGAGGCATGTTTTTCGTTACGCTGAGTATTGGTGTCAGAAAAACACCCTCGGAGTGTGCCTAGCCACGTACGTTGGTGCGTGCGAGGTTGCATGCATTGGTCCGTGCGTAGCTGCGCGCGTACAATCGTGCGTGGGTACGTGTGTTTCTACGTGCGTGGGTACGTGTTTGTTTACGTGCGTGGGTACGTGTGTTTTTACCAGTGTGGGCATCTTATATTACAGACTCTGTAGGGTGTCCTGCACCTATGCATTATGCTAACAGATGTACGTGTGATGGCCTATGGTTTATCAGAGCCTGTGAGCAGGTGCTGGAGTTTCACAGGGTTGGACTGTGCCAGTCACACCCATGATGCACTGCACATGCAAATCAGCTGTCCACAGATACACACCATGGGGAATGCACCCCCACAGCACCTCGGCCTGGTAGGAGGAACTGACCATGTGCACCCCCACAGCACCTCGGCCTGGTAGGGGGTACCGACCGTGTGTTGTACTGGCACAGAGTAGCTACAGACCGTCACATTGTGCGGGTACTGTGCTCACTAGGTCCACAGCACCGTCCATGGCTGAAAGAGGCCATGGCGCAGGTCCAAAAGCAGTGTTACTGTGTGAGATACGTAGTTTCTGCAGGAACACCTTGGACATTTCTGTCTGTTTCAGTCAGGTGTAGCCCCCATGCACCACCACCCCCCTCCCCCAGGGCGGCAAACAGGGTCTCCCATCAAAAGATCCACAGTCTACCTCCCTGCAAAGGTGGCAGTAGAGGGGAACATTAACCCTAGTCCTGCTGAGGAACAGACACCCCACAGGGCAGTCAATGCAGCTCTGTACACAGCCATAACACAATAGCAGACAGACATTAGGCCTGGATATGGTATGCTGCAACCCACCACTATCTGATATTCTCCTGGTGCAAGCCATAAGCCACTGCACCCTGCAAGCCACTCCATCACAACACCTACCAGCTGCAAACAGTCTACTAGTGCCCAGTGGAGATGCCTGCACCCAGAACTGGGATGTCAGCATACACAGCAAGCAGATACATCAGTGACTGGGCCCCAAAAGAAAACCCATATGTATCACATGAGAAAAATACTAGATAGCACTATGGGAGTGCCTAGCCATGCTGTGGTCACTGCACAGTCAGGGTGGGAGTGATCGCTCAGCAGGATATACTGAGGTCACCCTGTCTGTGTAGGTGGTGGCCGGGCACTACAATGTGCCTGTCACTGCCCTATGCCCTGTGCAGATGCACCCTGGCCAGGCCACCCTGTCCGGCCTATACCCATGGTACCCTTGCTCCTCATTATGCACATTGGCAGCCCAATACTGGCAACATTGCTGGCAGTGTGGGCTGTGGAAGGTGTTTGCAGCCACCACACACTGGATAGACAGACAGCCACCCCCACACCTATGCCAGCATTGTGCTACTATAGAGGTGGTCAGCAGCCATACCCACCACACCAGTCATGGGCATAGTACAGGCATGGATATGGTACACAAGGCTCTTGGGGGGTCACTCCCCAGGGTGGTGAACACTGTCAGAGACCAGACCTGCAGCAAACACCGCAGACATCATAATGATTGTTATGGTGGAGCTCAATGAGAAAACTGTGCTTAACGTAGGAATTGATATCTGCCAGTTCTCATAGGGAACGTTTGATAGCTGTGTACCATATACCCAGGTGTAGGGTGGCATTGCTAAGGTATGCAACTGCTAGTATTGGGAGATACAGGCAGAGCCCAATGTCTTGCCTCCAGGAGGCATTGGCCAATGGGGCCTGTGGGTGTGTGTGGTCCTGTTGGCTGCTGCTTTACGGCAGAGTTCCCAACTCCAGTCCTGGTGTTCCAAACACGGTTCGGGTTTTCATGCTGTCCCTCATAAATATGCATGAGCTACATCTGCATACCATGGGGGTGGTGCATAGCTATGCAGCACAGGCATCTTTATTAGAGGCAGCATGAAGCCGGAATGGTGTGGGGCCCTCCAGGACTGCATTTGCGGTACTCTGCTTTAGGTAATGTGCCTGTTTCTGGTGTCTGTGTTTGGTGTGGTAAAATATAGGCCATGCGTATGTTCTCTGCAATAAAGGAGTGTCTTTACTATCACTGTTTAGTGGTGGGTAAAACTATGGGGACTGGGTTGGCAGGAGCCCCAGCTGGGATTTGAACTTGTGACCCTCTGGTCTTACAGGCACTGGCTGTGTCTGTTGCACCACACTGTGGCCACAGAGACAGTGCAGTCCCTGGAGTTAGTTAAACCGGCCTGATGAGTCAGAAACCCTGCTCTGCAACAGGTTTACTGTGGCCTCATTTACCTTGTATGGCGGCAAAGGTGCACATAAACCTCAGAACAGACCGCAAAAAAGGGGCACACACCCATAACCAAGCTGGGCAACAATGATATCATTGGGCAACATTACACAACACTCCCAGGACAGCTCCATTACAATGAAATGATCTTTGAAAGGGTCTGCGGAGCGTAGACCCTTCCACACATCATTTCATTTTCTTTTGGTGCTTTCCAGGGAGTGTTGTTCCTTGTTGCCCATTGCTATCACTGTTGCCCAGCTGAATTATGCTTTTTAAAATGTTCTTGTGGTCATTTTTAACGTTTTATGTGAAATTTTGTTCTGTGCACATGTATCACACTGCTCACGTTCTGTGGGTTTCCCCGGTTTTGCTGTACATTGCTGACGGAAATGGTTTCTCTTCCCTTTAAATGCCTTTAACGACAGGTTTTCATTCGCGTTGGAATTGAGCTCAGAAATTCAGCGCGTTAGTATGAGGGGAGCCTCTCCCCGCCCACTCTCCACCCATTGACCCCTTCTCTCCGCCCACTCTCCACCTTCTGCGCTGTTTTAACGCGCCGCGGAGGTTTACGATCGTTAACTGCGGTTAACGCGCGTAACGTACATTTAACGATTGTTCGCACGTCAGAACGCGCGTTTGGACGTGCTAACAATCGTTAAATGTACTTTACGCGCGTTAATCACGATTACCGCAGTTTAGTAAACATCCCCCAAAGTATGTTACAAGCAGATCTCTTAGTACTCCTTCCTGAGAACTGGAATTTTACTCCAAACTCCTTCACGCATTCTCATTTCTTACTCCTTGAAGTTGTCCTGAGTGTGAACTTTCCTCCTGCTCTGATAATCTTTCTCAGTGTCCCTTGTGCTGGTAGTTGTTCAGGTGTAGGTCCTCAGCATTGCCCTGTGTTCTCTTCTGACTCTGGTGCCGCTGTTGATGGACTCTTGTGGTTCCTTTCCCCCTTAAACATGGTGGATTTTGTAGATACAAGTCCCCAGTACTGCACTGCAGGCTCTGGTGTCACTAGGTTGCTGATAAGTTGATGTACTTCTCTGGATCCTCTATCGTTCCCTCTTAGAGTATGTGGCTCCCCTCTTCTTACTTTTTCTCTTTTCCACAGCTAGAGCTGCTCTCCTCCTGAGCTAGTAGATGATCAACCTTGTACAATAATGATTAAAAACATAAATTGTTACAAATTTGGGCATATTAAGTGTCCTTTAGTGGTGCTCCTTAATTGAATACTAATACACAATATTATATTATATTATATTATATTATATTATATTATATTATATTAAATGCCGACACCAACATTTACCTTAAGCCGATAACTGTTCTGACTAAAAATGTACAGTACTCCTTATCTGTGTGGTTCATACTGCAAGACTAGCCCAAAGACGGGAGCCTAAAAGCAAAAGTTGGCTCAGGGTGCTGTAAATCCTTGAGCTGGCCCTAGGGAGGAGGTTATAAGAAAGAAAGAAGCATCAGATTTGCATAGAGACAGAGAGGGCAAGATGGAGCAGACAGACAGACAGACAGAGAGAGGGGGAGAGAGAGTAGAGAACATAAGAGGGTAAAAGAATAATACCAGCATGTAGAGAAAAGTAAGAAGAGGTTAATAATAACATAAAATATATCATACTGGGTCAGACCAAGAGTCCATCAAGCACAGTATCCTGTTTCTAACAGCAGCCAATCCAGGTCAGAAGTACCTGCCAGATTCCCAAAAAGGTCCAAAAATTCCATGTTGCTTATCCCAGGAGTAAGCAATGGATTTCCCCGGTCAACTTTAATAATGGTTTGTGGACTTTTCCTCCAACTCATCCAAATCTTTTTTAAACTTAGCTACACTAACAGCTTTTACTACATCCTCTGGTAACGAATTCCAGAGTTTGATTATGCATTGAGTGAGAAAATATTTTCTCTGATTAGTCTTAAATGTGCTACATTTTGTAGCTTTATTGTGTGTCCCCTAGTCTTTCTACTTTTTGAAGGAGTAAACAATCGATGTACATTTACCCGTTCTACTCCATTCATTATTGTATAGACCTCTATCATATCTCTATGAAATATGACAAGCAACCCTGACTCTGTTTCATAAGCAATCTCCAGTGCACAGAGAAATCTATGTATGTCCCTAAAAGACAAGCCATTCCAGATGTTATACGTTATTTATAGCAAGCTTTAAAATGTGCACCCATTTTTGATGAAGTAAGTGCATACTGACATTAGACACATACTACAGATTTTATAATTATGCGTCCCATCCATTCCTCGCCCAGAACATGCCCCTTTTGTAGGCAAACATTTTTATGTGTGCCTCCCAATCTATATGCATATTACCCATATATAAAATGGGGTACAATGCATAACCCTCTACTTGTGCGAGCACATAGTATTTATACATGCATACTTGCAGCACAACCGTTATGTTTAAATCTCTTTATTACGGATAATAAAAGTACAACCAATATACATTACACTCTTCTGTACATTGGCTTACAGAACAAAAGAGATCCCCCAAATGGCACATTTTAAAGTTTTTGCCCCTTCACACCCCACCTCCCATCTCCTTCCCATCTATCCCTCCTGTGAGAGGGAACCAATCAAAATTATGGTTTATGGTTTATAGTTTAGGCACTTGATATACCACCCTTAGCTATGAGTATCAGAGCAGTTTACATATACATATATATACTAAAAGGCACTTTTTATTCCCTCGTCCCCAAAGGGCTCACAATCTAAGCGTACCTGAGGCAATGGAAGGTTAAGTGGCTTGCCCAAGGCCAAAAGGAATAGCCATGGAACTAGAGACAACTCACAAACAAAACAAAATTGGATAGAGTCCCAATCATTTATGCGATAAGAAGTTTAGGAATGTCTATAACATAATAAAGGACCCAGAGGCAAGGATATCAAACTTATCTATTTGGCACCAATCTACAGTATGTAACCGATGGACAACATCTCCAATAGGTTTCCCAAATGTCCTGAAATGTATACCATCATGCCGGTGATCATTGCCTGCATCTTTACACTCCAGAAGGAGAAGCTCAAGAAACAAACTATTCTACTGTTTCTTAGGAGAAGGAAGAGGTTTTTGCCATTATAGAAAGATGGCTCATTGGACAAGAAAAAGTACCTGCCAAACGAAACCTCTTCCTTCCTACCGCACTGAAGGTAATTAGAAAAGTCTGAAAAAGAAGAACCTCTGGGCAGAGAAGCACAGAAGTCTCCAAGAGTGGCCCCAAAAGAGCAGAGACCAGCCTCCAAAAGCACATTACCTTTGAGCAACCCCAAAACATATGGCCCAGGTGGATCGGTTCGAGGGTGTAATTAGGGCATGCCCCAGACTGGGCAAAACCAGCTCAAAACGCTCTCCAAGGTGAGATGTAAGCCCACATGATAAATTTGTATTGTGATTCCTGGAAGAAAACAGTGGTAGAAATCTTCCCCATCTTTTGCAAGCTAACCATCAAGAGCCCTGACGAAAGCTATATGCCAAGCTCCTGACTCCAATCACTTGCCCATGAATCAAAATTGGTTCCCCCCTCTAAAGAAAGTCCATTCATGAATGTGTTAGACCACTGGGACACTCCACTATTGGCACATTTCCAATTAGTCCTACTCTCTGTTTCCTGTGTTTTTAGCCATTATTGAATCCATAACAGGGCACTACCTGCTGTTCCATAACTATCTAATTTTCTGAACTGTCTCTTATGAGGGACTTTGTCAAATGTCTTCTGAAAATCCAAGGACACTATATCAGCCAGTTCACACTTATCTACATGTTAGTTTATATTTTCAAAAAAAATCATGAACTGTGAGACTAGAGTTTTCTTGGTAAAACCCATGTTAACTCATTTTCATTAAGCCATATCTATTTATATCAGCGGTGGCCAATTCTGGTCCTGGTGCACCATGATCCAGCCTGGTTTTCAGGATGACCGTAATGAATATTCATGAGATACATTTGCATACAATGGAAGGCAGTGGATGCAAATATACCTCATGGATATTCTTTAGGGACATCCTGAAAGCCAGTTTGGATCGTGGTGCTCCAGGACCGGAGTTGGCCACCCCTGATCTACATGGTCGATAATTTTGTTTTTGGAATAGTTTCTACCATTCTGCCTGTCATCAATATCAGGCTCAACGATCTACAGTTTTCTGGATTACCCTGGGAGCCATTTTTAATATCAGTGTTACATTTGCCACCCTCCAGTCCTCAAATACCATGGCCATTCTAAACGATAAGCTATAGATGACTAATGACAGGTTGGCAATTTCATGTATGAGCTCTTTCTGAACTTTGAGGTGAATAACATCCAGTCCTGCTTTGTTACTCTTTAATTTGTCAACATGCTCTAGTAAATCTTTTAGATTTACAGTGATTTCCTATAATTGCTCTGAATCATCACCAATAAAGAAAGTTTGAAGTGTGGGTATTATCCCAACATTTTCTTCAGTCAAGACTAGGCAAAGAATTAAGTTATTATTTCTGCTATTACCTTGTCCTCCCTGAATACTCTTTTTATCCTTTTGTTGGCTGGTGATCCTATTGACTTGTTCATAAGCTTTTTGCTTTGACTGCACTGCATTGTTCAATATTAAATTTAATAGTATTTTTTTTTTGTGCCCTTCTTCCAAAGGTTCCACAAATTTGGTCACATTGTGTATCACAATTGCCAAGTGGCCTATTCACTATTACCCTTTGTACAAGGTCCTACATTCCAAAATTAGCATTAGTTTCTCTTCTCTTCAGTTCCTAGACCAGCTACTTCAGGAAGCAGTCCTTTATGCCATCAAGAAACATGACCTCCCCAACATGTCCTGATAAGACATCTATCCAATCAATATTAAGGTAATTGAAATCTCCAGTTATTGTTTTATCATATTTTTAAGCCTTCCTGTTAGCATTTTACTGTCTGTCTCTTTATCTTGGCCAGGTGGAAGGTAGCACACCTCCATCACTATTCTCTTTCCCATCATACATGGAATGACTATCCAAATTGTTTCCAGCAGGACTTTTATCCTGTTTGACTCTATGCTACCCTTAACATAAAGTGCTATCCCTCCACCAATTTGATCCACCCTATCATTTTTATATCATTTGTACTTTGGAATCACAGTGTCCCATTGACTATCCTCTTTCCACCAGGTTTCTCAGATGCCTACTTTATGTACATCTTCATTTGACACCATACATTCTAAAGCTCCTTAAGATCTTATTTTTAGAAATTCTGACATTCACATACTACAGTTTGTGTTCTCAGCATATGCCACGTTTGAGGAGGTAAGCTGGAATAATTGTCCTCTCTTCTTTATTTAAAGGTACTTCAGTCTTTAGCACAACCTCTCTTATCAGGATATTCTAAATTCAGCATTATGCCAGTTATCTTTTGAAGATACCTTACTTTCAACATGCATTCATGAGTGACTGTCAGCTTTCTCTTAAGATCACGTTTAAAGTCTACCCTATCTCATTTGTATTGTACTATATCACCTAAAGGATAGGTTCTATCCACAGGATCACTTCCTGACTTATCAAGGTTATGTCCTCCTTCCAGGTGATCTTTTTCTTCCAGAGTGCCACAGGGGATGTCAGATTGGGGGAGGAGAGGAATTGCTTTACTGCTTCCTTGATGGTCTCCTCTCTGTTTGCCTCAACTCTTCCAGGACTGCCACTCTAGTTTCCAGAGATTAGACTCATTCTCTGACAAGCAGAAGCTTTTTGCACGATGGGCACACATAGAACTACTCAGCTAATGGTAAATCATTATATATATGGAAGTCAGTGCAAAACACTGTATAGTCTATCTTCATCCTAATTTTGTTGAGTTTTTAGATAAGAACATAAGCATATAAGATATGCCATACTGGGTCAGACCAAGGTCCATCAAGACCAGTATCTTCAACAGTAGCCAAGTACCTGTCAGGTTCACAAAAAAAGTACACACATTTCACATTGCTTATCTGGGGTAAGCAGTGGATTTCCCTGGTTTTTTTTAGGTTTATGGATTTTTTCTCCAAGAACTGGTCCAAACCTTTTTTAAACCCAGTTACACTAACAGCTGTTACTACATCCTCTGATAATAAAATCCAGAATTTGATTACGTGTTGAGTGAAAAAATATTTTCATCCATTAGTCTTAAATGGGCTACATTTTAGCTTCATTGTGTGTCCCCCTAGTCTTTCTACTCTTTGAAGAAATAAACAACTGATCTATGTTTATTTGTTCCACTCCATTCATTATTTTATAGACCTCCATCATATCTCCCTTCAGTGCTCTGTTTTCCAAGTTGAAGAGCTCTAACCTTTTAAGCCTCTCTTCATAGAGGTATCCTTCCATATATGGCAACCAGAATTGCACACAATATTCAACGTGCAGTCACACAATGGAACGATACAGACGCGTTATAATATCATTTTTGTTTTATTCTCCATTCCTTTCCTTATGATGCCTAGCATCTGTTTGCTTTCTTGGCTGCTGTAGCACACTGGGCAGAGGGTTTCAACAAATTATCCATGATGATGCATAAATCCTTTTCCTGGGTGGTGATTCCTAATATGGAGCCTTGCATCTTGTCACTGTAGCTTGGGCTGCTCTTCCCATGGAGGCCAATTCAAGAAAAGACAGCCAGCCCTGATGGAAACACACATGTCTGAAGCATGCATGCAATGCAATGTGTGCCTTCAAGTCAATCCTGACTCCTGGTGACCCAGAAGCTCCTGGGTTTTCTTGGCAGTGTCACCAGAGGTAGATTACCAGGCATTTCTTCTGAAGCAATGGAGGGTTAAGTGACTTGCCCAAGGCCACAAGGAGTGTTAGTGGGAATCAAACCCTGGTTGCTTGGTTACCAAGCCAGTGTTCTAACCACTAGGCTACTCCTAAACATGCATAGCCTGGAGCAAATTCCATAGGCACTTGGCTAAATGCACACGTCTATGGACTCGCCCTGAACGCAACTACATGAACAGTGGACCCCACTGGGCATGCGGGCTGTGTACATGTGAACAATCAAAACGTCTCCCTCTTCGTACCATCTAAACTGCCCCTGCAGTTTATGTGCACTGCCCCTCTACCAGCAACCCAATTTCATTGAGTCCGCCATGCATGTGTAATGCCAAAAGCGAGTCTGTCGAGTCTTCCATGCACATGTAGCACCAAAAACGTGTCCCCTGCAAGGAACTGAGATCCATGTGCCACAGGAAACAGGATGGAGTAGTGCCCCCTCCTACTGCAGCCAAATCCAGACCACAGAGAAAAGACAAGACTACCAGGCAGCCAAAATTCACAGAGGAGGAGACCTGCCTGCTCTGCAGGCTTGTACTGCAGGAGGAAGAGGTACTGCTGCCAACACGCAATAGGAGGCCAGCCCATGCTGCAGTACGCAGGGGCTGGGAAAGAATTAGAACCACCCTAGCACAGTAAGTACAGAAATAGCAGTACAGCTGGCACACACGAATAGAGGGAATCAGGCAATAACAATGTGAGGGAGAGAAAATGGACCCAAAAAGGAATGACCAGTTATGTGCAGGAAGCATGAATGTGGAGCAACAACACAAGGGCAAATAGCAAGTACAGCAGCACCACTGAACAACCCAAATGTGGGCGACAGGATGCAAACCCCACTGCCCAGTGTGCTGTACTGGCCAATATACTAATAGATGGTATATTGCTAGCTCACATCACAAAATGAATGGACACACAAAACATGGCTCTGAATATAGAAATATGAAGCAGGATGTCATCATCTGAATATTATGTTGATAAAGCGGTGACAACTGAAACCACCACAGTGCTAGCAATATGGAACAGGGTCACAGAAAACCAAAATAATTCATAAAGTGTCAGGTAAAGCAACATGGCTAAGAACACAAGGGGAGCAAACAGGACAAGAACTCTGTTTTCCCATTGCTGAAACTACTAGGCCACCATGTCACCCTGTGAGATCAGCACAGTGTGTGCAGTCCTGGTTGCTACACAGCAAACATGATAGGGGGAGAGGTAACAGAATATGTAAGGAGAACAGTTCAAACATACTCAGGGGATGGAATGCATGCCCAGCGAGGCAAGGTCCCCATACCTAACAGCACCACAATGTGCCACGCAGAGGGCTGAGGGGAGATATGATATGGCTCCCAAAAGTCATGAGTGTAGAACATGTGAGTGCGCAGCTAAGTGTCCGATCCAGATAGTCCCCTGAAGTCCATGCCAACTTGTGATTCAACAGGGCCAGTGTCCAATAGCAAAGATATGATCAGAGGTATATAGCCAGGCTCATGTGTCAGATCTGAAGAAGGCCAAAGTGAGATGGGCAAGGTTACAAGAGGCACCTGTGGGAACCCCATCCTAACAGGTGCCATGTAGTAACATCAAGTATTTATTGAACTGGTGTGACAAATTGCCCTATCACCCCAGTGGAGAAGTAGCCCAGTGGTTAGAGCCAAGTCCCACAACCCAAGTGAGCTGGGTTTGAGTCCCACAGGCAAGTCCTGTGAGCTGAGATAAGTCACTGTACCCCTCAGGCCTGGCAATGTGCTACTGCTGATATCTTTCAGAAGACCCAGGGGCTGCTGAGTCTCCAGGAGTCTGCACATAAAAAAAGGAAATATGTTAGTCAAAGTGGTTCACACTGTAACATCAATATGGACAGTGCAACCATGGAATCCTCTGAGGGAAGGGAAGTGACATGGCCAAGGCCACAAGAGTGCCAATGGAAATTAAACCCTGGTCCCATGTTTCCCAGCTAGTACTACAACCACTAGGCCACACCCTACCCCAGTCTGAGGCACCAAACACCAGGCTAACAGGGTACATGCAATGAGGCCACTGTGGAAGCTCAAAAACAGTTACTGCTGAAAATATAGGTGCGACCAATGTGTCATGCACTGCTGCAGTCTGTTATTGGATGAAGCTGGACAAGCAGTCAGTGAGATGCACCATAGAAAAGGGTAGCACAAACTATCTGGCGCAAGGTCATGAAACAATTATCCCTGAGGTCCAGGGCAAGCCATTGTTCATGCTGTGATAATCATGAATTCCACATGCAGTAAGTTACGTTATTTATGTAACATGTTTTTAATACCACTTTATCAGTTTACATTGTAAGCTAAACTTTGGCAATGTACATTAAACAGGGACATTGATAACCTGAATTTTTCTGAGGCAATGGTGGGCTAAGCGACTTAACCAAGGAGTACTAGTGGGAATGAAATCCTGGTCTTTTGGTTCTTAAGCCAGTGCCCTAATCATTAGGCTACTTCTTCACTCTATGTGTAAACTATGGATTACCGTGTTATGAACTAAAGAAGACTGACAGATTATAATGCTGGAAAATAAAAGAACAATGTAGCTAAGGCCATATCTTGGATCAGATAAGTGAATTGCCCTTGAAATGTTAAAAAACCTTGCTCTACAAAAAAGACAGTTTGATACAAAAAAATTCTCTAGCCCTGAAGCAGAATTACATTATGTCTATTCGAAAACGATGGTTGTAGTTGGCAGATATTGATTCATGTACCAATATATGACAGTTGAGCTTGTTTAGTGTTTTTAGTATATATAATAAGAGGCTGAGCACTGTTGATTTTCTGACACCTGATCACTTTAAAAGGAAAAAAAGAATGTATATGCTAAAAGTGGCTAATGTATGGCAGTTTTGCATGAAAAAGTCCCACATATCATATGTTTATTGAGCAATTACTGTATGCAGAGTTTGCGATTGTCACATTGTGATAATCATGAGCAAGTGTGCTTTGGAGCGGCCACTATTGGAAAAGGGATAGTGGGCATGCTGCAACTTGGTCAGACCCAGTATGGCACAGCCAATACACTCATGGAGGAGCATGGTCTTTTCCTGTCCACAGATGCTTCCACATCATGAGGGACACAGAGGCATACAGGGTCCAGTTCCACACAATTCACTACATGAGGCCCAGGCTGCTCCAGCAGCTACGACAGCAGCTGCAGCAGGAGCAAGGTGAGTATCCATACTGAAAGTAAGGCCATTTCTGAGGTAGCCATTCCCCCACCACAGATGTCCCCAACCATGACTCTGAGCAACAATGTTTAGCACATCCAGCCAGGGGCGGCCCAAGGGGGGTGCGGGGCCATGTGCGGAGACTCGGTGCGGGGCCTCATTTGCATAAGTGGCCTTATTTGCATAAATATTTGCATAATGCTAACATACACTAACTTTTAGTAAACATGTCTCTTAATGAGTGTATGGATAAAGACAGACTATAATCCAGTGCCAACCGCCAGGCACATTAGGAACTACTACAAACACTGCCCAGGCACATTAGGAACTACTACAAACACTGCCCAGACTACAGTATAATGCAGTGCCAACCGCCAGGCACATTAGGAACTTCTACAAACACTGCCCATTTAGAACCCATAGCAAACCCGCCGTATCCTAACAGCACTACCAGGACTCACAAAGCACCATACCCTACCTATCAAAAAGCAACACTGCAAAGATTAACCAATACATTTCAGAGTACAACAATACATGACCTACTGGGGAAAGAGAACAAGTGGCAATGTCAAATAGGAATTACATAACAGAATACCTCAGCTCAGTTACACATGCAGAACATAGACCATCACAAACAAGGAATCACAATTTAGAAACAGGAAGGGTAATAATAAACTGGGAACCCCAAAAGCCAAACTTGGAATGTACAACACACTGTAGAATAAAACTATAAATTAATTTCCACTTGTACCAAACAAAGCGCAGACGTTATGATGCACATTTCCCAGAGCTTTCATATTCCCGTTAATAAATTCAAAATATAAGAGATATCTTTTTACCTTTTGTGCAATTTTTTTTCAGTTGCAATTGCTCCAGACACTTTCTTCTGGTTTTCTTCATGTTTTCTGCTAACTCTCCATCATCTGCTGTCCATTTGTCCTTTCTTCTCTCTTCTAGTTTGTTTTCCATTCTCTCTCTCGACTATCTGCTTTAACATACTAATCTTTCTCCTTTTGCTCTTTCCTCATTCCTATTTCATCCACTCAAATTTTACCCCTCCATCCTCAATCCCCACTTACTCTCCCAATACCCGGCTAATTGTAGATTTTTTATTCCCTCCCACACAAAATATTTTCCCCTCTCCATTTTACTCTCCCAGCCCCATCCCATTCTAATCCTCCCCCAACATCAGCTCAGCTCCCTTCTAGTTCCAGCCTCACCCAGCATCCATTCCCTTCTAGTCCCTGCATCAGCCATTTCCAGTCTAGCCCCCATCAGCCCATTTCCAGTCCTAGCACCCCCCACCCCAAGACCAGTCCTAGCCACCCCCCATCAACCCACTTCCAGTCCTAACCCCCATCAGCCCACTTCCAGTCCTAACCCCATCAACCCATTTCCAGTCAGCCCCCATAGCCATTGCCAGTCCTAACCCCCCCAATCTCCCACAGCCCATTACCAGTCCTAACCCTATCAGCCCACCTCAAGGTCCTAACCCCTCCCCATCAGCCCATTTCCTGTCCTAGCCCCCCCCCCATAGCCATTATCATCCTATCCCCCCCCATAGCCCATTACCAGACAGCCCCCATCAGCAAACAGCCCATTACCAGTCTTAACCCCCCCCATAGCCCATTACCGTCCTAACCCCCCATCAGCCCCAGCCATTACCAGTACTAACCCCCATCACCCCACCTCCAGTGTTAACCCCCCCCCATCAGCCCATTCCCAGTCCTAGCCCCCCCATAGCCCATTACGTCCTAACCCCATCAGCCCACCTCCAGTCTTAATCCCCCCAGCCCATTTCCAGGTCCTAGCAACCCCCCCCAACCCATTACCAGTCTTAACCCCCCCATAGCCCACTGCCAGTCCTAATCCCACCAGCCCATTTCCAGTCTTAATCCCCATCACCGAATTTTCAGTTTTAGCCCCCCCATACCCCATTACCAGTCCTAACCTCCCCATCAGCCCACTCCCAGTCCTAATCCCACAGCCCATTTCCAGTCCTAGTCCCCCATCAGCCCATTTCCAGTCCTAATCCCCCATAGCCCATTACCAGTCCTAACCCCCCCCCCCCCATCAAACCCACTTTCAGTCTAATCCCATCAGCACATATACAGACTTAGCTCCCCCATAAGCCCCATCACCACTCCTAACCACCCCCCATAGCCCATCACCACTCCTAACCCCCCCATAGCCCCCCCATAGCCCATCACACTCCTAACTCCCCATAGCCCCCCCATAGCCCCATCACCACTTCTAACCCCCCCATAGCCCCATCACCACTTCTAACCCCCCCAATGCCCATCACCACTTCTAACCCCCCCATAGCCCATCACTTCTAACCACCCCATAGCCCATCACCACTCCTAACCCCCCCATAGCCCATCACCACTTCTAACCCCTCCCATAGCCCATCATCACTTTCTAACCCCCCCCCCCCATAGCCCATCATCACTTCTAACCCCCCCCCCATAGCCCATCACCACTTCTAACCCCCCCATAGCCCATCACCACTTCTACCCCCCACCATAGCCCCCCCCCCCAGCCCCCCAGCCCGTGGAAAATTTTTTTTTTTTAAGCTGTCTTCTCCGGCTACCGGGCCGCCACGGCAGCATCGAGTGTGCCGCGGGGCCCCCCCTGCCCAGCAGAACCTGCCCTCCCCTTTATCACCTCTGTCTCTGATTGTAGCTTCAGTCAAACGCGCCGTCGTTCAGAGCGCGAAAGGACCAGTGTTCCTTTCGCGGCTCGGATAAGCCCGCGGGGGCTGATGGGACTTCCCATCAGCCCCCCGCGGGCTTAACAGAGCAGCGAGGGAGAAACTCTCCTCTCGCGCTCTGAGAGCCGGCGCGTGTGACTGAAGCTAACAACGAGAGACAGAGGTGATAAAGGGGAGGGCAGGTTCTGCTGGGCAGGGGGGGCCCCGCAGCACACTCGATGCTGCCGCGGCGGCCCCCGGCAGCGGAAGAAGACAGCTTTTTTTTTTTTTTTTAAATTTAACTTTAGGATCAGAATGTTTTTTGCGCGGGGCCCCCTGAAACGCGGGGCCCTGTGCAAAAAACATTCTCGCTCAATGGACGGGCCGGCCCTGCATCCAGCCAAGGCATATGCACTGCTATATGCATGTCAAGACTGTTCAGACACAACTCAGCTTTCCATCTGATCAAGACCGACAACAAAGCAACACTAGAAGCTAAACAATGGGAAGAGACACATAAGTAGTGCACAGGTCACAGAGGGGAGCAGTGTCAGCCAACAGCAGTGGCAAAAAGGTAGGACATGAGCTGTGGGTTGCAGGTGGATCTGGATGCTGTGGGGAATGTGGTGTGTCCCATGCCGTGGGAAATGCAGGGTGAAATGAGTGAGGCTGACAGTGACATGTGCAATGCCAGAAGAGGGGAAATAAACACAATCACAGCCTGTTCATGACCAATGATGTCCATATATGGACAAAGGAGTGCGGCAGACCATAACCAAGGTGCCAGTTTGCCAGACATGCTGCTGTCACTGATGACATGGCCTAGTCAACATCGCTGTGGCCACGGTTCCTCATGTACAGATCATGGGTGGCACCAGAACCACTCCTTGTGTATTGTGATAGGGTGTACGTCCTGTCACTGCAGGAGTCTCAGGGGATCCCAGCCAGCCCCAGCTTGGGAGAAATGGACCCATCTAGGAGGGCCCTCCCCCAAGTGGCAGACAAAGACACCCAGGGGCTAAGGAAGGGCCCAAGCCCCTGTTCCCTCATCTGCCAGGAGACATAGGGCTTGGCACTCTGACAACAGCTGGGAAAGGGAAGTGAGGGACTTGCCCCAGAGCCTCATGAAGATAGACCCCCAGCAGAAGAAGAAAATAAAGCTGGGAAATAAGCAACAACTAATCCCTGAAGAGACACCCATGAACATTCAGCCGGTGGATAACCCACCAGACTTGGGGTGGTTGTAGCAACAAGCAGCTACGTGGGAGGTGACGAGGTGTCCAGGTAATTCCACAGCTGGGATGCGCCCGGTTGAATCTGAGACTTAAAAGGGTGGGGGGAGGAATTTATTGTGATATTGGATGTGTATGTTTGTCTAAACCAAAAGACATTGGGAAGATGTCATTTGCATATTTCTGGCCTAATTTGCATAGCATTCACATTTTGTGTTGATACAAAGGACCCTGGTCACCTTCTGACCCCAGCAGCATCAGCAGCATGGCCAGCACCCAGGCAACCCCCATCATGGCCAGCCCCGTAGTGCTATCCAGCCCCTCCCCTTCAGAGGACAGTAAAGAGGATGAGAAGGTTGTCCTCATGTTGACTGAGGTGCCTGGTGCTCCCAAAGGGGAGGGGCTAGATAGTACTTGGCAGATGGAGGACAGGCCCGTGTGGGAGGGTGCCCAGCTGCCAGAGGAAGGTGCCCTGGAGGAAGCAGCATCACTGGAGGAGCAGCCAGTGGCTGCAGAGACAGAGCATGGGTAGAATGGATATATTGAGGAGGAGGAGGAGGAGGAGGAGGAGGAGGAGGAGGAGGAGGGAAACATGCTGGAGGAGAGTACAGAAACCATCCTCACCTCCCTCCTGAATGAAGTGCACCAATCTCACGACCGCGGTGATCTTTCCCTCGTGGTTTCTTTAGATCTGACCTCCGCTTTTGACATTGTTGACCATCGCACCCTTCTCTCCCGTTTGGCTGATCTTGGGATCCATGGTTCTGTTCTTTCGTGGTTTCATTTCTTTCTCTCTTCCTGCACCTTCTCAGTCCGGACCAGCACAGCCACCTCCTCCCCCCGGCTCTCCGCTGCAGGGTCCCTCAGGGTTCAGTGCTTGCCCCCCTCCTCTTCAATGTCTTTCTCACTCCCCTTGCACTCATTGTTCAACAGTCCAGTGTCTCTGGTTATTTCTATGCTGATGACATCCTTCTCGTGCACCACACTAGCTCTCTCAGTCTTTATCTCTCCACCCTCAATGCCTGTCTCTCCCGTGTTTCCACATGGCTGAACAGTAACTTTCTCCATGTCAACCCTTCAAAATTCGCTGCCCTCTGGTTCTCCTTTAGTACCCCCCCTACTTGATCCCCCCTTTTCCTTTCCACCCCTATCCCCCTCGTTTCTTCCCTCTGCTACCTCGGGGTTTCCCTTGACGCCTCTCTCTCCTTCCACCAGCACATCTCCTCGCTCATCCATCATTCTTTCTTCTTCCTGCGCCACATCCATGCTGTCCGCTCCCTCCTTCCCACTTCCTCCCTTAACACCCTTGGATATGGACTCCTATGTGATGCTCTCCACCATTCCCAGTCAGCACACTGCAACAGAGCCATAGAAAACCATGAGTTGTTATCTTCCATGATCAGTTCCTCGAAGGGGCACCACAACCACTCCCAGCTGCAGAGAACAGTGCAACATCATTGTGAGTTATGGTGAGGCTCCCATGCAGGTCCATGAGGGTAGTGAAAAATGTTGCACATCATTGGCCATGCCCATGTGCAGATATGCACATCACCGGCCACACCTGTGCATCCTGGCCACATCTGTGTCCAGACACACGTATGTCTACACCATCACCATACACACATATCCTAAGGCCTTTGCCAATACTGTCACCATGCTCACTTTGCCCACTCATGGAATGGCCTCCTAAGGAAAACTCCTGTTCCTCAATGGTCACATACGTGCTGTAGAATGGACCTGTGCCTGATGCTGCATCCTCAGTAAGACCACAAGGAGCAACTTCAGGCATTAAACCCAGGTTGCCTAGTTGGTGGACTGTGGTTTAAACCACTATGCTACAACACTGCTCTAGATGCAGTTGGTGTTGCCCAGGGTAACATGTATATTGATGTTAGTAGATATGTGGGTGACTGATGTAAGGCTCCAATGACAAGACAGGACTATCTGAGGACATGGATGGGTGCTGGACGCCTATGGGAGGGCTGCACAGGGGACACCACTCTACAGGGTCTTCATATATGTGACTGTTTGGGGGAGGCATGGAGTCTTAGGAGTGCAGGATGTGACATGGACCTTATGCATGACCTCTTGGACCAGTACATTGTCTACATGACTCCATTGCCACCTATCTTATATATCCCACAACTGTTGGACACTCTATCTCAGTTGTGTCAGTTCTATATGTGATTGGCACCAAGTAACTGTTGGGCATGTGGTAGTACTTCGCTGAGTGACTTCCACGGGTGCATGTATGGACAGGGTTCTTGAACAGGAAACGGGGGTTCGTCCTACACAACATTATATACACATACGAGTCCGGAATTCCATGTGTGTAATGTATTCTGGTGATTTCCACATCATTGCATGTGCCTGTCTATATGCTATAAAATGTGGACACCATTGGTTTTTCCATGCATCTGGTTAATCTCTGCTCTGACAGGGACATTGCTCCCAAGTTGGCCTCACATAAGCCTAACTTCAATGACGGGGAACTGATACTCATGCTTGAGGAGATCCTTGGGGATATTCAGATCCTCATGGGCACAGAGGAGACAAAAGTTGACGCCTATGAGCGGTAGAGGAGGTGGCTTGCCATATGCTGCAAAGTTAATGCAAATATTGCAACAACCATGACATCAAGGATGTCAAGCAGAAGTGGTGGCAGGTGCAGAGGGATGCATGCAAGAAGGCCAGATGCATGGGACAGGAAGGGCAAGCTGAGCCCTTGACTGACCTTGAGCAGCAGGTACTGGCCACTGTGGATCCTGCTGCTATGGGGGGTGTTGGCATGCTGGACACATCATGGTCCTCACAGGACCAGGGTGAGTAGCTGCTATATGTCTAACCCTTTCACACACAGATTCTGTTCCACACCTGTGTCTCTGGTTGGAACCGCACATCCTTCTTTCATTGCCCTCTACCTAGCATTCCAGATCCTGATCCTGTAGTATCCATACACCCCCTGGCCACTTGAAATAATTACTGCTCAACAATACAATATCCACATGATATGCGGCATCCACTCACGAATGGGAAATGGGTGCCCAGGTTTCCAATATTCATATTTGCCATTTGAAACATCTTTCCCCATGTTTCTTTGTTCTCAGGACACTATGGGGAACAGTATTCTCTTGGGTGAGGTGTTTGTAGGTGCTGCTGTGTATTGCTATTTCCCTTATGTTGACTGAATGCTGCATTTTTTGTGTTCTGTGGAATCCACAGCTGCTACACCTATGCGGACACAGCAAGGGTTCCCAGTCACAGTTGTCTGGGCGTATTGGGGTGGGCAGCTGTGGTGACCCAATTCATAGGAGGCATGTGCTGATATCTGAGGGTGTGGGGCTTGGGCCTGCTCAGGGCATGTAGCTCTACTGCCTATTTGGGGGGCTCTGTGGTTGCAGGACTGACATGTTGTGTACTGGTTGTTCCCCTTTTCTGTGTGCTGCATGGCACACTGGGCCAGCAGCCCCCACTTAACACTGTTATTCTTTCTCAGTGGTGTCTGGTGTTCTCCGATATACTGACATTCCTGTGTGTGTGATAGATGCATCATTCAGTGTGGGACACACTCTTGTTCTTTATGTCCACAGATGCAGATGCAGCTGCAAGAGCAAATAGTGCCCCGGATCCTGTCACCACCCCTGCTGTTCCTCCAACATTGCAGGCTGATCCACATATTGCCACGTCTAGCGAGTCACTCCATGGGGGTAATCTTTAGCCAGTGGCCCTGGGTGAGAATGACCAAGCTGACCACAGTGATGAGCAGCAGGGGGCTGTGGGTACAGGTGCTATGTGGAACAGTTTGCACTCTCACTGGAGCCCCCTGAGAAGCAGGGTACAGATTGCCATGGACGTTGCCACCACCGGCACACTTCAGAGCAGCTGATGCTGTGTGCAGAGAGGCTGATAGCCTACAATGAGTCCCATGCTGAATGGGGGGCAACTAAGCTGAACTGTTGTAGCATAGTGTGACCATGCATGAGCTTCATCTGTCTGCAACAGAACACCTGGCTGCAGCTGTGTACCTCATGCAGGCGAGCAATGATGGCTTCCTGGCATAGCTGGGTCAGACACAAACAGCCCCTGTCCACATACCTGTGCTGGGTGGTCACACCTCCCAGCCAGTGGCCCCAACTTCTGCTCATGCCATTGGTGGGTCTGCTGCTGTTGGCTCCTCTTCCACCATGTGCACTGCTACACCTAGCTCTGTGCTTTCCTCTGGCAGGGCCAGCACACACACACCAGCACAAGGGCTGCCTTAGCAGCAGACTCAGTCACAGCTGCAATCTCCCATATTTTGGGCCCTGTTCCTCATTGCACTGGACCTCATTTAATATTCCCACCCTTCTCTGAGGGTCTGGGGGAGGGACAGTGACAGTTTGACTTTGATGACACACCACCATCCACACTCGTAAGTGCAGTTGTAGCAGCTATTGTGCATGTGCCCTCTATGAGAGGGGGGGGATCAGAGGGAGATGCAAGGGTCTTGGGGGGCCAAGGTAGCGGTAATGGAAGGGGGTCTGGTGTGTGTGCTTGGCAAGGAGATAGGTTGCCATTCTGATGGTGTGGGTGAGGGGGGGTGTTCTTTTCTGCCTGTGATGTACAGTGGGATATGATGGGGATTATGGGATGTGGGAGTGAGGGCACACTTGAGGTCTGCACTACAGATGGGTTTGACTGTGTGGTGTGGGTGGGGCAGGTATTTGTACTCACATGCCTTTGATGGGTGTCTAGCGATATACCCCTGCTTATACCACAAATAAATGGTTTTGTGTCAGACCTACTTGTATAGCTGTCTCATGCCAAATTCTGCATTGCTGCTCATTTTGGTACATCTTTCGGACTGCAAATGGTTGCCATTTGCTTGACAACTGCTACCATCTCAGTGTGTTTCACTAGCTATAATCATGGCAGTTTGTCCCATTCTGTTCACAGTGGCTATCTGTGTATTTTTCTAAGTCCCACCTTATACCACGTTTTTGCAGGCACAAATTGGACATACATGGGTGTAACCTGAATCGTCTTTCCATGTCTCTGGCCCATGCCACACCCCTGTCACACCCCTAACAGGCACATTCAGAGATGCCAGTCTTTATGGCATGTACATACACCGGATCCGCTTTTCTGCACACAGATATGGCCATGTTCGGCAGATATCCATCTTCCACACACGTCCACGGCACTTATTCATGTTCTATATTGACCTCCTAAGTGGATAACTTTGCCCTTGTCCACATGAAATTTCATCTGCCATTTGGATGTCCAGTCTTCCAATTTCTCGAGGTCCTCTTGAGGATTTTCACAATCCTTGTTTTTTAACAACTTAGAATAATTTTGTGTCATCTGCAAACTTGATCACTCATTATTCTCATTTCCAGGTCATTTATGAATATGTTAAAAAGCAGTGGGTCTAACACAAATCCCTGGGGCACTCCACAATTCACCTTTTGCCATTGAGGAAATTGGTCATTTAGCCCTACTCTCTGTTTCTATCTTTTAACCAGTTCCTGATCCACAGTAGTACACTGCCTCCTATCCCATGACTTTTTAATTTCACAAATAATCTCCCATAAGGAATCTTGTCAAAGGCTTTCTAAAAATTGAGATACACTATATCAGTTGGATCACTTTTATCTACCTGTTTATTTACACTTTCAAAAATATATAACAGATTAGGAAGACAAGACTTTCCTTGATTAAATCCATATTGGCTTTCTCCCATTAAACCATCACTATCTACATGTTCAGTAATTTTATTCTTCATTATGGTTTTTACCATTTTGTTTGGTGCTGGCATCAGACTCACTGGTCTGTAGTTTCCTGGATTACCCTGGACCCTTTTTAAAAATTGGCATTACATTGGGCATTTTCCATTCTTCAGGTACGACAGATGATTCTAATGTTAGTTCACAGATAGTAGGTCTGTGATCTCATATTTCAGTTTGTTCAGCATCCAGGGATGTATACCATCCAGTCCAGGTATTTTGCTACTCTTTAGTTTATCAAATAGTTGTATTACGTCTTCCTGGTTTATCGAGATTTGTTTCTTCTGATACATAACCTTTAAATACCATTTCAAGCATGCGTAACTTCCCTACATCTTCTTCAGTAAAGAACAAAGCAAAGAATTCAGTCTCTTTACTGTAGCCTTGTCCTCACTTAGCACCCCTTTTATCCCTTTATCATCTAATGGTCCAACTGACTCTCTCACAGGTTTTTTGCTACAAATGTACTTGAAAAAGTTTTTATTATGCATTTTTCCCTTCCACAGCAAGCTCCTTTTCAAATTCTTTCTTTGCCTGCCTTGCATCTAATTTGCCAGTGCCTATATTGTTTCCTATTTTCATCATGTGGCTCCTTTTTCCATTTCCTGAAAGATGCCTTTTTTTGGCTACAACAGCATCTCTGACCTCACCTTTAAACCATGCTGGCAGTTGTTTGGCCTTCCTTCTACTTTTCTTAAAGCATGGAATACATCTGGTATGGAATTTTTAAACAATGCTCATGCTTGATGTAAACCTTTAACCTTTGCAGCTGCTCCTTTTAGGTTTTTTTACCTATTTTCCTCATTTTATCTGAGTCCCCCTTTTGAAAGTTAAAAGTTAGTGCTTTGCATTTCCTTGCTGTCCTCTCTTCATTTATTAAATCAAGTGCAATCATGCTATGATCATTATTGTCAAATGGCCCCGATGCCCTTATCTCTTGCACCAGATCCTGTGTTCCACTAAGGACTAGGTCTAAAATAGTTTCCCCTCTTGTTGGTTCATGCTCCAAGAAGCAGTCATTTATTTTGTCTAGAAACTTTGGGGTATGTTTACTAAACTATGGTAACGTTCCCCACATTAGGTTCCCTGGATTCCCATATAAGGGAATGGGCAGTGCATCATTATGGCAAGCTGTGTCAGTTAACACGCATTACAAGGCGCCTTAGGCTAACACGCGTTATAAGGCATGTTACAAGGCACGTCATAAGGCACAATATAAGGCACGTTATGAGGCACCTTAGTAGGCACAGTACAAGGCATGTGTAATATCCCTTCCTCTAATTGAATATCTCCATAAGGACACTTTCCCCAGCTATAAAGCTCACGTTCTATTCTATGGGAATATTTTTTTTCACTTATTTTCTCTGCCTCTCATGGCAAAAATTGGAAACTTAACTTCATTTAATGTATTAAAGTAAATATCCCAGCAATTTGGCTCAACGTCAATCATTCTGGTTTACTGAGGATATAAAACTCATTTACTAACATAAACTTCCCAACTCATCCATTTACTCGGATTAACACAATCCTGATCATACCAATCACAGAAGTAAGCTGTTTCGATCATTTTCAAAGATTACCCAATTAAACTAGCTTATAGAAAAAATGGAGGGGTTACTAAATTGTGCTATCATATTGCATTACTGCAGCTTAGTTAGTTTGCAGGAGTCACTAACTTATGATAACTGAGTACCAAGGGTTAGTATCTCTCACAGTAAAAGGAATAACGTAGCTTGCATTGAACTTTGCAAATTACGTTATTCTAAGGAAAAATATTACTATGTCAAAACTAGTGTTATTTTTCCTGACTGAGAACAGTGTGCTGCTAACATGTGGCCCAAAGCTCCTGGCTGCCATCTTAAAGGGGACAGAAACATCATGGTGTACCATGAAGTCCCTCTTCCCTGCCAGTCCAGATCCCCCACCTCCTCAGTCCAGACCATCCTCAAAAACCCTTCAGCAATCAACAAGTCCTGACTCTCTCTTGACCACATTCACCAAAGACTCTTCAGTTGACTCCTAGTGGTAGTCTCCTGATATTACCACTAATGGTTACTGCTGCCATTTTGGAACCTGGTAGCTACTGTGGTGGAGCAGAGAGGACTTGATCCTGTCCTTGACTATGGAGACTACAGGGAGACCCCCAGATAAGTCCTGGAGGGGATTAGAGGGGTGCGGGAGGGACATATTGGGGTATGTTTACTAAACTGTGGTAATGTCACCCGTGTTAGGTTCCGCGGTAAAGGTACAGATGCCCATATAAAGGTGTGGGCGGTGCATCGTTACACCAAGCCTTATCAGCTAACGCATGTTACAAGGCGCCTTAGACTAACGTGCGTTACAAGGTGCCTTATAAGGCACCTTACAAGGTACCTTACAAGACGCCTTATAAGGCACCTTGTAAGGTGCCTTATAAGTAAGGTGCCTTAGAAGGTGCCTTGTAAAGTGCCTTAGAAGGAGGGACTGTGTGGTACTGGCACAGAGTAGCTACACACCGTCACATTGTGCAGGTACTGCACTCACCCTGAGGGTGAGGTGGGGCGCCCAGCACCAGGTCCCCAGCAGTGCTAATGTGTGAGATAGGTAGTTTCTGCAGACACACCTTGGATATATCTGTATGTCTCAGTCAGGTTTAGCTCCTATGGACCCCTAGGAGGATTATGTACCACCACCCTCCTCCTCCTCCTCCAGGACTGAGGGTGGTAAACAGGGTCTCCCACCAACAGATCCACATTCTACCTTCCTGCAATGGTGGCAGTAGAGGGGACCATCAACCCCAGTCCTGCTGGGGAACAGACACCCTACAGGGCAGTCAATGCAGCTCTGTACACATCCATAACGCAATAGCAGACAGACATTAGGCCTGGATATACTAAGCTGCACCCCACCACTATCTGATATTCTCCTGCAGCAAGCCTTCAGCCGCTGCACCCTGCAAGGTGTTCCATCAAGACACATACTAGCTGCAGACAATCTGCTAGCTAGTCCATAGTGCATGTTCCTGATGGAAATGCATACACACCAAGCAGATAAATCAGTGACTGGGCCCCAAGAGAGAACCCATAAATATCACATGAGAAAAATACTATATAGCACTATGGGGGAGCCTAGCCATGCCATGGTCACTGCTCAGTCAGGGTGAGAGTGATCTCCCAGCAGAACATGCTGTGGCCACCCTGTCTGTGCAGGTGGTGGCCGGGCACTACAATATCCCAGCCAGTGCCCTATGCCCTGTGCAGATGCATCCTGGCCAGGCCACCCTGTCCGGGCTATACCCATGGCACCTTGCTCCTCATTATGCACATTGGCAGGCCAATACTGGCAACAGTGCTGGCAGTGTGGGCTGTGGAGGGTGTTTGCAGCCACCACACACTGGATAGACAGACACACACTCCCACACCTATGCCAGCATTGTGCTACTATAGAGGTGTTTAGCAGCCCTGGCCACCACATCAGTCCTGGGCACAGTGCAGGCATGGATATGGTACGCAATACTGTTGGGGGTCACTCCCCAGGGTGGTAAACACTGTCAGAGACCAGACCTGAAGCACACTCCACAGACATCAGAAAGGTTGCTGTGATGGAGCTCAATCAGCAAACTGTGCTTAACGTAGGAATTGCTATCTGCCAGTAATCATAGCAACCTTTTGATAGCTGTGTACCGTATTTCCAGGTGTAGGGTGGCATTGCTAAGGTATGGAAGTGCTAGTATTGGGAGATGCACGCAGGGCCCAATGTCCTGCCTCTCCAGGAGGCATTGGTTAATGGAGCTTGTGGGTGTGGGTGTGTCTGCCCCTGTTGGCTGCTGCTTTACAGCAGAGGTTCCCAACTCCAGTCCTGGTGTGCCAAACACTGTTCGAGTTTTCATGCTGTCCCTCATGAATATGCATGAGATACATCTGCATACCATGGGGGTGGTGCATAGATATGCAGCACAGGCATCTTTATTAGAGGCAGCATGGAACCTGAATGGTGTTTGGCCCTCCAGGACTAAATTTGGGAGACTCTGCTCTAGGTAATGCGCCTGTTTATGGTGTCTTTGCTCTGTAGGGTAAAATGTAGGTGTTTTGGGCATGTTTACATCATCTGAAATAAAGGCTCTCTCTGTATTAGCACGTTGTAGTAGTGGGTAAAATATGGGGACTGGGTTGGCAGGCACCATAGCTGGAACTTGAACCTGTGACCTTCTGCCTCCAAGCACACTGGTTGTGTGCACTGCACCACCGTGTTGCCACAGAGACAGTGCATTCCCTGGTGATACCATGACTGTTTGTCCGGCAGGGCCTGTCTGTTGCAGTGCATGGCACCCATCTACACAGGGCTAGGCCATGGTCTGCTCTGGGCAGCTGCCACTGCCCCCCTCCATCACCAGTACCCCTCTGTCAACATGCTGACATGCCCTTCTGCTTGTGGTGCTGGTGGTGTGCAGTCTCAAGCCATCCAGTGTGCAGGTAGGCGGCTGCCTATGGTGCGTGTTCTGGGGTAGGGGTGCCTGCATAGACGTCCACGCTTCCCCCCAACACCACCTGCCAATGTTCTGTGCCCTTGGAGTTACCTGCTGGGTACTATCCCCTGTAACACTGTGATAAACACTCTCGTGCCCATGTTGGGCCCTCATCAGTTGCTGTCTGGCTGCTGTACAGTTTCAGCATTCCTAAGTGCCACCTAGGCATCTGCCTAGTCCGCACTGTGCCCCAGCTGCACCACAGCATGTGCCGCCTGCAGTCCTCTGTATCCCCTTTCCCAGCATCTGTCCAGTTGCCCATTCCGACATGCCCGCCCTGCTGTTGTGGAACATGTGCATGCCATAGGAAACCTGTCCAATGGAGAGGGAAACCCTGATCAGTGCTATTTCACTGTGGGATCATTCACCTTGTATGGGGATGGAGCGTGGACCCTTCCAAAATTCATATCTTTTTACCAATAGCCAGATTAATATTAATAAAATTAATAAAATACAGTCACTAAAATGCTTGTATGCCAATGCTAGAAGTCTAAACAATAAGATGGGAGAATTAGAATATATAGCACTAAATGAGAGGTTAGATATGATTGCACTCTCAGAGACATGGTGGAAGGAGGATAACCAGTGGGACCTGTGATACCTGGATACAAACTATATCGTAATGATAGAGCTGAACAAATTGGTGGAGGGGTTGCGCTCTATGTTAAAGAGGGCATTGAGTCAGAAAGGATTAAAGTTTTGCAGGGAACACAATTTGCTGTAGAATCTCTATGGATTGAAATTCCATTTATGAAAGGGAAGGTGATGGCAGGTGGAGTATACTATCGACCGCCTGGCCAGAATGAACAAATGGATGATGAAAATCTCAAAGAAATCAAGGAAGCTAACAAAAGCCACAACAGTAGTAATAATGGGTGATTTCAATTACCCCGGTATCGACTGGGACAGTCTCACAGCAGGACAAGCTTAAAGAGATAAAGTTTCTAGTTGAAATAAATGACTGCTTCTTGGAGCAGCTGATTCATGAACCGACCAGAGGGGAAGCCATACTGGACCCTAGTCCTTAGGTGGAACGCCAGATCTGGTGCAAGAAATAAGGGTGTTGGGACCACTTGGCACTAGTGATCATAGTATGATCATGTTTGATTTAATCAGTGGAGGACAGATAGTAAAGGAATCCACAGTACTACCTTTTAACTTTCAAAAGGGGAGACTATGATAGAATGAGGAATAGTTCAGAAAAAACTAAAAGGAGCGGTTCCAAAGGTTAAAGACTTACAGCAAGCTTGGGTGTTATTTAAAAATATTATCCTCGAAGCCCAGACCAGCTGTATTCCACGCATTAAGAAAAGTGGAGAAAGTCCAAAAAAAACCCAGCATTGTATAAAGGTGAGGTAACAGATGCAGTTGATGACAAAAGAGCAAACATCAGGACATGGAAAAAAGATCCAAAATGATGAAAACTGGAAACAACACAAGCAACTGGCAAGTTAAATGCAAAGCATTGATAAGGCAGGCAAAGCGGGAATTTGAGAAGAAACTTGCTACGGAAGCAAAAACACGAATAAAGACTTTTTTCAAGTACATTCGTAGCAAAGGCCTGTGAGAGAGTCAATTGGACCATTAGATGATAGAGGGGTAAAAGGGGCAGTAAGAGGGGACAAGGCTATAGCAGAGAGACTGAATGAATTCTTTGCTTCGGTCTTTACTGAGGAAGATGTAGGGATGTTACCCCAAGACTGAAGTGGTATTTAAAGGTGATACTGCAGAGGAATTGAGAGAAATATCGCTACACGGGAAGATATATTACCAACTATTTGATAAACTGAATAGTAACCAAATCACCTGACCGGATGGTATACATCCCAGAGTGTTGAAAGAACTGAATATGAGATTGCAGACCTGCTATTGGTAATCTGTGAACTTTCATTAAAATCATCTGTAATATCTGAAGATTGGAGGGTCGCCAACGTAACACCAATTTTTAAAAAGGGTTCCAGGGGTGACCCAGGAAAATTACAGACCGGTGAGCCTGACGTCAGTACCAGGGAAAATGGTAGAAACCATCATAAAGAACAAAATTACACAGCATGTAGATAGGCCATGGCCTTAATGGGAGACAGCCAACATGGCTTTAGACAAGGAAGATCTTGTCTTACTAATCTGATCTGTTTTTTTGAAGGTGTGCTAAACAGGTAGACAAAGGTGAGTCGGTTGATAGTGTATCTGGACTTCAGAAAGCTTTTGACAAGGTCCCCATCAGAGACTTTTGGCAAAGCTAAAAAGTCATGGGATAGGAGGCAGTGTACTATTGTGGATCGGGAATGGTTAAAAGATAGAAAGCAGAGGGTAGGGCTAAATGGCCAATATTCCCAATGGAAAAAGGTGAATAGTGGAGTACCCCAGGGATCTGTACTGGGTCCCCTACTTTTTGACATATTCATAAATGACCTGGGAAAAAGGAATAACTAGTGAGGTTATCAAATTTGCAGATGACACAAAACTGTTTAAAGTTGTTAAAAAACCCAAGAGGATGTGGAAACTGCAGGAGGATCTGGATATAAATTGGAAGACTGGCATCCAAATGGCAGATGAAATTTAATGTGGACAAGTGCAAAGTTATGCACCTAGGAAAGAACAACCCACACTATAGTTACACGATGCAAGGCTCCACCATTAGAAACCACCACCCAGGGAAAAAGATTTAGGAGTCATCGTGGATAACATGTTACAACCCTCCGCCCAGTGTGCGCGGCGGCCAAGAAAGCAAATAGAATGCTAGGTATCATAAGGAAAGGGATGGAGAATAAAACAAAGGATATTATATGCCTCTGTATCGCTCCATGGTACGACCGCACCTTGAATATTGTGTGCAATTCTGGTCACCGTATCTTAAAAAGGACATAGAGTTATTAGAAAAAGTACAGAGAAGAGCCACCAAATTGGTGAAGGGGATGGAAGGCTACTCCTATGAAGAGAGGCTAAAAAGGTTAGGGCTCTTTAACCTGGAAAAGAGACGGCTGAGGGGAGATATGATAGAGGTCTATAAATTAATGAATGGAATGGAACGGATAAACGTGGATCATGTTTACGCTATCAGAATATAGAAGGACTAGGGGACATGTAATGAAGCTACAGGGTAAACTATTTAAGACAAATAGAGAAAAATTTCTTCACCTCAACGTGTATCAACTCTGGAATCTGTTACCGGAGGATGTAGTAAGGGCTGTTAGTATAGCTGGTTTAAAAAGGTTTGGACAAGTTCCTGGAGGAAAGGTCCATAAACCACTATTAAAAAGGGACCCAGGATATCAATGCTTGACCTAGTACAAGCATGCAGAACCTGTGTCTTTTGTGGAAACTGCTAGGTACGTATGACCTAGATTGGCCACTGTTGGAAACAGGATACTGGGCTTGATGGACCTCGGTCTGACCCAGTATGGCATTTCTTATGTTCTTATGTGTTTTTTGATGTTTCCCATTACTATCACTGTTGCCCAGCTTGGTTATGTTTTTTTGATTTTTTTTGTTGGTGTCCTTTTCAATGTTTATTTGTACTTTTGTTCCGTGCACATGTATCACACTTATCACTTTTTTGTAGGTTTCCCTGGTTTTGCTGTATATTGCTGACAGAAATGGTTTCTTTTCCCTTTAAATCAGCTCTAACGCGAGGTTTTCACTTGCATTAGTTTTGGCCTCAGATTTCACATCGTTAGTGTGCGGGGAGCCTCTCCCCTCCCACTCTACACCCATTGACCCCTTCTCTTCGCCCCTGGGGAGCCTTTCTCCGCCCTCCGGGAGCCTTTCCCCGCCTTCAGCGCTCGTTTGTGCCGCTGCGCGCGTTAGCGCACGCTAAGGCAAATTTGTGCCCCGTAAAGCGCCATTATCGCGCGCTAAGGTACCTTAGTGCGTGATAATTGCACAGCGCGCACGTTAAGAAGGTTTAGTAAACATACCCCATATACTTAATAGATACCAAAATATGATTCTGTCACAAATCAAACAGCATTAAAATAAATATTGTGTTGAATTTCCCCATCAAACTCCTTCATAATTTCCATGCTTTAATATGGAAAGAGCATGTTATAGCCATAATAGTATAAAGGAATATGATATTAGTGCTTCCTTCTTTACCATGATCATCAGAGATTCAGGCTTAGCATGGGCAACGATACTTTTTTTTCTAAGCTGTTTGGTATCCCATATGTTGACATCAAGGGCAGCTCATAGACTGTATGAAGACAACATTATAAAGCTGTTTTCCACATGTAAAACAGACTGCGTTTAAAAAGTTCTAATGTTTGTTAAAAGATTTGTATTAACATTGAAGTGAAGCAAGCCAAAAAAGTCAATGAAAATTTGAGAAAAAGCCCAAAAACAAACCAAAAATGAAATGAGCACTTTGACCATGCACATAGTGGTTATAATTAATATAGTATAGCACTGCACAGACACACATAAAAGATAGTCCATGCTCAGCGGAACTTACAAGCTAGTCGAGACAGACAACACAGCAGCTGTGGACAGGATACATCCAGGGGGAATGTCAGGAAACACAAGGGAGCTTAGGCGGATCAGATCCAGCAACAGAAATGATGAGGAGAGTGCTCAGCCTGGATTTGACAGGGGCCAGAGACAAAGTCTGACATACAGATTCAGGTAGTTTGTTCCGGGCATAAAGAGCAGCAAAGTGAAAGGAGCAACATCTGTATTTGACAGAAGAGAAGGGTACAGATGGACGTAATCTGACAGGAGAGCAGAATTTATGGGGAGTGGTGTAGGGAGAGATAAGAGGGGAATGGTAGCGCGGAGCAGTAGAATGAGTGCACTTATAGGCCACAGGTACTGCATTTGTTGCTCAGCAATATTATGCTTCCTTTGGGGACCTGCAATGTTAGTTCGGGGTTTTGTGCACTTGGTAAGCATCCATCCCTATCAGTTTCAGGCATGTTTGTAGAGATAACCAGGGCAGGGATTACTGGGGCCGCTTCCTAATGCCATGTATCATTTGATGTAAGGTATATCCTGACATACATGTTCCTATTTACATTCTTGTATACCATATTGGGGTGCACTGGGCTTACCTAGCACGTTTCAGGGCATGAGGAGTACTGGTATGTAGTCTAGGTTGCAGCAGCAGTCATTTCTTATTGGTATTTATGTCTAGTGTGCATTACTACTGTCTCTGATGAGCAGTTTAGGAGGTGCACATTTTTCCCGAGGGGTGTGGTGTCCTTGGGTACATTGCGGGGATGGGCAGGATCATGTTTCAGAATGCAGTGGGTGCGGAGACGTCCAAAACGTTTACCTATGTCTGAGGCAGGGGGGGAGGCTGAATAGCACTTGCATGTGCCTGATGAACACATCTATCTCCCTGATTCCATACTCACGGGCATGTCCAGATCCACGGATGCATAATTAGGTTCAAAGGGGGCCCGTTTTTGATTTAGACATGTCCACAAGCCGGACGTACACATTATAGAATTAGGCTCTTAATCTAAGAAATGTCTTACAAGTGCTGTATTCTCAGTTTATTTGGTAAAATAAGCTTCACTTTTAGACAGATTATTTTATTTTTACTCAGGAGAGAATGCAAAGAATGCAGCAAACTCTGACATTTACCATATCATGATCCAGGCAGCCAGTTTCTAACACCACATCACTGTACCCTGAATTGGCTTCTCCTGCCAAACCTGCACATTACTCACAGCTATATTCTGCAAAGAAGAGCATGTCAAGGGTGCACTGATTTCACCAGTTTGTATTTATTTAAGTGCTAACAATTTTAATTAATCCGCATTAACAAAAAGATGAATATGACATTTCCCACATCATGTTTGGAACCTGGTCAAGTGGAGCAAGCGCGTCATCGTGCTCTTCAGTAAAGGCTTCCAGGAATTTTGCTAATGATTTGTATAAATATTTGTGGATGGCAAAAGGGTAACTCATTGCCAAAACCTTAATGCTAACAAGCATGTGTGGCTCTAGCTGTCAGAGTATTCCTCTGTGCCAGCAATCGAGTATATAAAGAGACCGGAGAGTGAAATTCCTGTGTTGTAGCTGACAGCCTTCCCGACTTCAGGAGGCAATTCTCAGCAGCTAGGCAACCCATGCATCCACCAAAGCCCGCCTCAGGCATCTTGTTAGATGATTTACGTACTGAAATATAATTTGTAGCTGTGCTGCACTACTTTTCACTTTTTCCCTGCCTGTTCAGAAGCTTTGCAGTTCACATAGTGCAGGTAGCGTCTTTTGCCATTTCTCAGGATTCTGAACACTAGCCTTGAATTGAGCTACAACATTGTATTTAATGTCATAATGTAGATTGTAAAGATATCATTATATGATTACAGAATGTGTATAAGATGTAGACAGTACTAGTCATTTGTACTGTGTCTTGGGTTCTGTTTGATGTTTTCTTTTGATGGAATTACATTATTTCGTAAGTAGCATATGAAAACCCCAAGCTTTCTGAAATAATTCTCCCAGGGTATGTTTTTATTTCCAAGCCTGAAGTGTCTTTTTTCATTCACATTTCCCTTTTGTGCTTATTCTTTCCAAAGTGAAAAAAAGACCGTGTCCATCCTTCAACCTCCTATCTGCTGAAGAACTAGCAAGCCATTTTGGATATCAGTTGGCAAGTGGCAGATACACATAAGAGCCAGCTGGACTTCATAGAGTACAAGAGCTAGAGCACTCTAGCTGTCTTGGATCACTGTCCTCTCCTGGTACTAGCACATGTGAGTGCACTACCCAACTGGTCACCAGCAAAGAATGCCGGTCTCTTCATGCGGTATCTCTAGGACTAGTGCTTGTCATTCTGTATGTTTTAACAAAGGTAGCCAAGACTGCGCAGGCTCTCCTGTTCCATATCCAACCCATGTTACCACACCCTGCTACAGGGAGGCTACCAACGCAGTAGCTCACAGCAACACAGTGGGTATAGTTGGCATAAAATTTGGCTACGACTTTTATTAACAATCTTTCAAAATCAATAATAGACAGTACCCAAGTCCAAAACATTTGTATATATATACATAAAACTGTATATAGTTAACCTGTTCTATTTTATCTTACAATGTTTAGACCATATATACTATATATAAATTTGATGTTCCTTGTAGATATGTTCTGTTATAATATGACGTTCCCTGTAAAACAAACTTGTTTTGTTAAGTGTTGTTCAACTGTAAACCGCAACTGAACCTTGGAAGATGCGGTATATAAATGTATGTATAAATAAATAAAATAAATAAAAAATACTATTTTCAGTATTGTCTGCCTGCTCCGGGACCAATAAGGCCACCATCATCCCATCTGCCCTTCCTCCAACCAAACATACCTATATACCACACTGCCCTGGCTACTGCCAGATGTGGTGCCACCATGTCATAATTAAAGACCGTCAAATATCTAGAATTATCATCTGGCTCAGGTACATCTAATCATTGTAACATGAGGCATATACAGATGGCCACAGGGTGGCTCAAAAAAAGTGAGAACATCTCGTAAATTAAAAGCTTACATAGTTTACTTATTTACCTATTTTATCTATATAACGTCTTTATTTTGACAATTTCCGGTCACCATCTTTTTTATAAAATTTGTCAATCGTTTCCATCTGTCTTTTTGAATTTTTAAATAACGTATATGCTACGAGATGTTCTCACTTTTTTTGGGCCACCCTGTATATAGGATACTGGGTGAGTAGGCAAGTATTGACCACAAGAGGTGAGTGAGGATAGCATCAGAACTTAATGGTAGCATTGTAGCACCTGGCATTGAGATCTTGAATGTCTCAGTGATTAGCACAAGCATCACCATATGGGCTCCGTGACTTGCAGTTGCCACGATGTTGGCTTCTTTCAGGCTGCTGGTAATCAACAGCGATGAGATGGATCTCAAATGTTTTGAGACAACTACCACTCCTCCTGCTAATATCAAGATGGCCACTGTATGATCAATGACGACTAAAGATGTTCACTGTTTGCCAGTTTCAAAATGGTTATCACTTTGCCACATTCTATAGCATCTGTTTTCCCACCAGTCCTAAGATCACCACCACTCTTTCTCTGCCCCTCTTTCCATGTTGGTTGATATCAGGGACTTGAACATTTGCCAATTGGCTCCATATTTGCCCGACAGGTTTGATCCCATCCTAAGTTTATAACATTGCCTGAAGGAACTTGTAATTCTAATTTCCCTGTGACAAGCAAGACTACAACAGTTTATACCCATGGATCAACCATGTTGAGCACATCTGCAGTCACTTGGCAACCCTAGGGACCATGCAGTGGCTGTGTGGGCACACAGATGGTATTGCCTCATTTCTGGATCAGAGGCAGCTGGGCATGGGGCATAAGTTCTAAAATGTTATATGTATATTACTGCAAGTTCATTGCCCCTGTTCAATTTAAAGTTCTGTTGTTAAAATGTAACCCTCCTTGAATTTTAAGATAGGGCAGTGTAGAAAACCTGTTAAATAAATAAATAATAAATAGGCATGCTCAATAAGACTGTAAGGGAGGCTTAGCGTGGTCCATCCAAAATTCTTCTCTGGTGCTTATCTGAGGATGAACCATGTTAGGTTTACCTATCCCTCTGTTCCCTCAGTTCCGGAAAGGTGATACTTGAAGATGGCGTGCCTCTGGCTTGGGGGAGAAGAGCAGTGCTGAACCTGCAGTAGTGCAATGGGAGCCACTAGAGCTTAAAGGAGGATAAGCCGAAGCCAGGCACTCTCTTAGACTGAAACTCTATGGGCCTGATATTGAATTGGGCAGGCTATGTGCCGCTACGGTGCATGGCGCTGCCTGCTGACCTTTAACTCCAAATATTCAATGCTGCACATGCCCCAGAACCGCCGAAGCTAACCAGGTATCAGCGATATTGAACCACTACCTGGTTAGCTCCCATGGATAAAACTAGGCCAGCTTTTGCCATACTTAGGTTTACTTGCCGATCGCTAACCGGGTAGCGGTGCAATATCACCGCTACCCATTTAGTGATGGTCTCTGCCTCCACTGCGCTGGGAACATCCCCAAAATACCCCAATGCTAACTGCATAGCATCAGGGCATATAGCGGGGTTAGAAGGGGATATTCAACAGCACTAACCGTGCAAGTGCCACTGAATATGCCAATTTAAGGCATTTACACGGTGGTGTCATTTTGATCTTCTGTTTCTGGGGATAAGTCAATTAGCATAAAAACAGTTTTGCTGAATTGTGTAGAACTGCACATTTCTGAGCAATGAGAGTGTTTTTGGTGCATAATGATTAAATAGCTCTGCTTTGACCTTTACGCAAATATAGCAGATGAATATACCATTTTCACTACTTTTAGATTTGTCCAAAGCATTTCCTTTTGCTGGATTGTTTTGTTTATTTATTTTTCTAGGCTTATATACCACTTTTCTACCAGTCAAAGCAGTGTACATTCAGGTTCTGTATATAAATTTTTCCCTTATCCACAAAGGGCTCACAATCTAAGTTTTTATACTTGAGGCAACAGAAGGTTAAGTGGCTTGCCCAAGGCCACAAGGAACACCTGTGGGACTAGAAACCCCAGTCCTTCCAGGCCAAGGTTGCTGTCCTCTAGTGGAATTTGAACCCTTGGACCTCTAGCCTGAGCTAACTTGCCCTGACCACTAGGCCACTCCTCCTTCTAGAGTTTTTATAATTTTTGGATTCTGCATGGGCTACGGGGTATGTTTACTAAACCTTCTTAACATAGCAGCGGCAATAATGTGCAGGATGCCATAAAAGGAGTGGGAGTTCCGGTCTAAGCGTAGCAATCGGGGATTATCGCGCGATAATGTGCACTGCGCACGTTATCGCCCGATAGAGGGAGCAGCGCATGTTAACGCGTGTTAATCTTAAGTAGGCGCGCTGACCTGCAAATACAGCAACAGAGGTATAGCACAATAGTTAATACACTGCCTGATGGTACAGGGGTCATGAATTTGATCCCCCAGTAGGTGTAATGAGTAAGGCTATCTGAGGCATTACCCTTTACTTTAAACCAGTGCTGTCTGAGGCAATTTCTTTTTTACTTTAAATTAGTGCTGCCAGCAAACACACCCTCACAGTGCCGTACAGTAAGGTTGCAGCACTGTGAGTGTGTTTTTGCTGGCAGAACTAATGTAAATTAAAAAAAAGAAAATGCCTCAGACAGCCCTATCAAATAACCCCACTGTGGGATCAAACCCATGACCCCTGTCTCCACAGGCAGTGAAGTAAACAGTAAGCTACAGCTCTATAGCAAGCCCTTGACTGGCTACAGAAGGACTTCAGGTCAGCACACAAACTGTCTGCTGTGGTTACCAGGATAGGGTTAATCCACCTGTACCCATGATGCACTGCACATGCAAATCAGCAGTCTACAGATGATCACACAATGGGCTATGCACCCCCACAGCACCTCGGCGGGGCTCCTCATTCTGCCGCCACTGGAGCGGCAGCAGCAGGCCAGCAGCTGCTTCTTTCGCCGAGCCCAGATTGGGGTTTTTTTTGGTCAATTTCCCTGGGTTGGGGGGGAGGGGTCTAGGACTGGAACTGGGCTGATGGGGGGGGGGTGGTTAGAACTGGAAATGGGCTGATGGAGGGGGGTTAGAACTGGAAATGGGCTGATGGGGGGATAGTACTGGAAATGGGCTGATCAGGAGGGGAGCTAGGACTGGTAATGTGCTATGGGGGGGTTAGAACTGGAAATGGGCTAATGGGGGGGTTAGGAGTGGAAATCAACTGATGGGGGTTTAGAACTGGAAATAGACTGATCAGGAGGGGGTTAGGACTGGTAATGGGCTATCGGGGGGGGGGGGTTAGAACGGGAAAGGGGCGGAGGGGGGGGTTAGGACTGGTAATGGGTTATGGGGGGGTTAGAACTGGAAACGGGCTGATGGGGGTTAGTACTGGAAATGGGCTGATCGGGAGGGGAGCTACGACTGGTAATGGGCTATGGGGGGTTAGAACTGGAAATGGGCTGATGGGGGGGTTAGGACTAGAAATGGGCTGATGGGGGGGCTAGGACTGGTAATGGTCTATTGGAGGAGGGCTAGGACTGGAAATGGACTGATGGGGGTTTAGAACTGGAAATGGGCTGATGGGGGGGTTAGGACTGGTAATGGGCTATGGGGGGAGACTAGGACAGGAAATGGGCTGACTGGGGTGCTAGGACTGAAAATGGACTTATTGGAGGGTTACGACTGGTAATGGGCTGATTGGGGGTCTAGGACTGGGGTGGGCTGATAAAGGGGATAGGACTAGAAATGGGCTGGGACAGGAAATGGCCTAATGGGGGAGGGGAGGAGAATGCTGCTAGCCCTCAAAGAAAACTAGGGGCTAGGGCTACAAATGGGCTGATGCGGGGGGATGGTAGAATAGGACTGGAAGGGAGCGGATACTGAGAGGGTCTGCCAGAGGAAGGATGGGGCAGGAAGGGAAGGAGGGGGCTGGAAAGGAGCTGACACCTGCAATGTACCGAAGGGGGACTGGAAGGGAGCTGACACTTGGGGACGGGAGTGGTAGGTAGCTGAGTAATAGGGAGGAGGCTGGAAGGGAGCTGACATGTGAATGGCACTGGAAGGGAGATGGACAGAGGGTAGGGCGACTGGAAGGGAGCTGACTGGGGGGTGGCACTGAGAGTGAACCTGAGCTGATACCTGGGATGGTATTTGGACTAGAAGGGGCTGGACAGTGGGAAAGGAGGGGGACTGGAAGGGAATGGACACAAGTGGCAGTAATGGGAATGCAAGGTGGTTGACATTGGAAGGTACTGGGAGGGGAGGACTGGAAAGGGGACTGATACTGGGGAGGGTTAGAGGAACTTGAATTGGGCTGATGGAAGGAACTGAAGAAAACAAAAGAAGAGATAAGAAATGGCAGATGGACCATGGACCATAGACCACAGAAAGAGAGCTAAGAGAAGACAGGAAAGCAGAAGCCTCAGATCGGGAACAGCATGATCAGAGAATAAAATGGTCAGACAACAAAGGTAGAAAAATAATTTTATTTAATTTTGGTGATTGGGCTTTGTGCTATTTTTATATTTTACACAATATTGGGGAACTGCATCTCTTATTTATCTGATGTTGCACTGCATATGGATTATGGCTTCTTGGGGTTTCAGTTTAAATTTTGTCTACATATTTTTATTTTTACTTTAGATTGTGGTTGCTTATTCTGTACTTGGTGAGGGTCGATGTTGTGTGTGTGTGACTGAGGTCAGGTGTTCTGTTAACATGCAGTTTGTATATAAGAGATCTATACTATACTGTAGTAATTTGACTTGTTCAGCTTTTCAAATAGGTGTATGGATGTTCCAGGGCCCACAGTGATGCTTTTTTTGAATGGGCTCCTTATGTGACTTTTGGAAGTTTGTGCTGATATGGTATGGCATGGTAGGTTTGCTTTTTGTTGTATGGTTTTTTTATTAGTTCACAATATGCCTGGTACTGGAGAATAGTGATTGTTGTTGTTGTTAGTGAGATGATCAGAATCAGATTTGTTTTTTTGAAATATTGAATTCTGTGGGTGAATGTCCTGATTCTGCTCTGCACCTACTATGGATGCAAAATATATGTTGAAAAAGAAAAAGGGAGAACCATAATGTAGTTTATAACAAAATAAAAATGGGTTATAATTTAGTTTTATAAACTGTGCGATTGATTCTTGCTGTCTTTTAGTTCCTTGGTGTGCAAACAGGACCGTACCTAGCCCTGTGCAAGCAGTGCAGCTGCACAGGGCGCAAAGGCTTGGGGGGCGCATTTCGGCTGTCTGCTGTTGCCCTGCTGCCACTGGCAGGACAATATCAGGCAGTTAAAATGGGCCCCAAAGCCTTTTTGCAGCACTTTAAGCAGGTCTGGTCCCTCCCTCCTCCAACACGATGTCAGAGCAGGGAGGGACAGATCTGCTTAGAGTGCCGGCGCCTTTCAGATTGGGTGCATGCCCCCTCCTCCTCCCCATACCTCCATCCAGCGCTGCCTGCTCTTTCCCTGCTGCCAGCGCCGCCGTGAAAAAAAAACAGGGCGGCAGCAGCAGGGAAAGAGCAGGCAGCGCTGGATAGAGATATGGGGGGAGAGGGGGCGTGCATCTGAGTTGCAAGTCGCACAAGGTGCGATTGCAGTTCTATACGGCCCTGTGTGCAAACATCTGCATTTCCTCCACATAATCTAATCGGCTTTTTGATTTGGTTCAGTCTCTGATTGGATTTCTGAAAAATCCCCACCCCCTCTAAGGTAGTGGGGGGGCGCCATCTCATTCTTCGCCTCAGGCAGCAGACTGCCTTGAGCCACCCCTGACGCGAGGGTTTCACTGGCGTTAGTGATCAGACCCGGATTCCACAGCGTTAGTGTGCCTGGAGCCTCTCCCCTCCCACTCTCCACCCACTGACCTCTTCTCTCCGCCCTCTGGGGAGCCTTCCTCCGCCCTTCACCGCCGGATTTCACGGCATTAGGGTGCCTTAACGCTGCAGGTGCATTATCGCGCAATAAGGTACATTATCGCGCGATAACACGCCTTGATCGCCCGGTAACGTACTTTATCGTGCGCTAATTACGCCACTGCGACGTGTCATAAGGAAGCTTATCAAAGCTCAGGGAATAATGACAAAAGAGGAGAATTTACTCTGATCAAGGGACCTGTGCTGGCAGGTTATAGAAATAAGACAGCTTGTTTCCCTAAAAGACTACATGTTCCAGAATGCACCAGTATGCAGGAAGTCCCTAGGGGAGTTAGAGTGGAAAAGCATGAGTCTAATCAGAGAAAGCATTATGTCGTCCCTAATCAAACAGCCTCTAGAAGAATGCTTAATCACAACACCTGAAGAATGCAAGGGAGGAGTTGCAATCTAAGCCCTTTAAAACTAGAGGGAAATCTTCAGGAAGGGAGACAGAGAAGGTGAATCAGAAGAACAGAGGGGGCGAGAACCAGAACAGAAGGAAGAACAACCGGAACCTGAAGGAACAAGGACAAGGAAGCAGACGGTCCAAGAGAGGAGCTCAGAGAAGTACCTATGCCTGGAGAGATACCTGGGGGAAAGAACCTTCAGAGGACTGGAGAAAGCCAGAGGTCTGGAGATCCACAGCCAGGGACTCTCAAGCAACACCTAGGAAGAAGTCTGTTGCAGCTAAGGAGAAAAGGAGCCCAAATACCTCTTGGAGGACGTCTGGAGAAAAGATCCTGAGGTCCAGAGATATCAACTGGAGGACAGGACACAGAAGCTCTATTGCATACTGGCCAGAATACCAGAAGAAGCAGCCTGACGCTTGCCTGGATTCAGGTATGAACTGTGAACGTTTCTCTAGCTTTGAGCAATGCAAACAGCAGGGAAACTTTCTCCCCATATAGAGGTCAGTTCCTAAAGCCCTCTGAGTCAGACGGAGAAACTGAATCTATGCAATATCAGGAGCAAGGTTTAATATCTGATGCAGAGGATATTTATATGGACTGTTCTTTGAGTAGGTTGTTATGTTAGGAAAATCCTAAATATAAGAGCAAACATTAAAAGGAAACATTCTAAGTATTGGCTTCCCATAAAGTTTTGTTGAAAAGAAAAAGCTTTAGGGAAAATTTGCACGTGTGCTGAAATCAAGCTACTGATTGCAGTTAATTGTCACCTGTTGGTGGAGAAGAGCCCAGCAAAAGCCGTGCACACGTGGGATTTTAAAGTTATTTTCTGTATGGAGAAAGTGAGCTATGTTTTTGTATAAAGAAGTTTTCCTTTTTGATTTGTTTACACCTCAGCACTGCTAAGGAGTTTATTAGCAGTGGCTGTAAGGAAGCCTTTCTGTTCCATAAAGGACTTTGATACTTATCTGCATAAGTTTTTTTCAGTTGCCTTATTTCTGTTGAATAAACCCTGGAGAAGTTATCTGGATGGTGTTACCAAGCATATCTGTGTATGGAATATTCACCCCATAAATAAACTCTAATTTTGCCTTACACTCGACCAACTACAAGAGTTTTCATTTTTTTTAAAAGGCAAGCTTTTTGTGAAAGGACTTCAATAACCACAATCCTTTGCAAGACAGTTAATTTACATACTTGCCAAGATGGTGGTAACTTCATAACAAGCACCCCCTTTTACAGACATTAGCGCCCTTTAGTAAACATACCCCTAAGTAAAATGTAATGAATCTGCTCTTATATAATCCCCACCCTAAAAACACTGCTAAATAAGGGGCACAACTCGATGCCAGGGCTTATTCCTAACTCATTACTGTGAACCCAGGCATTCATCTTCTAGCAAGAGGAAAGATTTATTTTCAGGGGGCAAAGCATAAGACATGCAAGGTAATCACAAAGATACAAATTAATATCTTTACTAAACATAACATCTGTCAAAGAAATAGACATACTGGGCACGATTCCGACATTGACGTGTCAGCCCTCTGTGCGCCCAGTCAGAACCGGACGCACAGACGGAGCCACGATTCTCATCCCGCGGGGCATGTCTAGCCCCGCAGGATCAAAATCATGACCAGGCCTATATGTGCAGGCCGGGACCCCAATTCAGTCCAGCCTGCACATACAGGCTTTGCCCGGATTGCTCAGTCAGGGCTGTTCAATGGAGCTGCGGTGCCATGGCGTCCTGTTGCCATGGCACCGCATCTCCACTGAAAAGCCACGATCCCCAGCCACTGGCTGCAAAAGTGCTTTCCCCACAGCCCGACACCCAATATGGCCTCCTAAGGCTAGGGTCGGACTGTGGGGCATGACCTCTGCCCCCCCCCCTGTCCTTTCCATGCCCCAGGCCCTCCATCCCCTGCTGACTAGGGGAACCTATTCCAACTCTGAGGTAGAATAATTTCCCTATTCAGGAGCCAGCCCTGGACGTACAGGGCCGACATTGGAATCGGCCCTGTATGTCCGGGGCCGACGACTGCCCACTGCCTGCCTTAATGCCACCCCCCGATCTGCCCCTCACCCCCTCCCCCGTCTACCTTCCCCGTGCAATGCGCGGGGAAGGTAGATGGGATCAGGAAAGAACCTGAATAGCAGGGATGGACGCCCATCCCTGCTATTTGTGCCTTGGAACAACCCTGACTGTATTTAGTATAGATAGTTCTGGTTGCATCCATATCAACAATAGCAATAAAACATTTAGGGATGCTTGATTTTTATGGGTCACCTTACTATTCCTTTCCTTCCCTCCTGGACTGGTACAAGATTCCTGGATCCCCAAGGACCCTCTGTTGTACCCTTTTCTCCAGTGCTTGAATACCTCTTCCTTTCTTCTTTCTCTTTTCTCCTCTGGCTCCTTGGACAAAAGCACCCATGAGTAGCTCTTATTCTTTTCTCCATACAGCTTACTGTCTGGATGTATCAAGCTGGACTAGTTAGTATCCTTCTCCTCTGCTGCAAATCCACAACTATCTAGCGCTGTCTGTGCAGTACACAAAGGGGCATGTTTATTAACTGTGTTAGCTGTTAATGCGGCAGATAGCCCTTGCCAAGGGTGTCATGTTAAAAGCTAACACAGGGCAAATGCGGATAGTGCAGGGATTTTCTGCGCTATCTGCAGAGCATGCGTTAGCATTGGACATGAGCAGAGTAAGAGTGGAGAGTGAGCATGTCTGCATTATGCAGCTACCACGCATGTCAACAATGTACGACAGCCTTCAGATTTGCAGACAGCACGGGTGCAACTAATGCCATCTCAATGGATGGCATTAGCTGCATCCAGGCTGCTGTCTGACCAAGCTCTCTGCATTTTCAGTGTGGTATCTGCTAGGGGAATGCTGTGCATGCTCCCAGGGGAGGCCCAAGGATGATGTTTATGTTTATGTTTATGTTTATTTAAAAATTTGTTATACCGCTCAATACCAAGGGCACCTGAGCGGTTTACAATAATAAAATAAGGCAAGTTAAAACAAGCACTTGGCTGCAGGAAAAAAAGGAAAAGAACGCCATCAGATTATAGGAAAGAAGGGAGGAGAGAAGCAGGAAAGCTGAGAGCAAAGATAACATAACATAAAAAGTAACAATAAACAAACGCTATCAAGGGGGGAGGAGGGGGAATATATGGTATGTGGGTGATGACAATGGAAAAGGGGAGGAGAGAAAGACTAAGGAGGAGGGTCAAACACAAGGGAGAAAAGGTGGGTTTTCAGCTGGGCTTTGAATGATTGGTAGGAGTCTTCTGCACGGAGAGAGAGGGGAGTGATGTGGGGCCATATGCAGAGACTCATTGCAGGGCCTCATTTGCATAAATTTAATTTGTTTTATTTTAAAATGTATATATTGCCAACTAAAATTTTAGGTGGCTTTCAAAGGAGCCCTTGACAAGCCTCTTTTTCCTTCTGGCAATGACTTAGGGGAAGGTTTACTAAATATTAATGTGTGTTAAGTGCCACTGTGCCAAGAGAAATAAATGGGTGTTCCTGCACTTAATGCACATTAATATTTGTTAATTTGCATTAGCTTTTAGTAAATACACTTCTTAATGAGTGTCTGAATACCATTTGCATGGGCAGTGAGGATAACGAAATACTACCAGATTTCTATATTGTTATACTCCAGTGTCAACTGCCAGGCACATTAGGAAGTACTATAACCCTGCCCATTTAGAACCCATAGCAAACCCGTCATAACAGCACCACCAGGACTCACAAAGTACCAAACCCTACCTAGCAAAAAGCAGCACTGCAAATATTAAACCAATACATCTCAGAGAATACCAAAACATCTCCTAATGGGGAAAGAGAACAAGTGGGACTTTGTCACATAGAAACTACATGATTACTGCAGATCGATTACACATGCAAAACATAGTCCATCACCAAACATAGAACAAGGGATCACGATTTAGAAATATGAAGACAATGGTGACCAGGGGAGAAGTTTATTCAAGATGGCTGCGGTGTGTTTCTGATCGTTCAAATGCCTAAGAGAAAGGGGAAACCGAGGGCTGTTCCCTCTGCAGGCCAGTTACCCACTTCTGGTCCTATGGACCGTTTTGTTACACTACCTGTGGATAGAATTCAGGAGATTCGAGCCGGCTTGGTTTCGCCTAATGCAGAGACTCAGGTGTCTCCGTCGGACATAGAAACGTCTCTCGCTCCTGCATCGAGGACTCCTCCGCCACACCCAGCTGCTTTGGATCGGTCTCCAGCATCTACAGCGTCGACTACCCCCAGAGAGGAGGCGCCGGCTGCAGAGAGGGTGTTGGCTGAGCGATCGGTCTTTCTGTCCCCCGATAGTCTCGGGGAGACTTCGGGCGGCTTTCCGGCGGGGACAACTCCGGTACAGCCTTCCTTGTTGGGGAGTTCTTTCCCTCAATTGGTCTCAACTCCTTTGGTCTTGGATTTTCCTCCTTTGGTTCGCCCTAAGGTATTTACTTTAGAGTCGATTTGGGAAGCGATTTCTATTCTCTCTACTATGCTGTATTCCCAGTCAGCAATAGTTGCCTCCCGGGTCCAAGAGAATTGTGCTAACATCCAGAAAAATACTGAGAATATTGAGATGGTAATGTCTACACAAGCACAAATGAAGGTACAGAGCAAAACTTTTGGGTCTCAGTTGGAGAATGTTACTGACATGCAAGCTGCATTAACTAATTTTGAATTTCCCACGTCTTCCTGGTATTGCAGCTGTTGACATGTTTAAACGGTATATGTTGGAGATTCTGAAAATTCCTGCTGAATTAATTCTACCCTTAAGTAAGGTGTATTATCTACCTCGAGGAAAAAAGAGTCCTGAGACTCCTGTGGCAGTGTCTACAGTGAACTTTAACGTTCTGGATGTGTCAGGACTGCTCGAAGACTCTGGGGGTGAACTTTCCGTACCAATTTCTTCAACCTTAATGGTTCAATGTGCTCTTGTTACAGATAAAGATTGGCTTCTCAAGATGTTCTTTAAAAAAAGATTGCAAACCTTTTTGGGCTGTAAAATATCTATGTTTCCTGACTTAGTTAAGGAAACCCAGAGGAGGAGAAAGCAATTTTTGCTTTATAAGGCGGGGGTTTTGAAAATTGGAGGATCTTTCTTCCTTAGATTTCCATGCAGGTGCTTGGTTATTATTGAAGAAGTTAAGTATGTCTTTTCTGATCCAAGTGATCTGAATATTTTCATTAATGCCAGACTTCCTGCTAATACTATGCCTATTTCTGCACCAGAGTGATTTGTAACATCTTGTATATCCTCGTTTTGGTTAAGTATCCTGGGTCCTCCGCAGTCACTGATATCTTTGGGAATTTCTATATTGTACTTATCCAAAGTCTCTGCTTTGGTTAGATGTATTCTTCTTTTCCTCCCTTCACATTTGGATTATAATGGAGTACATTTATTTGTTTTTCCGAAATTTGTATTTTCCTTGAATGATATTCATTTATACTCTGTTTTTCCCTATAAGGAATGTTGTAAATTTCTTGCTGGATTTGTAAAAATTTCAATAAACAGATAATTAAAAAAAAAAAAGAAATATGAAGACAATAATTAAACTGGGAACCCCAAAAGCCAAACTTGGATTGTGCAACACTGGAGAAATAAAACTATAAATTAATTTCCTCTTGTACTAAACAAAACGTGAAGATGTTAGCAATGCACATTTCTCAAAGATGATATATTCCAGTTAATAAATTCAAAATAAAAAAGTATTTTTCTACCTTCTGTTGTTTGGGCATTTTATATTTCAGTCGCAATTGCTCCAGTCACTTTCTTCTAGTTTCTTCATGTTTTCGCTAATTCTCCATTGTCTGCTGTCCATTTGTCTTTTCTTCTCTCTTCTAGTTTTTCCATCCTCTCTTTAACATACTTATCTTTCCCTTTTTACTCTTTCCTCCATTTCTTTCTTTATTCCTTTTTCATCCACTCAAATTTCACCATTCCATCCTCAAACCCCACTTACTCTCCCATTACCCTGCCTATCATATGCTTTTCTTCCCTCCCACACAAAATATCTTTTCCCCTCTCCATCCTCACTCCCCCAGCTTCTTTTTTCTCTCGCAGCCCCACCCCCTTCTAGTCCTCTACCAACATCAGCTCCCTTCTAGTTCCAGCCCCTCTCAGCATCCACTCTCTTCCAGTCCCATTCTCCCATCCCCCACATCAGTCCATTTGCAGTCCTAGTCCCCAGTCTTCTTTCAAGGCCAGCAGCTCTCTCCTCCCCTCCCTCCTTCAGCCCTTTTCTAGTTCTAGCCCACAGTTTTTTTCCAGGGCCAGCAGCTCTCTCCTCCCCCCCCCCCATTAGCCCATTCCAGTCCTAGCCCCCCATCAGCCCATTTCCAGTCCAACCCCCCTAATCAGACCGATTTCAGTCCTAGCCCCCATGATCAGCCCATTTCCAGTGCTAGCCCCCCATCAGTCTATTACCAGCCCTAATCCTCCCTGATCAGCCTATTTCCAGTCCTAGCCCCCCCCCCCCCCCAATGGAAGAGCTCCACGCCTGTCTGACTGGCTTCAGAGAGAGCCAGGGAGGCCTTAGGCCTAATGCCCCAGCTCACCTCTGCAGAGCAGCAAGAAAGAACAGCGTTTTCCTTCTTTCCTGCGACTCTGTTAAAGTTGAGCCTGCCGACATGCAGAGTATCAGGAGCTTAAACGGGGGCATTTCCTGTCTCGCATGAGATAGGAAATATCTTTGTTTACCTTCCTGACACTCAGCATGCTGGCATGCTCAACTTTAACAGAGCCACAGGAAAGAAGGAAAACACCGTTTTTTTTCTCATGGCTTTGCAGAGGTGAGCCGGAGCGTCAGGTTTCAGGCCTCCCTGGTAACCTCTGAAGCCAGTCAGACAGGTGAAGGGCCTCCCGAGGTGCAGGGCCATGTGCAGGCAACATTCCTGCACAATGGATGGGCCGGCACTTTATGCTCCCAATGATATCGCATAACCTTTGGAGCTAACGTGGTGCTATTTGCACTAACATGCAGCATTATCTGCAAAAGCCTAATGCTGTTTAGTAAACATGCCACTAGTCTCCATTCTACTTTGGAACTTAGAGCAGGGTCCTCTTACCCTTAAGACAGACCCATTCGTTAAAGAATTACTCCCTCAGTTTGGGGAAACTTGTCACTCCAGCTAGTAGAGAGAGCACACGCTGAAAATTCTTAGACCACTGCCTCAGTCTGACTGCATGGACTCCTACAATTCACTGTACAGCCCCACAGTTCCCTCTACAATTGAATTTTCTCTCAACGGTCAAGTCCGAGGACCATGGTATTGAAGCCAGGCCTATGAGAGGGTCAAATCAAATAATTTAGTCAGCTCACCACTCTTGTCACCTCCAATATGTCTGAAACTGATTCACGCTGTTCACTAAACCACATAAAAGTGCATGACTCATATTGCAGGCATCTTAATGCCTGTTTAATTTCTATGCCTTATGGACTAGTTTCCACCTGATACTTTCAATTTGTCTAACTGAGCTGCAATGGGTAAACACAATTTGGTTATGTTTATTAAAAGACTTGATATACCACCTGTATACATCCAATGGTGTTGAAAGAACTGAAATATGAGATTGCAGACATGCTATTAGTAATCTGTGAACTTTCATTAAAATCATCTGTAATACCTGAAGATTGGAGGATCGCCAATGTAACGCCAATTTTTAAAAAGGGTTCCAGGGGTGATCCGGGAAACTATCGACCGGTGAGCCTGACATCAGTACCTGGAAAAATGGTAGAAACCATCATAAAGAACAAAATTACTCAACATGTAGATGGTCATGGCCTAATAGGAGACAGCCAACATGGCTTTAGACAAGGAAGATCTTGTCTTACTAATCTGTTATGTTTTTTTGAAGGTTTAAATAAACAGGTAGACAAAGGTGAGTCGGTTGATATAGTGTATCTGGACTTTCAGAAAGCCTTTGACAAGGTCCCTCATCAGAGACCTTTGGCAAAACTAAAGAGTCATGGGATAGGAGGCAGTGTACTATTGTGGGTCAGGAACTGGTTAAAAGATAGAAAGTAGAGGGTAGGGCTAAATGGCCAATTTTCCCAATGGAGAAAGGTGAATAGTGGTGTACCCCAGGGATCTGTGCTGGGTCCGCTGCTTTTTGACATATTCATAAATGACCTGGAAAGGGAATAACGAGTGAGGTTATCAAATTTGCAGATGACACAAAACTATTTAAAGTTGTTAAAACCCAAGAGGATTGTGGAAAATTGCAAGAGGATCTTGATAAATTGGAAGACTGGGCATCAAAATGGCAGATGAAATTTAATGTGGACAAGTGCAAAGTTATGCACCTAGGGAAGAACAACCCAAACTATGCTTACACGATGCAAGGTTCCACATTAGGAACCACCACCCAGGAAAAAGATTTAGGCGTCATTGTGGATACCATGTTAAAACCCTCGGCCCAGTGTGCAGCAGTGGCCAAGAGAGCAAATAGAATGGTAGGTATCATAAGGAAAGGAATGGAAAATAAAACAAAAGATATTATAATGCCTCTATAACGTTCCATGGTGAGACCGCACCTTGAATATTGTGTGCAATTCTGGTCGCCGTATCTTAAAAAGGATATAGCGTTATTAGAAAAGGTTCAGAGAAGAGCCACCAAAATGGTAAAGGGGATGGAAGGATACTCCTATGAAGAAAGGCTGAAAAGGTTAGAGCTCTTTAACCTGGAAAAGAAACTGCTGAGGGGAGATATGATAGAAGTCTATAAATTAATGAACGGAGTGGAACAGGTAAACGTAGATCGATTGTTTACGTTATCAGAATATAGAAAGACTAGTGGACATGCAATGAAGCTACAGGGTAAACTATTTAAGGCTATTAAAAGGAAATATTTTTTCACTCAACGTGTAATCAAACTCTGGAATGTGTTACCAGAGGATGTAATAAAGGCTGTTAGTGTAGCTGGGTCTAAAAAAGGTTTGGACAAGTTCCTGGAGGAAAGGTCCATAAATCATTATTAAGAAGGGACCCAGGATATCAATGCTTGACCCAGTACAAGCATTGTGGAACCTGTGTCTTTTGGGGAAACTGCTAGGTATGTATGACCTAGAATGGCCACTGTTAGAAACAGGATACTGGGTTTGATGGACCTTGGTCTGACCCAGTATGGCATATCTTATGTTCTTATGTTCTGTAGCGAGGTTCACCTCAAAGCAGCTTACATAAAATCAAAATAGAAAAGATTTGAAAAGAACACCATAAACAATTGGTAAAAGTTAAAAGTGGAAACAAGGACAAACTAAATGAAAGTGAGATCCGGTGTATGGGTGTGAGGAGATAAACTGCGAGTTGGCACTGCCCTAATGCTACCCCGGCTCCTGATACTCTGGGAAGGCCCAAGTGAAATAATACGTTTTGAGGAGGTTCTTAAACTTCCCAAAGTTGGACTCATGGCGTAAGTGATCTGGTAGAGAATTGCAGAGATGAGAGATGAAAAAGTAAAAGGCTGAATGACGCATGGACCTTTGGTATTTTCACCTGGGGGCCAACCCAGCACCTAGGGCACGGAGGGTTGGTCTGCCTGGGGATTCTAATTCAGGGAGTATGGCATGGCATTTGCTCCTGCAATGCCTTATGGGAATAGTAGTCGCTTTTACCCAGGGCCGGATTTACCCATACGCCATGTACGCCATGGCGTAGGGCCCACAGCTTGCAAGGGCCCACAAGAGTCCCCATCCCTCGCTCTCTAGAGAGAGTTTAAAGTCCGGCAGAGATTTTTCCGTGGTAGCGAAAACGCCGAAGTCGCAAGCTCGGCCGGAGACGCGCCTTCCCAGGCCCCCGTCTCCCGCCGCAGTGAACATGGGGCTCCGATTTCTATGCTGCCTCCGATGGCGGCGGCCATCTTACCGGCTCCTCTTCACTTCCTGAGCCGTCGACGTCACTTCCGGCCAGCGTCAGCCTTCCCCTCGCTCCAAAGTGACAGCGCCGACCGCCTGCCTCAGCCTCAGCCTCCACGATGCCGGCAGCTCAGGTCCGGAAGCGGTAGGTGCGGTCATTCTTATGGCGAATTCTGACGCTTCGAGCGGAGCGGGGCGGGGGGGGGGGTCGCGGGCCCAGTTGCAGCAGAACGAACACACTGACACCACGCCCATCGCGAGGACACGGCACATGCAAACCATGCGAGCATTACCGGGGGGGTAGTCCTTGCCTGTCTGCTATTGGTTTGTTTTCCTTGATTTCCTTGAGGCTTCCCAATTGCCCCTGGGTTCTCTGTACTGGGGTTGCTAGTGCTACTGCTTAGGCTACAGGCTACAGGCTACAAGCTCAGGGGTTTTTTCCTGGTATAACTTACCTAACTTAGGCTTCAGGCTGCGCTGCATGTAGGTTAGTGCATATAGACTTGAGGCTGCATATAGGTTACCTGACCCTAAAACTGGTCCTTCCACTCTCCTTCATGAGTTTCTTACTGCATGCAACCAACTTTTTTTTTTTTGCCTGTCCTCTATTGGTTTTTTTCCTTGAGGCTTCCCAATTGCCCCTGGCTTCTCTGTACTGGTTGCTACTGCTTACTAAGTGCTTAGGCTACAGGCTACAAGCGCAGGGGTTTTTTTCCTGGTAGAACTCAAGCGCTCTCAGTCTCTCTAAGTCCCCCCTTACAGTAGTCATGAAAAAATATGAAAGTGGTGCATCTAAACGAAAAAAGAAAATGCTAGAAAACGAATCAACCACACCAAATTCCCAAGATTACCAGCTTTATTCTTCCAACGACTAAAATTCAAGATGTCTAATAATCAGAAGTTTTGAATGTGAATTAATCTGCTACTCCACATCTTTTGGATACTAATGACACTACACCTCAAACTTCCGAGACTTCTGAGTTTACTCCACAACCCGATGTACCTGAGGAGAATATTTCTAGTTCTCCACCACCACCACCTCATGATGTGGGTCTCTGGAAAACATTCCTTCCAGCTTCTGACGTCGATTATTGGATTGTTAATGGTCCAGCTGCATGTCAACATCACGATGATAGTTTCATGTCATCAGAAAGAACTATGGGAAATAGAACACGCCGTTTTGCGAAGGAATTTCTTTACGGACGAAAAGCAAATGATGAGAAGTATTACCGAGACTGGCTGCTTTATTCGCCATCAAATGGGAACATTTACTGTTTTTTCTGTAAGTTGCTTTCAAGGTCCACGTCGCAGTTTGCCTCCTGTGGATTCAACGATTGGAGCAACTGCGGTAAAGTGATCAAGCTTCACGAAAGTAGTGCAGAACACCGAGCATCACTCAGTTCCTGGTTAGCACGTGTTTCAGCGAAAGGGTGCATCGACGAAAAGCTTCAGAAACAGATGAACGAAGAGAAGATATATTGGCAGTCAGTTCTTCGGCGTGTTGTTGAAGTGATAAAGTTCCTTGCTCAACGTGGCCTAGCATTTCGAGGAGATACCGAATTATTTGGTTCTGTGCAAACGGAAACTATCTGGGAATTTTGGAACTTTTAGCCAAATTCGACCCCTTCCTTGCCGACCATATATCTCGTTTTGGAAATAAAGGAAGTGGAAAAATTAGCTATTTGTCTTCCACTGTATGTGATGAAACTCATCGAGCAAATGGGACAAGACGTGTTGGCTGTCATTTTAAATGAAATTCACGACGCGAAGTACTATTCCATATGTATTGATTCCACTCCAGACGTTAGTCACATTGACCAACTAACTTTTATTGTGCGCTACGTTAACAAGTTTGGTGAAACAACTGAACGGTTTCTAAAATTCTTTCCAATTGAAAGTCACAAAGCCGACAGCCTTTACCAAGATGTGTTGAATATACTAAATGAAATGTCCATTGTCTCTGGATAACTGCCGAGGACAAAGCTACGACAACGCAGCAAACATGGCTGGGAAATACGCCGGTCTCCAAGCAAAACTGAGGGAAATTAACCCAATGGCTGACTACATACCTTGTGCAGCACATTCATTAAATTTGGTTGGAGTTGCTAGTGTAAATTGCTGTCTGGACGCTGTTAACTTTTTTGGTCTCGTCCAAGAACTGTATGCGTTTTCGGTTGGTTCAACAAAGCGGTGGAGTTCATTGACATCAGGACTCACACCGAACGAAATGGACGAATTCTGACTTTGAAAACTTTATCATCTACCCGTTGGCATTGCCATTCAGAGTCCGTGAAAGCACTACATCTCAACTATGCCAACATCTATACTATGCTGAATAGTATCGCAGAAAATGAAGACGAGAAGGGTGATGCCCGACGCTTAGCAGCAGCCTTGGCGGGTAAATGTGTCTGTTGGAAACCGCATTCATGTGTGTTCTGTGGCACAAGATCTTGCAGCGATGTCAAAAAATCAACACTGCCTTGCAAAGTGTGTCTATTGACATCAGTGTCGGCGTTTTCTTTGTTTACTTCTTTGGAAACATTCGTTGCTGGAATGCGTGATGACTTCGACAACCTGGAGAAAGAAGCAAAAGAGCTCATGGAGGACATCCAACAAGACTACACCTCTCGTTTCATTCGGAATCGACCAAAAAGATGCCAGGTTTTTGAAGAAGCAGGTGAGCCGAATGGTGCTTTACAAGTGCACAAAAATTCCGTGTTGAGAGTGTATATGTCATACTTGACAAACTGCTTGCATGTTTATCTCAACGCCGGAATGCTTACAAGCAGATTTCTGAAGACTTTGCTTTCATCAAATCACTGAAGGAGAATGATGTTGGCTCTCTCAGAGAAGATGTAATCCATTTGCAGCAAAAATACAATTGTGATCTGGAAAGCGGGTGTGAAGAGGAATTTGTGGCATTTTCTGGAATGGCCGCGGATTTGAATTTGGATCGTGACCCCCAAAACCTACTGAAATGGCTGAAAAAAAATCCTGTAGTGGATTCAACATTTCCGAATGTTTCCACTGCCCTCCGCTTGTTTTCAACGCTTCCCGTGACTATCTGCGAAGGGAACGTTCTTCTTTTCAAAGCTTTCCCTGATAAAAAATAGATTTCGTTCTACGATGACGCAGAAAAGACTGAATTCTCTGGCAGTCATGTCAATTGAAATGACGTTTCTTCTGCGTTGACTTTTGATCCAATTATTGAAAATTTTTAACAAACTAAATCGCGAAAGAAAACATTTTTGTAAGTGGTAACTGGGCTGATGGGGGGTTAGGACTGGTAATGGGTTATAGGGGGGGCTTAAACTGAAAATGGGGTGATGGGTGATGGGGGGTTAGGACTGGGCGTGGGTTGAGGGGGGGGCTCGGACTGGTATGGGGTGGGGGGTTTGCTAGGACTGGAAATGGGCTGATGGGTGGCTAGGACTGGAAATGCGCTGATGCAGGGACTAGAAGGGAATGGATGCTGGGTGAGGCTGGAACTAGAAGGGAGCTGATGTTGGGGGAGGATTAGAATGGGATGGGGCTGGAAGAGTAAAATGGAGAAGGGAAAAATATTTTGTGTGTGATAAAAAAATCTACAATTGGCCGGGTTACTGGAGAGTAAGTGGGGATTGAGGATGGAGGGGTAAAATTTGAGTGGATGAAATAGGAATGAGGAAAGAGCAAAAGGAGAAAGATTAGTATGTTAAAGCAGATGTAGAGAGAGAATGGAAAAAAACTAGAAGAGAGAAGAAAGGACAAATGGACAGCAGACGATGGAGAGTTAGCAGAAGACACGAAGAAACCAGAAGAAAGTGGCTGGAGCAATTGCAGCTGGAAAAAAAGCACAAAAGGTAGAAAATATCTCTTTATTTTGAATTTATTTAATTGGAATATGTCAGCTCTGGTAAATGTGCATCATTAAAGTCTGCGCTTTGTTTAGTACAAGAACAAATTAATGTATGTTTTATTTCTACAGTGTTGTACATTCCAAGTTTTGGCTTTTGGGATTCCCAGTTTAATTATTGTCTTCCTGTTTCTAAATTGTGATTACTTGTTTGGTGATGGTCTATGTTCTGCATGTGTAACTGAGCTGAGGTGTTCTGTTTATATAATTCCTATTTGACATTGCCACTTGTTCTCTTTCCCCCGTAGGTCATGTTTTGTTGTTCTCTGAAATGTATTGGTTTAATATTTGCAGTGTTGCCTTTTGATTGGTAGAGTATGGTGCTTTGTAAGTCCTGGTAGTGCTGTAGGATATGGCAGGTTTGCTATGGGTTGGCACTGGATTATAGTAATGTAGAAATCTTTTAGTCTTTCTTTATCCATACACTCATTAAGAGGCACGTTTACTAAAAGTTAGTATATGGTAACATTATGCAAATAGTTATGCAAATGAGGCCCCCTTATGCAAATGAGGCCCCGCACCCCCCTTGGGCCGCCCCTGCTGGGGGCCCACAATTTTTGTTGGCGTAGGGCCTCACTCAAGGTAAATCCGGCCCTGCTTTTACCCTCTGAGAAAAGAAGAAATTGTAGTCGAGTGGTTTCAGGCAAATGACAAGGATTTATTTCCCTTCCCAAGAAGATTAAGTGCATGTGGAAAACTTAGGACAGTTACCATATAATTGGCATGTGGAATAGATTCAGGAACTAAGGTAACCAGCCTCTTTAGCTTCAGGCTTTAAAACGTGCAGTGCTCAGTACAAACAAAAGCAAACAACAGCTTCTCATAACAAAAGAAAATGTTCCCTTTTCTTCTGCTGCTTTCTCAGCCTTCTTAATATATTGTTCAGCAGAGAGATTCAATATGGTCAGCAAGAGACAAAGTGCAATCCATCTGATTATCTGCTACGTCATTGATATCAGAATCTATCTGCATCTCTTCTAAGTCAGCGTCAGCTGGGTGTGTCTGCAAATTGCTATACGGCGTTTTAAAACAAATTTCTTCTCTGCCTTCACATGGCTTCCCTTTGTAGCACTCTAACGAGCAAGGCTGTAAAGTACCATATATACTGGAGTTGCTGCTTGGGGAGCCTAATACTTCCTGGCAACTACAAGGAAATATTTTAAAACTAGGTTCAAATCTGGACAAGTTGTGAAGCCTACCTTTTGGCTTTAAAGAGGAAGGAATTCTCTGTTCTGCTGGGTCAGAAAGGCTTCCAAACACCGGTTGTGTTTTCTTGCTTTTTAGCTTATCAGCTTCTGCCTCAGACGTATAAGTACTGCCATACCAGTATGTCTCTCTCCCTGGAGCCTCTGAGTTTTCCCAAGCCAGGTCCTCAGGAGGTTTCTCCTTCCTCCTGCCTTTATTGGACGGCACCGGCCCTGTGTTGCTCACACCTGGCTTTTGGGCTTTGGCTTTCAGGGTCCTTACTCCTCCTTGACTCCTTTTGGTCAGCGTGCTCCCTTGCTTGATCCCCTGCCGGATCCCTTGCCTTTGTCTTTGCTCTTGTCCTGGCATCTCTCCCTCGGAGCTTCCTTGGAACTCCTGCTCCTTCTCTTCCTCCTTCCTCCTCATTCCCCTGGTCAAATCTAATGACCACTTTTTATAATCCTGCTTCTCAGGGTTTAGCTCTGCCCCTCCCCCAACAAGGTGTTTCTCATTACCTCCTGAGCTTGGGGATACGTTACAGCATGGGCGTGCCTGTTCAGCTCGTGACTCTTTTTGTTTACTTTTTCCTTGAAAACATTGAGCCATGTGCTCTGACTGCCTGTCAGTTTCTGAAACGAAATCCTCTTCTCTCCCTATCGCCATAGGCTCAGAAGGGTCTTCTACATGACAGATCCCCCCCTTAAGATATTACGGGCTGACGAGCTTATATTCGGACAGCTCGTAATCCCTAATGGGGCGCTAATGTGCTTTTCCACTCTAACTAGCCTTGCTGCCGCTGGCCTCTCATGCCAGGGCTTAAGGACGTTTAGATGGTAGACTTGGTGGCGTCCCCTATTGTTTTCTACCGCGTAGGAAATGGGACCTACTTTTTCAACCACCTTACATGGACCTCTCCATTGGGACTCGAACTTTGGTCCGGCGTCCGCTACCAGGATTACTACCTTATCACCTATTGCTAATTGCCGAGGCCTCGTCCCCCGGTCATAATATCTTTTTTGTCTCTGTTGACTGGCCTGCAAGTTTTCTACTGATGCTTGAGAAGTCCTTTTCAGATGCCTCCTCAGATCCTTTAGGAAATGAGGTACCCCGATATCCTCAATTTCTGGTTCCACCCATTGTTCGCGTAAAATGTCTAAAACCCCTCTGGGAGCTCGACCAAACAATAACTCATAAGGTGATGCCCCTAAGGATGCCTGCGTACGCTCCCGACAGGCATATAGGCCACATCTCAACATCTGCTTAATGATCTGGTTCATCCTTTCAACCAGTCCGTTGGACTGGTAGTGATATGCGGTGGTCCTTATGTGGCGCACCCCAAATGCATCCCACACTAAGGCTAGGTACCTTGACATGAAGTTACTACCTTGGTCTGTGAGCATTTCCTGTGGAAAGCCTACCTCGCAAAACAGTTTAATTAGTTCTAAGGCTATCCTCCTGGCCGAGGTACTCCGCAAGGGTATTGCCCATGGGAAGCGAGTAGCCTAGTCTACTATCACTAATATATATTGGAAACCTCTTGGTGTCTTAATCAGGGGTCCTACAATATCCATCGCCATACGGTGAATTGGTGTTGATATCGTGGGCGTGGGTATCATGGGCACCGCCCGTGGCTTAGTCAAGGTAACTCGCTGACATGTGAGACATGACTTACAGTAACGGGTAGTCTCTTTAAAAAACCCCGGCCAATAAAAATGGGCCAGGATTTGGTCCAACGTCCCCTGGATCCCTTTATGGCCGCCTACCGGGTGATCGTGGGCCAGCCTTAAAACTATTGCTTTGAATGTATTTGATACTACTAATTGCTTTCTCGCCGCTCCCGTATGTGGCTCGTTGCTCTCCCTATATAATACCCCTTTATCTAGGAGGAATCTAGGAAGGGTATCCCTAACAGTTTGGGCGTACTCAAATGCTCGTTTCGTTGCGGGGTCAGCTTGTTGCTCCTTTGGAAAGGAAGGAAATTTCCTGACAAGCTCAGTGGGAACCCAGGGCAACCCTTCTCCGGCTTCCAGCTCAGCCCTCCCTTGGGTCCTATGCTGTCTCTCTCGGCGCCTATCTGCTTTTCCTTTTCTGACCTTTTTGGAAGGGGCATTGATCAGGTCCTCATGTACAGGAAGCATCTCTGATACCTCCTCTTCCAATTCATCTTCACTCTCTGGGGGTTCATTCCTATCCTCAGGGAGTTCCTCCCTCTATTTGGGAAGTCCCTCTGTCCCCTCAGATGGTTCAACCCTTACTCCTGAGGTTCCTACCTGGGACCTGGTGGAGACCATGCCTGTTTTAACATTTAGGCTCTTCTCCACCCCTCTGCAAAATGGGGGCCAATCCCTCCCCAAGACAATATCGTGAGGAAGCCGTGGGACTACGGCCACCAGAACCTCCTTTTGGGTTCCCAACCCTTTTACTGAGAGCCTATATAGCGGATAATAAGAGGATGCACCATGCACACAGCGTATTTTAACCTGACCTTCTGCTTGACTCGGTGCTGATCTCATGCGGGCTTCAATAGCCTGCCAGAGCTTCTTCGAGACCATGCTCTGGTCAGCACCTGAGTCAAGCAGTGCATGAGCTACAATGCCCTGAACTTCCACCTTTAACAGGAACCCTTCTTGCACCTGTTTTCCTTTTCCAGTCATTAGTGCTGTTTGCAATGTACAATTTCACTGAAAATGCCCTACTTTCCCACAGTTATAACATTTTCCTTTTTACAATGGTACAACAGTATTCGCACTGGTTATATTAGCTCTTAAGCCTTTTCTGATCTTCCAAAGTTGGCTGCCCCAGCCACTTTCAGAACGCCTCCTTTCGGTTTACTGGCCAACTCTGCCTCAAAATAGCATGCTGTAAGGATGGCTGCCTCTGCGGTGGTCTGGCAACTTTGTAGGATCAGGAAAGATTTGACTTCAGGGGGTACTGCTTCCATGAATTGTTCCAGAACGATAGTATCAATCACAGACTCAAGAGTCTTTTTCTCTGGAACAAGCCATTTCCACGCTAAACCTTTAATCCTTTGATACAATGCTTTAGGTGTTTCATTAGGCTTCAGCCTAGCCTCCCTAAACATTCTCTTATAGAACATTGGTGTTAGTCCTAACCTGTCCTTAACTGCTTTCTTAACTTCATCATATTCAGAAGCTAGAGCAGCGGGCATGGCCTTATAAGCGTGTGAATTATCACAAATTGTGTAGGTTGTTTCTTTAGAGGGTAATAGTTACCTAAAACTTGAATGTATGTAATCCCTCCAAAGATTAAGTAAAAATGGCCCGTTAGTTGTAACTAAGACAATCTCAATGTAGATAGAAACCAACGGTCTCAGACTAAAGAGCTAATCACTCTCGGATATATTTTCACCGGAAAGTGCAGCCAGAATTGCATCAATAACCGTGTAACAGGTTTCCTCTACAACTTATGGATGTCCAAAATATAGTAATATATAATTTCATAACAATTTATTGGACCAATCTTTACATTCTATTTCAAAAAGTAATCAGAGATTGTGCTTATCTCTTAAAAGATTGCTAGCAGTCCCAACGCCACCATTCCGGTACCCTTATTGCGTTTTGATTCTTCATCAAGGGAACGGTTTTGCTCAACAATCTCTACGGAAGAAGGAAAATATTTCTATAGTCAGACGTACCAGATTATCTCAGCATCTCATAACACTTTTCCGGACCAATCTTTGCATTCTGTTTCAAAAAGTAATGAGAGATGGTACTTATCTCTTAAAAGATTACTAGCTATCCTGGTACAAAGTGCATAAAAGGAGGTTAATTCCTCACCAAAGTTCTTAAATCCACGGAGTTTTTTCAATTCAATGGTGTGCAGTTCTTCTATGTTCAAACTCATCAATGCTTGTCAAAAAACACCGCGCATGCATTAAGGCAAAATCAAGGGATTTTTTAAAGACACTCCTACGCTCACGTAGCAATGACGTCATTCATTTAAAGGTCTGAATGTAAAAGGATCCGCTCTTTGTGTTCATGCTAAAAGAGTTCCCATTGATATAAATCATTAAATACAGACACTCCAGTCAATTCGTGCATTGAGGCCCCCAGGAATAACTGTTTTAAGACGGTGAATCCATAGTTGTTCACGGATCAGCAGGCTCTTCTCCCGGGATTTACCCATTGTACCTGCCATTACCCAATCAGTCACAAAACATTTCAATTCTTCAAAGACATGGTGATGTTGTGTACAATGAGATACCAAAGGGGCTTCTTGAACATTACATTTAAGCCTTCTTTTATGTTCGTTAATTCTGATCCGCAACGGTCGAACAGTTTTACCCACATACAAAAGATTACAAGGGCATCTAACAGCGTAAACAACATAATCAGTGTCGCACGTTGTGTGATGTTTCAATTTGTAGTGGCGACCATGATGAAAAAAAGAAGAATGAATTTCTTCCATGACAAAACAAATATTACATTGGTCACACGGTCTATGGCCTGCCTCTTGACCAAAGGTAGACTGCGGCACCGATCGTAATTTAACTGGACTCAATATCTCTTTGAGGTTAGAGTGCCATGCCCAAACGCAATGGATCTGTAGTTCTTGTAGACAAGGAAGACCGCTTAAGACATTTGTATGCCGTTTCAAAATTTTTTTAATACTACCACTGAGAGGCGAAAATTTGCTGATGAAATTGATAACTACATTATCAGTATTACTTTGAGTGGCCCGAGGTTGGAGCAATAAATCCCTGTTATTACAGAGGGCCCGCTGATAAGCCTGCTTTATAACTTGCATAGGGTACCCTCTTTGTTGAAACTCCCCCACCAGGGTTTTTGCTTGTTTCTTGAACTCTTCTGTGGTGGAACAATTCCGTCTATATCGGATGAACTGTGAAACTGGTAGACTGTCTCGTAGTTGTTTTGGGTGTTTGCTCCTATAGTGAAGTAGCGTGTTCTTATCGGTGGATTTCTTATGAATGGACATTACCCAGCCCTGTGATCCTTTTTGAATAGTGACATCCAAGAAGACTATGCTTTGATCATGAAAGGTATATGTAAATTTGATATAAGGAGTAACTCCATTTAACCATTCCACAAATTCTTGTAACAGGGGAATGGGGCCATTCCAAAGCATAAAAATATCGTCGATAAATCTCTTCCATAATACTATATAATGGTGATGCGGGGATAGGGGAAGCCACAGGTTTTCATATGAAGCCATGTACAAATTTGCCACCGAGGGGGCACAGGTGGCTCCCATGGCCACCCCTGATATTTGCTTATAAATAGACACTTTGAATTCAAAATAATTATTAAAAATTGTGATTGTGGCTAGTTGTAATAAAAATTGAAGATGTTCAGTGTATAAATCCCCCCGACTCTGCAAAGAAGAAAGGATGATGTCATAAGCTGCCATTTGAGGGATGCTGGTGTATAATGCGGAAACATCCATGGTCACCATCTTAATTTCAGGAGTCGAAGCCCAATGAGAACAATCTGAAAGAATGTTTAAAAAATGTGACGTATCTTTAATGTAAGAAGAGATGTTTTTCATTACAGGTCGCAAATAAGAATCAAGATAAACTGAGAGTGGTTCCAATAGCGTTCCTTTCATCAAAACGATTGGCCTTCCAGGAGGTTGGCAAACATTCTTATGTATCTTCGGTACGAGGTAAAACCTCACAATAGAAGGAAAAGGCTCATTCAAAAATCTCATTTCCTTTCGAGAGATAAGTTTGCAATCCAGAGCAGATGAGGTAACCTGTTTAATCTCTCTCTGAAGAGAAGATGTGGGATCTTGTAACAATTTCTTATATGTGTCCACTTGAGAAAGTTGCCGCTCTGCTTCAGTAAGATATTGTATTCTGTCCATTACTACTATAGCCCCTCCTTTGTCAGCCCGCCGTATAACTATGGTTGGATTATTTTGTAGTTCTTTTAGGGCTTTAGCTTCAGGTTGTGTAAAAAGACGAGAAACTGTTCATCTAGAACGCTCAAGTTTATCTATATCTTTCAATACTAAGTCCCGAAATAATGTCAAAATGGGATGTGGTGGACCCGGTGGCATCCAAGTGGATTTTAAAGGTAATGGAACCCGAGCAATATCTGTTGAAGAGCTGTCTATTGGGTTATCTAATGCAGAATTCGCAAAAAATAATTTCAGCTGGAGTTTCCTCATTAAACCCTCCAAATCAATGCGAAATTGGAACCAATCAAATCTAATTTCATGTACTGTAGACAACCCCATATTCAAAACTCGTAATTGAATATCCGATAGAGGAACTGTGGAAATGTTAACCACCAACGAATTGATAGCTGCTGCTACCTCTGTGCCCCGGTGTGGAATTATTAATTCCATTGTCGCCGGTTGCGTTGTTTCCCCTGGATAGTTTCTTTCTTTTTCGTTTTGCCTTCCTCTTCGCTGAAAAAATCCCCCTGACTCCTCTTCCCGGAATCAGAGGAATCCACTTCTTCTGAGAGAGTATCAAACTCAACATGTTTTCGTGTCCTCTTAAGCTTACGTTTCGGGTTCTGCCAGGGATACACATATCCCGACGTATAATCGTTGTAATCCCGTTTTAATTTCTTAGCTTTAAATTGTTTAGTTTCTTCGTAAAAAACTTTTTCTTGCTTCGTTAATTCTGCCAATTTGTTCTCATAATGTGATGGCATATCCTTCTCTTTTTCTTTAATATTCGATAAAATGGTATTGATATCTTTGCCTAAACTTTCCATTGCTGTAGTAGTGGTATCCGCAATATCAATATCAATATCAATATCAATATCAATATTTCCGCATATCACTCCTGAATCTATCTCCCTTCACCCTCATCCCATGTCCCCTTGTAGCAGAACTTGCTTTCAATTGAAAGAGGCTCTCTCCCTGAACATTTATGCCACGGAGGTATTTAAACATCTCAATCATATCACCTCTATCCCGCCTTTCCTCTAAGGTGTACATATTAAGATCCTTCAGTCTGTCCTCATATGCTTTATAATGAAGACCACTAATCATTTTAGTAGCCACCCTCTGCACCGACTCCATCCTGTTCACATCCTTTTGAAGGTGCGGTCTCCAGAATTGCACACTATACTCCAAATGAAGTTGCACCAAAGATTTATACAGAGGCATTATCACCTCCTTTTTTCTGCTAGCCATTCCTCTCTGTATGCACCCAAGCATCCTTCTAGCTTTTGCCATCGCCTTTTCTACCTGTTTAGCTACTTTAAGATCATCAGACACAACCACGCCTAGGTTCCGCTCTTCTTTAGAGGACAAAAGTACTTCACCCCCTATACTATATTGCTCCCTTGGATTGCTGCAGCCCAAATGCATGACCTTACATTTTTTAACATTAAATCCCAGCTGCCAAATTCTAGACCATTCTTCAAGCTTTGCTAGATCCCTCCTCATGTTATCTACCCCTTCCTGGGTGTCTACTCTATAGCAGATTTTGGTATCATCCGCAAAGAGGCAAACCTTACCTGAAAGCCCTTCCGCTATATCAATAACAAAGATGTTAAAAAGAATTGGGCCAAGGACAGATCCCTGGGGCACATCACTGATAACATCCTTCTTCTCAGAGTGAGCTCCATTTACTTGTACTCTTTGTCACCTCCCACCCAACCAATTTCTAACCCAAGCAGTAACTTTAGGGTCCATCCCTAGGGTGCTCAGTTTGTTTATAAGTCGCCTGTAAGGAACAGTGTCAAAGGCTTTACTGAAATCTAAATACACCACACCTAGGGCTCTCCCTCAGTCCAACTCCCTGGTCACCAAGTCAAAGAAATCAATCAGATTTGTCTGACAAGACCTGCCTCTGGTGAATCCATGCTGCCTCGGATCCTGTAATCCGCTGGACTCCAGAAGCCTCACTATTTTCTCTTTCAGCAGCGTTTCCAATAATTTACTCACCACCGAAGTTAAACTAACCGGCCTGTAGTTTTCAACCACATCCTTACTTCCGCTTTTGTGTAAAGGCACCACATGAGCCTCTCTCCAGTCCTTTGGCACCACTCCCGACTCCAACAAGGCATTGAAAAGGTCAGTCAGTGGAGCTGCTAGAACGTCCCCAAGTTCCCTCAGTATTCTCGGGTATATCCCATCCGGTCCCATCGCTTTGTCTACTTTAAGTTGAGATAGTTTCTCACGAACACAGTCTTTTGAAAATTGTTCAAGATGTCCTTTGCTTCTGTTCCTATAATGCCTCTGTATCGTTCCATGGAATGACCGCACCTTGAATATTGTGTGCAATTCTGGTCGCCGTATCTTAAAAAGGATATAGCGCTATTAGAAAAGGTGCAGAGAAGAGCCACCAAAATGGTAAAGGAGATGGAAGGATACTCCTATGAAGAGAGGCTTAGAAGGTTGGAGCTCTTTAACCTGGAAAAGAGACGGCTGAGGGGAGATATGATAGTGGTCTATAAATTAATGAATGGAGTGGAATGGGTAAACTTAGATCAATTGTTTATATCAGAATATAAAAAGACTAGGGGAAATGCAATGAAGCTACAGGATAACCTATTTAAGACTAATAAGAGAAAATATTTTTTTCACTCAGCGTATAATCAAACTCTGGAATTTGTTACTGGAGGATTTAGTAAAAGCTGTTAGTATAGCTGGGTTTAAAAAAGGTTTGGACAAGTTCCTGGAGGAAAGGTCCATAAACCATTATTAAAAGGGACTCAGGATATGACTGCTTGACCCATTACAAGCATTGAGGAACTTTTGTCTTTTGGGGAAACTGCTAGGTACTTGTGACCTGGATTGGCCACTATTGGAAACAGGATACTGGGCTTGATGGACCTTGGTCTGACCCAGTATGTCATATCTTATGTTCTTGTCTTGTTTTATTTGTTTCTCTATTAGGTCTTAAGGTAATTTGTAATTGTTTTTCTGTATTTTAATTATCCTTTTTGGTTTCCAGATAAGACGTGCACCTTGTTTTGGAAGCTTTCCTGATCTCAGTTTAAGGGGAACAATTAGGTGAGAAAAACAGATATATGTTTTAGCACTATGAGATATTAATATTATTTAGTCTATGTCACTGAATGTGTTCTTTGCATTACTGGATTTAGTACAGATCTATTATAAAGACAGCAGTACATGCTGATTTTTGTTTTTGTTTTAGACATTAATAATCTAAGTCTTAACCCCCCCCCCCCTTTATTTTAAGTAATCATTTCAATATTGTGATTTTCCTTATATAGCAGATTCAAATTAATGGCTTTCTAGCTCTGGTAGTTCTTCTGAAGCTATGGAAAGCACTGCACAGGCACATATAAAAGATGTGCCCTGCTCATGAGAGCTTAACTGGGGATACTTCTTCCTATTGAGATTGTTGTTATAAAATGTTTTAAAATAATAGTTTTCATGTCATAAGGACTTTAGTTATTTTAAATGTTTAATGCTAATTAGGAGATATAGTATGTAGAGAGTTGTTATTTGAAATGAGCACATATCCACCTGTTGCTAGACCAATTAAGTTTAGTGGGAAAGGGGCACTGTTGACTCATACTGTGTTTTGCTTATTGTTGAGAATATAAATTTATATCTTCTATCTACAGTTCACTTAAAAGCAGCACTAAATTTTAATAGTTGTTTGATGTTTCTAGAAGCCTTACCATATAAGTGGAGGAACAAATAAGGCAGGACTGTGTGTTTAGAGTAGCTCTTTTAGTAAGAGATAATTGCACAGTTCTCAAGAGCATTAGTAAATTCCTTCTTGCCAGATACCAACATGTCCTGCTAGAGAAGTTAATTTCAGGGAGGATGTGTTAGCCACTGCTTTGTATTATTTAGTAAAGAGCAAGGGGATTGAATTTCTGACAGCTAAAGCTAAAGTAATTTCATATCAAAATGGAAGACAGTTAAAGAATAGCATGAATATTGCTATTTTTTCCCATAGATATATAAAAAGAACAACCTCTAGGTCCAATTGGCAATAACGTTATTGAGAGATAAATCCGCATGATCGTTCAATTAGTTTTAAGATTATTTTACAGGGATCCTAGATTTCACAATTTTGATGGAGGAAGGACAATGACAAAAAACAAAAAAACAAAAAGATTAACCATTCCTTTACTTGTGTTTGTAAATAAGTTTAATCCACAATGTGCAAATTTTGTTTTCTAGGATTCTTGGATCCAAGCTTGTCCCGGTTATGAGAATTTGTCTGCTAATTTCATTCCATATGTAAAAATACAAATGTTGAGACTGTCATTGTAAATAGTACCTGCCAGAGCTTCTTATAACTGCAGATAAGAATCTCTGGAGAATGTTTAAGCACATATTCTCCTGTTTTATCTATGGGATATGTTTACTAAACTGTTTTAATGTTACCGGTGCTAGTTGCAGTGATAATGTGAAGGATGCCATATAAGGAGTGGGCATTCTGGTCTTAAGGTAGCAATGACAGGCTATCGCGCGATAGAGGGTGCATGTCCATTATCATGTAATAGAGGGGGCCATGGCATGTTAATGCACATTAACCTTAATTTTGCGCGCTGACCTGCAATCACAGCAACAGAGGTGTAGCACACTGGTTAATACAGTGACTGCTGAGACAGGGGTCATGTATTTGATTCCTCAGTGGTCCAATGAATTAGGGTGCCCAAGGCAGTTCCTTTTCCTGCTGGTAACAGTCAGACACATTCCAACAATCTGTGCTGCCAGCTAAAAATACCCGTACCCCAGTGCCGTAACCTAATGCACCTTTTAGGGCACACCAGAAGGCACACCATAAACCACCACATCAGCCAAGGCGGGTCATAATGTGCCCCAGAGGGCGGCACGAAAGGTTGCCAACCCCCAAGGCACCATATAAGATGCACCATAAGCTGTCAGAATCTATGGTGCCGCCAAAGATGCCCCAAGGATCAATATGTGATGCAAGAAATGGTGGCCAAGGGCAGTAAGGTGCCCCAAGCTGACAAGCCAGAAAGTTATGGATCAAACACAGATGTAACCCTAACACTGCATAGAGCAACAAGGAAAGGCAATGCACAAGTGATGGAAGGAAGTAAATCAGAGCTGATGGACCAAACAAATCTGCGGCCAGCCCATGTGGCAGCTGGTAAAGTGTAAAAACATATTGTGTGCGGCTGTACCAATGATGGAAATGTACCGTGCAACAATGACAGTGTGTGGCAGAGGATGGGAAGACGTGTCCAGCAGAGGAAGTAGAGGTGGCAGGATAGGTGTAATGACAGGAGGACAGAGAGGTAGCAGTGCCATGCAAAGCAGACACAGGTGAGGCAAGCAGGTAGAGCAGCAATGCAGAAATGTGTACCAGTGCAGGACATGGGGTAGCAGCCTGCACATCAAGGCAGGACGCCACACAGCTGGCAGACACACATAGATGGACAGAAGTATGTTTGGCAACTGTGACAAGGGTACAATGTGCCAACAGCACAGATCTGCACAGATATGACTGTTACAAGAATGAAAAGTAGCTGAGTAGGACAGGCATACAAATTAAAGAGAACAGAGAGGAATCAAACCCATGACCATTAGCACCAACATGAGTACATTAGCAAAGGCTGCATACAAGAAGACTTCAGGGCACCACACAAAAAGCCTGCTGTCTGCCAGGATAGGGCAACCCCCAACAGTAACCATGATGGAATGTACATGCAGAACTGGTGTGTACAGCCAGATCACAGTCTGTAATTGGGATGAGAGCCACATATAACTACATGCACACCCACAATGAACTGTTATACAGTGGACAGAGCATGCAAAAGTGGAAAGAACCTAGACCCAAAGGGTGGCAGGGGATGCATAACATTTCTTTGTGTGTGTGCATGTAGGTATATGTGGCTCTCATCCCAATTACAGACTGTGATATGCCACCAAAATAGGGAACAGAACAAGAGCATGTGAGAATTTAACATGCAAACAGGTGTGGCCCAGATCAGCTGAACAACAGCAATGCCAATCCCCCAAGTGGACTATCTGCATGGACAGTACAAAGAAAGAGACATATGTTACAACTATAATGTGATGGATAGGCAGCACAGAGAGCACACTGTGGTGTACAGAGAAGAGATGGAAGCGTGTGTGGAGAGGTAACAAACCTGCAGGCAGCTCATGGTCAGGTTAGAACAACCCCTCCCCCCCCCAAAAAAAAAAAAAACATGTGGGAATCAAACCTGCAACCTATGGTGTGCCAACACATGTCTGCAACCACTATCCCAAACAACCACTGCAAGCACAATGCAAAGATATTACCTCAAAGGGAATGTGTGTAGGGGAACCGATAACACCCAGTGATGTGGCAGACGGCTTGCAGATAGACAGCTAGCACCATACAAGTATGTGAGGACAGGTGGGCCATGTACCTGCCCAGGACATCACTAAATATGTGTGTTAGTGTGGTCAAGCAGCAGCAGAGACAAATGTACGTCCAACACATATTTTTATTCTGGTTAACCATGAGACATAGCGTAGATACCGCCTTACATAATATCAAGGTGTATGGATAACTGTGAAAAAAGTGAAAACACATTTGGCAGGGCAGCAACCCACATGTCACAGAAAGGTCACTGGGCCGTCTACAGATGATGGTCTGGAGAAATTATGTGCAGTAGGTGCATGGTGTGCACTATGCATTAGCCCCCCACCCCCCACATGCTGGCACATGTCCCAAATGCCTCATTCACATATGTGTGCATGTAGACAGTAGGCGGTTCATGATGAGGGCCCAACACACAGTAGACATAATTTTTACCCGAAAACATATCTGTGTGCAAATACAGGAGGCACATAAATGAAACAGCATACATTGTTAAAAGTAAGCAAGTGTAAACACAGATATCAAAATATATGTTACAGTTGCCACATAATGCCTGCTATAGGTGTCAAAGTGGCAATAATGTAACCAAAAACAATTGCCAAATGCAAAATGAGGTACAAGAGGCACATGAACACAGCGAATTCAAATAAAATGAACCGCAGACACATGAAGAGATAGCACTATGCAGAAGGTCCCCTGCAATGGGTGGTGTGGATACAGTGTCTGTACACATATATCACGGTACATGGAATGTACAAATGAGGAAGAAAATGGACACCCACACTGCCACACTCCAAATATAGTGGGGCAATGTGAGTGCTGGAACCTCAAGGGATAAATAGGACTGTGCAGACATGCAATGCTAGGTTTGTAAATCAATGTAGAGTGACACATCTGTACAGTAAACAAACACAATAACCTGTCTATAGAGATTGAAAGAAAGGTCAAACAAGTTCCAGTAACCCACACAGAAGTCATATTGTCCCATGCTGTGTTGCACCAACATATCCAGTCACATGCACATGCACCGTGTACGTTGAAACATGACTCAGTGATGTCACACTTGCACTGTAACACCCTTGGTGAGGGAAAACATCAATCCAAAAAGCTGGTGTACAGTAAAGCGGTGTGGTGGCAAACACTGTCTCATGTCCAAGTGGAGGGTGGGCCGACATGGACAAGAGGACCTCCCCAATGTGCCCCCTGTACCACACACATGGCTATATGCCCCTGCTGAACTAAACAGATGAGGGTATCCTGCGGTTCAGGTCACACACATGGGCAAAACATACCAACACAATGTCAGATGGATGTACAACATACAGCAACAATGTCAGTCCCTGCTGCACTCGTAGGGACCAGTACACAGTGTCCACAGTGCAAAGGGTGTCTGCAACCCAACAAGTCCCGTTAAGACTGTCCCTGAAACCATGGGCATGCATAGTCAAGTGTGACATTGCAGTATGCCACAGTACTGGAGAGGTCATATTTGTCTCCTATGATGAGCACAACACCCAGCCAGAGCACGGTAGCAACGGTGTGTTGGACAGGCCTGTTACGCTCAAAGTAGCAGTCCAACAATAATGTTCATCCAAGGCAGGTGTCCAACTCGCAGAGGTCAAACATCCTATGGCACCTTCTCCCAGGGATAGTTGCATGGTGTTGTTGTGTCCACCAACAGGTGGGTGATGGTCACCGCGGATGCACTGTAGTAGATGTGCTGTGTGTGTCCACCGGCCTGTGCAGAAGAAGGAAAAACAATGTATTGGTATGCTGCTCACATCAGGCCACATTGCAGGGAGTCAAACATAAATATGTACATAATGAAACGTCACACAGGCAAACATAACATGATCACAACACAGAACACACTGCATGTTGTGGACATTTGGAAATGGAACCGTAGACGAGGGTGTCTTGGATATGGTCATGTCCATGCTCATGTCACACAGGCGTTGCAGAGCCTATACCCCATGTGCATCAGCGTTGGTGTACAGAGACTCAACAGGAAAGGTCCATGAAACAAACAGCAAATCACTAACATGTAAAGGCTGATGTCATTCCCAAAAGACCCAAAGTGCAACCTACCGTGTGTCTGCAGCAAGTGTCTGCTCGGGATCCTCTGAGGCTGGCAAAGGCCACAACATGTCACAGTGAAGGGAGAAGATGTCATGAAATGTGTAGAATTACCATGTCCAGCCAGTGTTGATGCATGTCCAAAGTATGGTGATATCTGTGATACATAAATGCTGTTGTGCAGTGGTCTGTCAGCACACGAGAAATAGGTCAGCTCACAACACACAACATATGCCCACAATGTTCACATGGTCAACAGCAGTAAGGTAGAGATAGCACAGTCACCACTGCTCCACAGGTATACAGACCCCTCACACCACATGATAATGCAAAATGCCTGCACACTGTATCATCACACAGCCAACCAAAACACACACACACACACACACACTATGCTAAGGTGAGCAAGCCACCAGTAGCATACGGCCTGTATGTGCACAATTGGAGATTTGTGGAGGTAAAGGTGTGTCAAATGCAATGATACACTGCTGCTGACTGATGCTACAATGTCAGGGTAGGGTGTATGTGCAGCCCACCACCAGGACACCTAAGCTCTGTGCAGCTCTGTTGGATGTGTCCCAGAGACAATGTTGGAGACGACAAACTGGCCAGGCACACATGTGGATATGTGTGCCAACAGCAACATATGGGTTTTGGGGGGTAGCACAAAGAGGTGAACAACAACATATGTGCACTATGACAGATTACCTCAGACATGTGCTCCCCCTTATTGTTCCCACAGACAGATTACCGGTAGGTCCACCTACCCCAGACTACTGCATGTTGAATGATGTATAGTCAGCAGGCACTGCAGCACAGGTCCAGGAGGGTCACCAAGGAAGTCCTGTGGATTGAGAATCACAAGAGAAACATACATATGTCATGTTGTAGCTGCGCAACACACACAGCACCTTCATGTTTGCAGCTCTCATACCCCCAATATCCTTTAAAGATTGGCTGTTCTCCATCATACTGTTCTGACTCGAGTCATGCTAAAGTTCTCACTGAAGTGTGTGTGGCAAAATGCAAGGGCCCCTACTCTGTCCGTCACCATCCTGACCTCACTGCTGCCCCCAAAACTGTTGAACACAACCGTTTCCTCCCTACTGTGTGCCTGCTCTTCTATAACGCCTCTGTACTATCCTGCACCCCCAAATCTCTCGCACTGCCCCTTAAGTGTGTGTTCTGGTGGCGCCATGTCCTCTGCTACCCTGCTGCCAGTACCTGTACCACAGGGATATAGCCAGGGGCATCTTCCTTTCCCTCTCCCGATATCAAGTTCCTTGGTGTGGCTATCTTATCCCGTGACCTACATTACTAGCTGTGTGTTGATGAGTTGCAAATATATATCTCTACGGCTGAGCTATTTCTGCAAAACCACACACCGATGTCTGCTTGCCACATGACATTGCTGGCTGCATGTCACCCCACTGCGTGAAATGTACAAGGGCAAAGAACGGATATCCCAGATTTCCAACTAAACCCTACCCTCCTACAGTGTCTGTGTGTGGTTGGCCACACCTTCCGTTCTCCACGGTCCTCAATGTTGGGGTTATCTTGGACTCCACTTTCCTCCTCTCCACACATACCCAGCTTGTAGCTGAGGCTTGGGGTATCTTTCTAGATGACAACAGCTATATTTCCCCAATCTCTCCTAAACACACAACTACAACGCAAACCCACCCCTTACTCAGCTCCCAGCCTGCCTACTGTAATCTACATCTTGCTGATCTTCCTATGAATCATCTCTGTCTGCATGGACATATGAAACACTGCACTGCATGGCCAATCTACCGCCAGACACATAATGACAATAATACGCCCCCTGTCATGACACCTCACAGGCTCCCTATCCATCTCTGCATCCATGTCAAGGCCCACCTGCTGACCTATACATGCAGTCACACTGTGGCTTTGCAGTACCTTTCATTGATGGTCCCAAATATCACCAATACAGCTACTACTGAGCATGTATATGGTGCTACCTGTCATATCTAGCACTATACCAAAACAAGTAACACACAGCCCCTGCTCACCAGACCATACAATCAAATCAAGCACCTCATATTACAAAATGTGAACCACACACGTCTAGGCAATTGGTCCCATCTATGGTCCGCTCACCTACTGCTGACCCCAGACTATACGCCTTTCACCTTACAGCAACCCCTTACCCAATCAGCTACAACTAATGTGTGACACCTTACCACCTCCCCCAAGCCTACAAATCATGACACACATAATCCACCTCCACCCGCTGTGGTGTCCTGCTCACATCCTCTGTTTGAGTCCTTACTAGATTGTAAGATCTGATGGCCAGGCATTGTCTCTCATATGTCAGTGCAGTGTTGGGTCTTACTGCTATTGCAATACAAATGTTCACCAGTAGTAGTAGTAAACACATATGTAAAGAAATGTATGTTCAAACATATGCAGTACTTACATGAGAAGACCTCCTCAATCACCCACCGCCTGACTGCTGTGCCCTCACATGTGTCACCATGGCCACGTACAGGAGGGCACATAGGATCATCTTGGGAGATCATGCCTGAGAGCAATGTTGTGCAGTATGCAACAAACCATAATAATCTGTGCCACAGTCATGGGTTTGTATTGTAAGGCCCCGCCGGTTCTATCCATACACCTGAAGAGACTTTTCAAAACGCCAAAGGTGCGCTCGATGACTGAGCAGCTGGAGGCATGGGCCTCATTGTACCTCATCTCTGCACGTGTCCGTGGTTGATGCACAGGGGTCAGCAACCAGGGGCGACACCCATATCCTGCATCACCTTCAGAAAGAAATGTGATACGTTAAAGCAGGAGCTGATGTCCACACACATGGTGAAATGTATGTACGTGCAAACCAAAAGCACAAACAATTGTGACACAAACATATGACATCACATGATGGGACACCACAACTCTGCAGCAGCATTTGAAGGTCTGACACACAAAACAAGGAGTAGGTGTAAGGATTGCAATCAACATAATCTGTAACCACGACACAAATGCTAGCATGCATCCTACCATGAAGACACAGCACCGTAGCAAGGAAGAGCTGGAGGGCCCCCCCCCCCCCACCACATTAGGAACCACCACCCAGGAAAAAGATTTAGGCGTCATTGTGGATACCATGTTAAAACCCTCAGCCCAGTGTGCAGCAGCGGCCAAGAGAGCAAATAGAATGCTAGGTATGATAAGGAAAGGAATGGAAAATAAAACAAAAGTTATTATAATGCCTCTATATCGTTCCATGGTGAGACCGCACCTTGAATATTGTGTGCAATTCTGGTCGCCGTATCTTAAAAAGGATATAGTGATTTTAGAAAAGGTTTAGAGAAGAGCCACCAAAATGGTAAAGGGGATGGAAGGATACTCTTATGAAGAAAGGCTAAAAAGGTTAGGGCTCTTTAACCTGGAAAAGAGACGGCTGAGGGGAGATATGATAGAAGTCTATAAATTAATGAACGGAGTGGAACGGGTAAACGTAGATCGATTGTTTACCTTATCAGAATATAGAAAGACTAGGGGACATGCAATGAAGCTACAGGGTAAACTATTTAAGACTAATAAAAGAAAATATTTTTTCACTCAACGTGTAATCAAACTCTGGAATTTGTTACCGGAGGATGTAGTAAAGGCTGTTAGTGTAGCTGGGTTTAAAAAAGGTTTGGACAAGTTCCTGGAGGAAAGGTCCATAAACCATTATTAAGAAGGGACCCAGGATATCAATGCTTGAACCAATACAAGCATTGTGGAACCTGTGTCCCTTGGGGAAACTGCTAGGTACGTATGACCTAGATTGGCCACTGTTGGAAACAGAATACTGGGCTTGATGGACCTTCGTCTGACCCAGTATGGCATATCTTATGTTCTTATGTTCTTAGATCACACACAGACAGATCAGACACACACACAACTAGGGATACACTTCAAAGACAGACATGTGCACATACGGTTAGTCAGAGGATCATCATGTGCACGTCAGAGATGCGAAATACCCACCCAGCAGTATACAGTCCTCATACTGTCCTGCCTCAAATTGTCTGAATAGTGCTGAGTGATGCAGGATATAGGAGTCATGGGTGCACCCTGAAAACCTAGGGACCATTTTCAGAATACGCATATCTGCATCACATACAACCTGAACATTCAGAGAATGGTAGTGTTTGCGGTTGCGGAACACTGCCTCCCTGTCTCTGGGTGGGACCAGGGCAACATGTGTGCAATCAATAGCTCCCATCATGTGTGGTATCCTGGTAAATGCCTCAAAGGCCTGGTTCAGGGTCCCCCACTGTTGTCTAGTGTTGGGAATGGCAATGTAATTCCCCACCCGGCTGATCATGGCATGCAGTACCTGGTGGGGTGTGAGAAGCGTGAGAAGGTGGGGTGGCTCATGCCACCCACTGCGGCCACAGATGACTGGAAACAGCCAGAGGCAAAGAAATGTAGGGCACCAAGGAGCTTGAGCAAACCCAGTATGGCATGTGACCGACCAGTCAGGAGCTCGAGGTCAGGTCTTAGATCCTCATAGAGCTCCCTAATAGCCCCTGTGCTCAGGTGGTAGAGGGAGATGACCTGGTCCTCACGCATGTCCTGGAGCTGGGCCCTGGGCCTGTAGAGGCGAGGCTGGCGAGCCTGAAACTCCGCATGCCTCCTGCACCATGCCGGCACAGGACCTGCCTGGTCTGCCCCCACAGCTGCAGTTCTGTGTTGCAGCGGGACTGCACCCATGCCCTGTGCCTCAGCCCCATGGACACCATCTCCACCATCAGGCAACCGCAGGCCCTGCACACCTCCATGTGCACATGCAGCAACCACAAAGCCCACCATACACTCAACCCCCCTCACCTCCCCTAACCCACACAAACCCAGTCACTCACCCACCAATCACCAACCCAACCACAAAACTCCACCAGCACTCACCAACCCAGCCACTCTCCATACCAAACCTGCCTCTGACACTCTCCTTGCTTCACCAACAACCAACACTGCATGCCTCGTCTCCCTCGCCTACACAAACCCCTCAGTGTGTACCACGTATGTGTGTGTAGTTATGGGTTTGTTTACGTCTGCGCATCCTTGCGTGCGTTGCACATGTGCAGCGGCATGAGCGTAGCTGCTGCGCATGTTGTGCATGTGCAGGGGAGCTGCAGAAGGTGCATGCGCGGCACCCATGTGATGAGTGCTGGTACGTGCATGTGACGTGAGGCCGGCCACATGCGCGTAACGGCACACAGCACATGCGCATGTCTCATGCTCACACACATGCACATCATGGTGTCCCCATGCACGCAACACCCGCAGCTCCCCTGCGCATGTGCAACACGCACAGCGGACATGCTCAATCTGCTGCGCATGTGCAATGTGTGCAAGGATGCATCGACATAGAAAAACACATAAATACACATGCACACGTGGTACACACTGAGGGGTTTGTGTAGGCGACGGAGAGAGAAGGTGAGATGTAGAGCAGGTGAGCGTGAGGTCAGGATTATAGCAGGTGAGGAGAGGTGTGTTGAGGAGCAGCTGAGAGAGAGAGAGGAGGGAAGGTGAGGAGCAGGCCAGAGAAATAGGAGATGAGTGGAGGATCAGGCAGCAGGGAGAGGAGGGGAGAGGAGGTGAGGAGAAGGCATGAGGTGGAGAAGAGGGGCTAAGGACTGGGAGGAGCGAGGATGTGTGACAGGGAGGGAGAGGACATAGAGGGCAGGGAGATGGAGCAACAGGACATGGCAAGAGGGGAGGAGGGAAGGGGGGGACACATGTACTGCAGGACCCAGAGACGGCAGGGAGACGTGGTCCTCAGGCAGGGGCTGCAGGCCCATCGGGTGTGGCACAGCCCACCCAGGGGCCACCCAGTGCCAAATGTAGGCGTATACCAGTGCCAGCCGAGGAACATAGGAGGACTGTGAGCTTCAGCCAGCAGGAAAACAACATCCTGCTGGCCAGTGTTTTGGAGCGGTATGAGGTGCTCTATGGCCGGCTGAGCACCAGCACCACTGTAGGTACATGTAGACATGTGTGGGAGGAGATCCAGGAGGCCATAGCCCAGGCAGGGGGACCATCTAGGGACCTGGATAGCCTGAGGAAGAGATTCAATGTCATTAAGCATGGTGTCCGTGCACACATGGTGGCCGAGAGGTGACATGCCATGTGCACTGGAGGCGGTGCACCCTTTGGCCCAACCCTGACACCCCTGGAGCAGGAACTGGCAGACCATCTGGGTCCCATCTATCTGCGTGGACTGCCCAAAACGCTGGACACTGCCCATCAACAGGCAGGTAGGTCAGAGATATGCAGCACATGTACATCTCACGGCCCAGCACATGCCATGGATGGGAGGGTGGGGCCTATGTCCTGAGAACACGTGTGACCCAGCACAGGCAACTGGGGGCCACAATTCCAGTAAAACATGGCTGGGTAGGTACAGGATGGTTGTGGAGGTACCTGGGGCTGTGTGCATGACAGTCCCGGATGTCGTAGAGCACTGCACAGGTGTACGGAACTGGGGGTGGGGGACATGCCCTCAGCCAGGCGGGGTGCCCCCCCCCACTGTGCATGAGTGGGGAGGATGACCGTACATACAGCACCCTCCACCCCATGGACCCAGCACATGCGGCAGTTATTCGTACATGGCACATAGGTCACACAGAGCAACATACATCTGCAGCCAGGCACGCATAACAATATGACAGGGGGACACAGACAGGAGGGATGTACAAGTAGGCCAGAACACATTGCCCTGGGAGACCCATGCACACCACCTATAACAGCAGTGATGTGTCTTTGCTATCACCTGTCCAGGGACATATCCCAGACCAGTGACAGAGGATGGTCTATCACACTGTGCTGGTGAGGTGCCCGCAAGCAAGCCCCGATGACCACATCACCCAGATGTCAGACACATAACACTCTGTCATTGGCCAACATACAGTGGGGGACCCCCACCCACCCTCACAGGATATTGGGGTGCACATTGCCCCAGCCGTACCAACTGCACCTAGTCAAAACCATCAACCACCTGGAGAGAGAGCAGCCTTGTGTGGGAGTAGCCGCGGTATTTCCTGCTGCGGAGCAACGTGGTCGGCTGGAGCCGGGTGCCTGCTGAGACAGCTGCAGGCAGAGAGTGGTCGCCCCTGGTGTTGAGGACCCCCCACGAGCCCTACAAAGCGCAGCGGGTGTTGTACCTTGCTGGAGAGAGAGCAGCCTTGTGTGGGAGTAGCTGCGGTATTTCCTGCCACGGAGCAACGTGGTCGGCTGGAGCTGGGTGCCTGCTGAGACAGCTGCAGGCAGAGAGTGGTCACCCCTGGTGTTGAGGACTCCCCACAAACCCTACAAAGCGCAGCGGGTGTTGTACCTTGCTGGAGAGAGAGCAGCCTTATGTGGGAGTAGCCGCGGTATTTCCTGCCGCGGAGCAACGTGGTCGTCTGGAGCCGGGTGCCTGCTGAGACAGCTGCAGGCAGAGAGTGGTCACCCCTGGTGTCGAGGACCCCCCATGAACCCTACAAAGCACAGCGGGTGTTGTACCTTGCTGGAGAGAGAGCATTCTTGTGTGGGAGTAGCAGCGGTATTTCCTGCCACGGAGCAACGTGGTCGGCTGGAGCCGGGTGCCTGCTGAGACAGCTGCAGGCAGAGAGTGGTCGCCCCTGGTGTTGAGGACTCCCCACGAGCCCTACAAAGCGCAGCGGGTCTACACGCGGCTGCGTGTTCGCGGCCTGCGGGGTCGTGTCCTAAGGGGCGTGTCACAAGGGGCTTGACCTGCTCCTTGTGTGCTCCTTTGGTGCTTCTTTGGTAGTTTTAGGAGCGCCAGCAGTGGTGTGTTGTTCATGGGGAAATGGAAGGCAAAGTCATCAGCTAAAGCACCGGCAGGAGAAAGAGATAAGGTGTCCTGTCCCATGGACAAGCATGTTACTGCCCTTCCACTTGCTAGCCATTCTTTGGATGGGGCTTCTTTGAGCCCGGACATCCGGACCCCACCTCCTCTCCCTCAGCCTACTCTTTCGTCTACTCCTTTGAGGTTACCTTCATTAGTTAGTTTTCCTGTGTTAGTTCCTGTGGAGCCTGCTGCATCAGAACAGGATTCTTTACCACTTAAAAGTGAGGTGACTCTTTCGGATATTTGGTCAATGCTTCAAAAAATTGACACCAGATTGTCTACTACTGTTACCTCTTTATGTAATTTCTCACATGATGTTGTTACAAAAGTTAAAGTGATTGATAATCAAATGACTGATTTTGTAGGTTCCTTGACCCTGGTGGATTCTCAGCTCCGATTGTATAAAGATTCTTATTTTGGTTATCTTAAAGATATTTCTTCTGTTTCCTACCGCTTGGAGCTGCTTGAAAATCACCAGCGTGCAAGAAACCTTTTTTTTTTAAATTTTCCATCTACTCGTTTATTATCACCTGAGATACTGTTGAAAAAGTATTTGTCTGAAATCTTGCATTTAGAGGATTCTGTGGATATTGTGCAAATGTATTCTTTTTTTCCTAAAGTCAGGTCCTCGGGCCAGACTAAGGATGAATTTCCTTTGAATGACTTAGTAGGTCCTAACCTTATGGAGATTTTGCAGGATTCACTCGATGTCATACCAAAGCGGTGTACTTTAGTGGTGACTTTCGGGTCTGAATCCCTTAAGTTGAGAATCATACGTGCTTACTTTAAATGTAAAGATGTGTTGTTTTGTGGGTATAAGCTTCAGGTTTTTCCTGATGTGGGCAGGGTCACTCAGGCTCGATGGAAGCAGTTCCTCGAGCTTAGAGCTAGAGTGGTGGCTTTGGGGGCTTCCTTTTTTTTGAAGTTTCCTTGCCGCTGCTTAGTAACTCATGAAGGTCATGACTATGTTTATACTGATGTGGCTTCTTTACGTCAGTTTCTTGTGGATAAGGAGGGAATTAGTGGGCAGGAAGATTTGTAGGTGGGCGGCTCTTTATTTTGGCTCCCTGATTTGGAGTTTATTCTCCTTTTTTTCTTCTATAAGATTTTTTTAGTCTCTCCTTTGGGAGTGTGTGGCTCTCTCTCTCTCTTGATGTGTTTTAAATGTTGTGATTTATGTAATTTTCTTGAATGTATTTTTCAGATGGTTGGATTTTTTTTCTTGTTAATGTAATATTGTATTCAAGATAATCTAAATAAACAATTAAAAAAAAAACCCCATCAACCACCTGGGGTCAGCACCTCTACAGGTACCGCAGTGCCACAGACACATTCCCATGACCCCCACCCAAGGTGCAACCACATGCCCAGCAGCACACCAGCCATCCCCCGAACCAGCCCACCACACACACTGAGTATGTGATAGCTGTCCACCCACACCGCACAGTGGCTACCATGCAGACACCACATTGCTGTTGGCGGGGATGTACTACACAGGTGTACATATGTGCCCTGTGCAAACTCATCTTTGCTGTGTACCCTGTTCCACCCCCCAGGTGACATCTGGGCCATGCAGACATATGAGGAGGAGGATGTGCCAGCGCCAGAGGAGGTGGAGGGGCCAGAGGCTGGCGAGTCCGGGGACGCGGGCAGCACTGGTGGCGAGACCCCCGGATACAATGTGGTTGGCGAGGCAGAGGACAGGGCAGCGGATGCCGACGCACAAGTGGGGGCCAGTACCAGCAGCACACATGCTGTGGGGGACATGGAGTCAGAGGGGAGCCACCCCACAATGCAGGTGCCGGGGACATCAGGCATCCCACACACCGGCATGGATGTCATCCTTGCGGAGCTGAGGGCCCATACTGCCTCATCAAGGCACGATGCAGAAGGTGGGTAACAGAATACACCACAAGCCCCCTGTAGGTTGACATAACATCCACAATGACATTCCATGTGCGCTCCAATATTATGACACCATAGCACGTAGGTTTGTATGTTTCATGGGGTCTGTGCCATGTGCACTCACCCACTTGTAGCACGGGTCGTCTGGTGTCATGATGTTGATGAGCTCATACATCCACCCACTATTGACCTCCACATACCCCAAGGAGACATACAGTGGTACACACCCACCCCAGATCACCTATACAGCTTACTCAGCAGACCCCTCTCCCTGGGTAATGGTACCTAGCATAGATAGTCGGGGTAATCAGTACAGTGCATCAGGTTCAGAACATAGAATGCCCCCCAGATAGCTATCTGTGTGCCATGCATCCCCATGTCATCCATCCAGTCCCATATGACCAGTGCGCAGATCAGGCAGTTACACAGTGCACTGCAACACAGTACCATGTGTCATATCTGTGACCTCCATGACACCTCAGCAGAATCACTTCCTGGCCTGAGGATGGATCATGGGACACACATATGTAGACATGGTACTGCGTTGCTAGTCGCCGAATACATGGTGGCTCTGCAGACCAGTCTGTTGGGATATGACAGACATGTGCATGGGTTACGGTGGGGGTTGCAACACATGTCTCACACATCACCTTGTGTCTCCCCACAGCCACTCGTCAGGCTCTGATGGCCATTTGGGAGGAGGTGAGCCAGCTGCGCACCACAGCTGAGACAATGGCAGCAGCACTAGTGTGCATTGCGGATGCCCAGGAGGCCATGGCTCAACGTTACCAGCAGCCAGCACCAGCTCCAGAGGTGGCCCCAGTGGCCCCAGCACAGAGGGGTGGGTTGGCCCGTGGGTGCCATGGACAGGGGCGGAGACGCAGGATGTGAGGGTGGGGATGGGGTCAACATATCTGTTACAATAAAAACATCATAACCTCAGTATACCTATGTGTACATCTCCAGTGTGTGCCACTGTGCTCCCCTGTGTAGCCTGCAACCCATGTTATCATCCTGGCCACATGTGCCACCGCAGTTCCCATGGGGTGTGGTGTCTGCACTGCCACCAATCACTGCACATACGTAGTACCATTCCCTCGCCCTTCTACCTATGTGTTTGGGTGTACCCTACCTCTCCCGTCACCAAGCAATATATATATGGTGGTACATATATGTTTTATGGATATGTCACTCTCTCACATCCCATATGCTCTACATTACTCTCCATACATCTGTGCCCATCCTCTCTGCCCACACCAGAGCCTACATGTCTTCTGACACACATATGCTTGCGGGGGCACAGGCAGGCAAAGGTATCTAACTACAGTCAACTGGTTGCTCATCCCCAGTGCCTGTAGTGTGCCGTCACTCATCCTCCTGACCAGAACCCACCTGTCACGGCCCCACCAGCTATCCCCCCATGCAGCTCCTGGGTACAACAGTTCCCCTTACCCTTCCGGCCACATACCTGCTGCTATCCTTTTCCCTTATTGCCCCCCGAGCATGGTGCATCAGATATGCTGCCTACACATCACAGGCAGCATGCTTGTGACCATAGCTGTTGGGACACACTGCACATTGGCACAACACAGTGGCATCAGGGGACACAGACATCTATGCACATGGACAGCCCCCACACCTGCGTGTGGAGATGGTCCATTTATGTTACCTGTGTCTCCCACACATACACATAGGGATCTAAACACATGTCCCATTCTCACATCCAATCTGTCTGTAAGGGAGACAAGTGATCATTGTGCTGTACGCACAAGCTTGTTTATTATAACAATTAAAATGTGCACACTGTACATGACACCCCATGTTCTGTCCTGGATGACAGGACAGTACAGGGCACGTGTGTGGGCGCCCCTCTACCCCTTAAACACTCCTGGGATGTCCATCAGGGAATGGCTGTCAAGATGCACCGCCCATAGCAGCTGCACGCTGAATGTGCATCTCGGCAGCCAGTCACTGAATGGCACCTGTCAGCCACCGGATGGTGCGGTCCTGGCTCCACTGGCATTGCAGCACACCACCCACTGCCACATACAGGTCCCACACACACCTACCACCACATCCACACCAGGTGCCCGGTGTTTGTGTGGTGGCATGTGCGTGGGTCCTGTCTGTGGCAATGTGGGGATGCTACTCCCAGGCAGCCACCATCACCGCACACATGTGGCAGCTAGCAGGGACCCACAGTGCCCTGTGCTGTCCTGTGTCCCCTCCCACCCACAGAGCCACCATCCCCCCTCCACACACCCCTCCTCCCCCTGACACCCCCACCCACCCTCTCTCTCGCCCACCTCCCCGCTCTCCTCCTCCTCTGCCCCCTCCTCCACCTCCCCCTCGCCCGCATCACCCCCTGCCGCATACAACTCACCCTCTCCCTCCCTTCCCTCCCGCCCCACCCCGCCCCGCCCTCCGCCCCCTCCATGTTGTCCTCTTCCTCTTCGGCCTCTGCCCCCTCCTCTTCCTCCTCCTCCTCCTCCTCTGGCTGGACTGGCACTGTGGGGTCTGTTCTGGGGGGCCCCTGATGTAGATGGGCCCTCACCAGCAGCAGAATCCTCTGTGGGGAAAGACAGTCATTAGCACACCATCATGTGAGTCACATACCACATGTACATAGTTTGGCCTCCCACCGGCTGTTGTTGAGTGGTTCATGAATGAGTGGCTGAAGGATGTCTGCAGAGAGGTTGTGGAAGATTTTGAAAATGTTTAGGGAGGCTTTATATTTGATTCTCATGTAGATAGGTAGACAGTGGAGCTTCTTTAATACAGGGGTTATGTGCAATCGTCAAGAAGTGTCTATGACAATTCTGGCTGCTGAATTCTGGACAAGCTGTAAGAGGAGTAAAGTGGTTTTTGGGAGCCTTTGGTAGATGATGTTTGCATAGTTGAATAGTGGAGTGATGAGAGCTTGACATACATCCCTGAAGTCATTCTGTTCCAATAGGGGGCAGAGGTTTTGTACAGTTTTCAATTTGAAATGTGCAGACCTTCTAACCTGTTTGATATGGGTATAGAAGCTGAGTTTTTGGTCAAGTATGCCAAGGTATTTAACTTCATCTTTGACTTGGAGTGTTATGTTATCCAGATTTGCTATAATTGGGAAAGAGTATATGAGGTTCTTGGTTATAAGGAGGACTTCTGTTTTGTTTAGGATTAATGAACATATTGTGATGATGGAGCCATTGGATGATAGATTTAAGGCATTGTCCTATCATGGAGTAGTCTGGGTTATTGGTGGAGAAAGTTGAGAAGGTTAAGATACCATTTACATACAGATGATACAACATGTTATGATTGCAGATTATGTTGCATAGTGGTGAATGAAAACATTGAACAGCAGAGAGGATAAGGCAGAGTCTTGTGGTAAACCTTGATGTAGTTTGAAAGTGCTGGAGATTTTCAATCCTATTTTGATCAGTTGGTAACGATCATCCAGGTAAGACTGGAACCACTGTAGTGTTGTTCCTCTAAGTCCAATTGCATGGAGACATGGTAAGAGATGTTCATGGCTTATTGAGTCAAAGGCAGTGGTGATGTCAAGGAAAATGAGAATGAAGCCTTGTGTGATTTTTTTTTGGTACCTTTGATTAGGGTGTCCAGAAGGGAGGTCAGTAGAGTTTCTGTACTGTGAAATGGTTTGACGCCATGCTGATGTTGATCGAGGGGGGCATGGGAGTCAACATAGTCCTGTGTCTGCAGTTGCACCATTTTTTCAATGATTTTGGCAAGGGAGGGAATACTAGAGATGGGTCTGTATAAGGATGGTGATGTTGTGTCAACTGTGGGATTTTTTATTAAGGGTCTGATGGAGGTATGTTTGAGGACCTTCGGTATATAGCCCAGTGATAGGGATGTCTCTACGATAGTTAGTATGGTTGGGATGAGATTGCGCTTAGTGATTTTAATCCAGGACAATGGACAAGGGCCAGGTGGGGAGGTAGTAGTGTTCAGGTCTGTGATAATGTTTTCTAGTTGCTCTGTGGACAACGTGCTGAATCTTGACCAGGTTTGTTTGATTGATACATTGATGGAGTTGAGGGTCTGCAAAGTTGTTCTGTTGGTGGGTAACTGCTTAGATTGAATATATTGTGCCATATCTGCTGGGGACAGAATGGTATCGGACTTGCTAGCTGTTGGATTTTTTAGTAGATTCAGGGCTATGTCAAATAGCTCCCTAGGATGGTTGAGGAAATATCTAATTAGATTGGTGTGGTATTCCTTCTTCCGAATGAGGGTGAGCAAGCAATATTTAGCTTGAGCAGTTATAGATGCAGAGTGATTGGCTGGAATCCATGGAGACATTCCTCCAGTTGTTCCCCCTTCTATAATTGTATGAGTTTTAACTTTTTTAGATTAAATTTGAGGTCAGGTGTGAAGCCATTGAACATGGTGTATTCTCTTGACTAGGCAGGGGTTTGTTTGGGTGAAGCTGCATAGGATGATAATGCAATTTGTAGGCAATTAAAGATATCAAGATCAACGCTGGATCAACTTGGGATTAAAGGTAGAATGTTTGCTGTTGAAGGATGACTCAGGGGCTGTTTGAAAGGGCTAGAAATCTTTGTTGTATGATGTGGGGGGTGGGGGGTCCTTGTGGATGAGGAGCATTGGGGAGATTTGGTAAGACGTGTAGGTGAGTCATATTATGGCTCTGACCACTGGGGGGGAGGAGGGGGAGGGGGGAGTGGGGGAGGTGGGGGGAACAATAGAGTGTCTTGGGTCCATGGGGGGGCGGAGCCCGATGTCCAGCGGGATGGTTCGCATAACGCTTGATGCTCCCGGTAGAGGCGCTACTCAGAATCCTTGAATTAACACCCGGACCATACTTGAACTTCTGCTCTGATTCATTGCCCGGGGCCAACATTGGGTGATGAGATGGCGTGGGACCAACAACCCACGCCTGCCTGGGGAATTTTGGATCTCCAGCGGCTATCTCCACGGCAAAAAAGCGCTCCAAAACTGAACCCCCGTCCCCTGCAGAAGCGGGCTGGCTTTGCGCGAGGG